>CM053036.1:129286985-129350075 GCA_028564925.1 Lithobates sylvaticus | reverse complement strand
AAAGAGAAAAATTACCCTTTTTACAAAATTTTATAACAAACCATGAAAGTTTTTTTTTTTTTCAAAATTGTCAGTCTTTATTCATTTATTTAGGAAAAAATAAAAACCCAGTGGTGATTAATAAGAAAGCTCTATTAGTGTAATAAAAAGATAAAACATTTTTGACTGCGCAATTGTAAATTGAAAGTGCGACATTGCTGAGGGGGAGGCGTGACCAGATGAAGGTGTGAGGGTCGTGAGCTCCTAGTATCCTGCTATCCTGTCGTTCTGGTGCTCTGACCGGTTACAGAGTCCTGAGATGGCCGTTAGAGCTGTGGAGACATCGAGTTCTGAGACATAGAGTCACTGAGACAATGAGCTGTGCATCTCCGAGCTGCTTCATCCAGAGCCGAGCAGAGCCCATGAGCCATCGAGCCATTGAGCCACTGTGCCAGTGTTCTGCCGAGAACTGTCCCCCCATCAGATAGTGTCCAACCCGTACTGCGCAGGCGCAGTGCTTGCACAGTATGGAGGACAAGGAGAAGCCGAAAGTCTCCGAAGATGAACGGTACCTGCGCACTTGATAGTACCTTCTGCCCTGAGTCCAGGTTCAAGCCCCACCATGCAAGTGGACATACAGTAGATGAAGTAAAACAGTACTTAGTAACAGGGCCCCTCGCGGTCTCGCTTCGCTCGCCGCACTTCGGGCACGGCCTCGCTTCGCTCTGCATTTTTTTATTCTAACTCTATGTCCACTTGGATGGTGGGGCTTGAACCTGGACTCAGTGCGCAGGCGCCATTCATCTTTGGAGACTTTCGGCGTCTCCTTGTCCTCCGTACTGCGCAAGCGCAGTACAGGGCAGACACAATCTGACCGGGGACAGTATTTGACAGGACACCGGCTACAGAGAACCAGGGCTCACGAGGACTCACATATATACATCTCGCTTGCTGCTCTGGTCGGCTACAGGATCTGGACGCTGAAACATCACGCTGCCCCTGCTTTTCCTCCTTAACAAGAGAGCAATAGGATCAGAGATCAGCTGACTCTGTGACATTTTCTGATTTCTGCTGGCTTCTGAGAACGGTAATGCTGACATCTATACTGACAACTATACTGACAACTATAGACCCTGTCTCCTTAGTTCCTATTGAATAGTAATACAGATCAGTAATGCAGCCATAGAGCTAATCTAGTAATGAACTAGTTAATTCATTAATATACTGCTTCTGTCTGCTGCTGGTCCTTGGCCTTTGATCTGTGGCCCCCTTGATTCTCAAATATTTATGGAATTAATATGGAACTAATCTATTAATCCAAATCCATAAAACTACTATACTTATTGCTCTCTGCTGTTTACTGCCTCCTGTTTGCTGCTGCTCTGCCCCTGGCTCTTGGCTCCTAGTTCCTGGTTTTCTTTGCTCTTTGCTCCCACAGAATACTTATAAGATATTTGCAGAACCAATGTTTGTTGCTGCTATGCTCCTGGCTCCAGTCCCATAGCTCTTTTTGCTCTCACAGAACATTTATAGAATTTATAGAATATTTACAGAGCTAACGTTTGTTGCTGCTTGCTGCTGTATGCCGTTATGCTATTGGCTCCTGTCTTCTAGCTCCTAGCTATCCTTGTTCCCATAGAATATTTATTGAACATTCACAGAGCTAATGTTTACTGTTTGCTGCTTGTTTTTCTTCTGGCTTCTAGCTCTTAATTTCGCTTACATAGAACATTTATACAATAATCATAGAGCTGATTTTTGCTGCTTGCTGCTTATTGCCCTGGCTCCTGGCCTTTTCTTTTTTTTTTGTTCTCATAGAACAGTTACAGAACATTTATAGAGCTAATTTATCCCTAATTTAGGCTTTTGGCCTAATAGATGTCTCAGCCTCAGACTCGTTCAGCAACATCAAGTAAATCAACATTAGAGCTCACCTCTGCAGCAGTCATCTCTCCCATAAAAAGAACAAGGAAAGCAAAGATAGCAAAAAAACTGGAATGGCTGTTACTCCTCAATTGTCAAATGATGTGTTACCCTCCTCTGTGGAGGATTTGTCTTCAGCTGCAGCCATTCTGGCAGCCATTATGGAGTGTAAAGAGACTCTTAAGGGGCAAATGGATCTTAGAGCCTCAGATGTTTCTCAGATCCGCCAAGACTTGGATGGATTTAAAGATAGGGTCTCTGAGGTGTAAAATAGGGTATCCACATTGGAAGACTATAAAAAATCAGACTCTAGAGAACTGCAGGCTTTACAACAACAGGTTAAATGGTTGCAGGAGCGAGCCAATGGCATTGAAAATCGTCTTAGAAGAAATAATGTCCGTATTTTAGGCCTACCGGAAAGGACTGAATGGACTAATTCTACCAAATTTGCTAAGCAACTACTTATTACAGTTTTGGGCCTGGGTAGTGTACCACCCACCTTTGAGGTGGAGCGGGCACACAGGGTCCCACTAAAACCATGGAAACCTGGGGCACCCCCTAGGCCATTCCTGTTACGTCTATTGAATTATCGAGATAGAGACAGGGTTCTGGCAGTTGCCAGGGCTAAACAAGATATACCTTCTTTGAAAATACTAAGTTATTATTTTTTCCGAATTACTCTCAAGAAGTTCAGCAACGTTGTAAATCCTATACGGGGATCTCTAAGAGACTGCGAGAGAAGAGTATAGAGTTCAGCCTTTTGTTTCCAAGCAGACTGCGTATTGTAGACAGTGGACAAACAGTTTTTTTTTAAACCCTGGATGCTGCTTCCATTTGGTTGGATGGACGTTAGGTGATCTATTTTCCTGTACTAGGAGCTCTAACATGTGCTGGCTCCGACTCTCTCTAGTCACACTTAATACCAATTTATAGCCCCCTCCATTCCCTCCCTATTTTTTTTTTCTCTCCTTCCCTTCCTTTTTTCCTATTTTCTTTCCAACCCACCCCCCCCCCCCTTTTTTTTTTGCTTTTTCTTTTTCTTTTTGTGTGTTTTTTTTTTTTAGCATAGGATAAGTAGATATAGTTGCCTATTTTTGATAATTCTTGGAATTAGGCCTTCTTCACGCCACCCCATTTTTTTTGGCATGGCGTTGGAGAAAGGCAGGAAGGGCGTATTAATGCCTGGGATTTTGTTAATTGTTCATACACATTGTGTCTTTTTTATTTTTTTGAAATCAGTTTTTCTAAATGTTTGTTGTTCCTAGGATTTTTTTTTTTTTTTAAGCATATAGGATAAGTAGATATAGTTGCCTATTTTTGATAGTTCTTAGAATAAGGCCTTCTCCACGCCACCCAGTTTTTTTTGGGATGACGTTGGAGAAAGGCAGGAAGGGCGTATTAAAGCCTGGGATTTTGTTAATTGTTCATACACATTGTGTCTTTTTTATTTTTTTTAAATCATTTTTTCTAAATGTTTGTTGTTCCTAGGATTTTTTTTTTTTTTTTTTTAGAATATAGTATAAGTAGATATAGTTGCCTATTTTTGATAGTTCTTGGAATAAGGCCTTCTCCACGCCAGCCCGTTTTCTTTGGGATGACGTTGGATAAAGGCAGGAAGGGTGTATTAATGCCTGGGATTTTGTTAATTGTTCATACACATTGTGTCTTTTTTTTTTTTTTTTTTTTAAATCAGTTTTTCTAAATGTTTGTTGTTCCTAGTATTTATTTTTTTGCAATGTTTTTTGCCACGCAATTTACTATTTGGATATCATATTTTTTCTTTTTTGGATGATATCACATGACCAAGAGGTCTTTTCAATTCTGTCATGGAATGTTCGTGGCCTTAATTAAAAATTTAAAAGAGGATTATTATTTAGATATTTGAAAAGTTACCTTCCACATTCAGTGCTACTCCAAGAAACTCATCTAACGGGGAGTAATCTTTTGGCCCTTAAGAAGCCTTGGGTACAGAAAGCATATCATGCTACATAATCCAAGTTTTCTAGAGGGGTTTCAATATTGATTAGTAGATCGTTGCCATGTATGGTAGAGGATATATTTTCTGACCTCCAGGGCAAATGCGTGTTGGTTTTGTTTCTTCTGTGGGACCAGAGATATATAGTTATTAGTGTGTATATACCACCCCCCTTTGTGGGGACTCTTTTTTTATATAGTCTCATAGAAAATATATCTCTGTATGTATTTTCCAGCTAAGTTATTCATAATGGGAAACTTTAATGCTATACTCGATCCTGTTTTGGATAGACCAACCCCTCCCAAATATTTTTCGGGAGAACTTAACAATTGGGCGAAAATGGTAGATCTGGTAGAAGCTTGGCTTTGGAAAAATCCATTAATTAGAACATATTCCTGTTTTTCATCTTCTTACAAGACTGCCTCTCGTATAGATCTAGCGTTTGCAAATTTGGCGATATTGTCAGACATGGTAGATGTTAAATATTTGCCGAGTGGGTTATTTGATTATGCTCTACTGATGCTTACACTTCGTATGCATCATTTTCGAGATGCGTCACAATGGAGATTGGGAACGCACTGGATTTCACATACAGATGTGGCTAATAAAATTCCATCTCTTTTAAAAGAGTATTAACTTACAATGGTGTACATATTAAAGTACAAAATATTGCAGGAAACAAGGTATGAAGGTTATGTTGAATAGGGAGAATACACTTCATCAGGACTTTTTTTCTCAAACAATAGGTGCTGGAACTCAACCACGACCCCCCTAAACTCCTCCCCCACACACACCATCCAAATCACATCAAATAGTGGGAGTGGTCAGATTTCAACAGTAGGAGGGTCTTAAAGGGGCATTAAATGCCAGGATTGCATTACAGAGTGCAGAGTTCAGGGGGGTTACACACAGACTGCAGAGCTGTCACTTGTAAACACAGAAACCAGACTTCTGTGTTTACAAGTGATTGTGGTGAGCAAGCACCAAAGGGTGTGAGCCAGAGTTCCACCAAGTTCCACCTGAAAAAAAGCCCTGCTTTTCATACTGACCTGTCTGACGCATTTGGGTTTACTACTGAATGAGCAAAATGTTCACACTACTAGACACAGACACCACTGCTAATATACTGTATAGAGAGACTGCACTAATTATTTTTCTGTTGCTCTACAGGAGACACGTTGTTCATTGTTCTTCGCAAACAAAAGCTGATCTTCCTACACTGGTATCATCACATTACTGTACTGCTCTACACCTGGTACACATATAAGGACACCGTGGCTGGAGGAGGATGGTTCATGACAATGAATTACACTGTTCATGCTTTCATGTACTCTTATTACACACTGAGAGCAGCAAGGATCCAGGTGCCACGATTATGTGCCATGTTCATCACAATGACACAGATCCTGCAAATGTTAATGGGCACCTTTGTCAATGTCTTGGTGTACCGGTGGATGCAGGATGGGACATGTTCAAGCACACCGGAGAACATATTCTGGTCAACTGTGATGTACTCAAGCTATCTGGTGCTTTTCTGCAGCTTCTTTTATAACGCTTATATGAAAACTCCAGCCAAGAGAAAGGCAGAATAACCTGTATTTAGGTATAGACTGTGAACTTGCCATCATACATTTCCAACTGTTACCAGGTACTATATTTTATAAATATGCTTGAAAGAATTAATATTTTTATATCTAAAAATGTTCTATCACCAATATTGAAATTAGTTTTGAAATGCTGCAAAAATCTGAACTGAAATGTATTCTGATTTTGCCGTAATCCCAACCTACAACTACATTTTAACAATTCTCCATTAAATGTCCTACAAATAGGATTTTCTGGAGCTCCAGACCCAAGGACGATTAGCAGGTATACAATTCACACATATGTTACCTGTGCAATACTGCACAATATTGATCTGTAAAGGACATTTTAATGGGCCATGTATTCTAAGTTCCAAATTATAAGTACTAATGAACCTTGCTTTAATTATTAAAGTTTGATGACACATGTGCAAAACAACTTATACTACTTAAAAGAATGTTTTAAGAAATACCTTACTTCAAACCAACGAATCTTCAATGTTATTTGGCACTAAATTGTGTATAGTCAGTGTAATGACATAATGGCAAGTCTAAAAGGCATTATGGACTGTGGTGTTAACTTTGCCAAAGGCTAGATATGTTTTTCTTTTTTGTTTTTTTTATGTTGACATGCATATATAAAGTGATTGGCTATTTATTTATTATTGCAATGCTGCATTACTGCAATACTAGTTTTATAGCCAATCTATTATTTTTTAACATCCGCAGAAAAAAGTCCATCCATTACAGCAACACGTGGCTTAAAGCCGAACCCCAGGCAAACAACGAAATACACAGTTGAAAAACATATATCAGATTTATCTTATCTGGCAAAGTATTAGTATTTCTGTCCATCCACTCCTGTAATATACAAATCATAGACAGCACAGCCAGCCTGGTGGCCTGACATTTCTCTGCTGCAGTTCAGCAACACATTTAGGTCACCTTCCCACCCCTAACATTTGATTGGACAGTGATGGAGCAGCAACAACCTGTTGAGATAATCTCTCTCCTCCTGTAAACATGTTCCAAGTCAGTTGATATGTATCCAGCAATCCCAATTGGCTTAGAGTGCTGCCATTCACTTTCTCAGAATGCTGTACAGGGGATTACATAAGGCTGAAATCAAGTCAGAATTTAAATACATTTAATGGTTTTGTAATAAATACATAGTTGCATTCATTTGTGTTTTAATATATTGGATGGACTTTAAAGTAAACCTGCCATGAAAAAACACAGATAATTCAATTGCTGACCTGTCTTTTTTTAAATGTTGATTACCTGGCTATCATGTTAACTTTCTGTCTATAATACATTGAGTCAATGGCCTGGAAAAAGTGTTCAAACACTGACTTATTTTCCTGGCTTTCTAGATTTTTGAATAAGAAAGTATTGTAATCAGAGGGTCAGCAAGGTAGATGGCACTAGTAATTGAGATAGTTGAAGGCCAAAACAGGGGCTCCTCCTTTAGCTTCCTTCAACACAGGTTACTGTTACTAGGTAGTTCTAATCTCTTGGCATTAGAATACCAATTGTATTTACTATTAAAAGTATTTTTTGCAGTGTTAGACCTGGTCCACTTGGATGTCAAGATCCATGATCAAGAGTTTAAGTCAATATATACTGTATGTGTCTATGAATGCGTGCAAAAAAGAATGCGCTATAAATCAATGCATTAGGAATTATCTGGACCTCTGTATGTATAGTATACATTGAAGGTGTGATTTACAAAGGGAATTTACAAAGGGACCTTTTCAGTGAACCTTCCAACAACCAATTGTGCAAAAAAATAAAAAAATGAAAACTCCCCTTCCTTTTGATGCCTGGGGCACACATAGAATCACTATGATAAACTACTTATTTGGTATATCCTTTACTAAAGTCAACTTTTGGTTAGTCTTTTAGGCTTCATGCACGCGTTTTTAAGCTCCTAGAAACAGTTATAAGCATTTTCTTTTGCTCCTAGAAGCTAATTAGTGTTATCCTATGTGTCCATGCACACTACATTAAGCTATTAGCGTTTTTTGAGCTTCAGCGTCCAGGAGCAGAAATAAAATCGTTTTTGTAGAGTTTTTTGGAGCGTTTTTCCAGCAGAAAAAAACGTTAAATGCTCCTAAACGCTTCTAAACGCTTCTAAAAATGCTCCGAACAGCTTTTTTATTTATTTTTTAGCTTTTTTTTCTTTATGTATTGTAAAAGCGCTAATAAAATACTAATGCTCCTAAAACCTTCTAAAATCTACTTGCAAAAAAAAGCTATTATCAGCATTTTTCATTCATTGTCTTTTTTCTAGCATTATTTGAGCTTTAAAAAACGCTAGTGTGCTTGGAGCCTACAAGCTGGGCCTAAAGAAAATAGGAATATATCAGACATCAGCCTGTATTCTGATTGGCTTCAATCAAGAGAATCTCCACTTTTTTTTTTTTTAATGAAAAAGCACTGCTGAATCTGAAATAAGTACTGCTTGTATTTTATCTTTTTATTTCTATTTTTTGCATTCAAAAATTGATCTTTTACAAAGCAAAGCTGTTGGATATTTGACTATTTTATATTTTTATGGAATTGCTGCCTGTGTAACATAATTGTTTTTTTTTAATACACAAACCAACGAGCAGTAATGATGTATGAAGTGTAGTTTCATTACAACCAATCAAAAGACTTTTACATGAAGTCAGATTAGGTAAAGATCATTTCTGATTGGTTGTCATTTGTAACATTGCTTTTTTAATTGCTTCTTCGCTTATTAGAGAAGTCAGAATGTGTCCTTTAATAATCATGTTATAGCAGTTTATAATCTCTAGATTTAAACGTGAAATGGTGCTTTGTATTAACTATTATCCTGCAAGTAGAACATTTAGCTACACTTTAGTCATATTGCTGTTTTGCAAAAAAACTTAATAACAGAGGCTTAAGACTGCAGGCTTAAAAAAAGCAATATATAGCTGCAATATAAGAGCTTGATGTCTTTGTGTATGGTGACTCCTAGATGAAGACAGGGGATACTCTCATGATCAGCTTGTTTGCTTATACTGTATGCTGTGAAATTTCCCATGATCTGATAACGGAGAGATAAAACATGCAACTGGGTAACGAAGTTAGTTCCTTAATTAAAGTTTGTTCCTTAAACTGTAAATTGTACTTTCATGTATATTATATACACTTACAGACATATATTTTTCATTAGAAAGCAATGCTCAAATATTTGTACATGTGTCCTTTGAAAGGTGATGTTTATATTTGTGGCATTAAATTAAAGTATTTTTTAATTTTTAATTACTACACCTTTCCTTTAGAGTGAGCTACTATGTCTTTTGTCTCTGATTTATATCATTGTGCCTGTCAGTGCCTACCTCTCCTCATTTGCACAGCACACAAACCCATCCTACGCTAATAGCTGCCACACCTCTCTGCCAGTTTCAACTCATGTCACCTCATGGCCAAACAGGTTTTTCTTGCTCGTCTGTGGAATGTTGTATCAAGAATACAGAGAAGGATACAAACGCAAAAAAATGTACAGTACGTGGTATTCACAAAGTCTATAATATGTACTATCTGTAAGCATACTGGCTTGAAATGTATAGTTGTGGCAGTGTTGCAGCTTATTTTTTCAGTTGTTTTGCTCTGGAAATTATTTAATTGTGAAATCCTACTAGTTTCTCTTTTTGTGAAGCCTAGACAGTGTTTTGCCATAATTAAAGCTGGGTACACACTACAGTTTTTTTTCATGCAACACAGCGGGTTGCACAGAAAAAAACTGACAACTCAGGTCAGGAGCCACTGTACTAACCATGCCAGGTTAGTCCAGCATTCACCCCCGCTGAGCTGTTGTGTTCTGACAGGGGGACAGCCCTCCTGCCAGAACACTCCGATCAGCGCTCTCTGCCATTGGCTAAGAGCACTGATCCGGAGTCGTTCGGCTGCTGGTTTTCTAGCATGCATGTCCAACAGAAGTTCGCAGGCCTCTGTCGGATAGATCGACATACACATGGGCAGAATGACGGCCAATATTTTTTGTACCAGCAAATGTCTGCCAACATTCTGCCCGTGTGTACAGGGCTTAATCCTGATTGTACTGTGCTCGCAGATCTTAATGATCCGTTGCAAACTAGATTTTAGCACTGCTCACACAGCTCAAGTCCATAATGGGGATGATATTGACATAGCCCCAAATAAACCACTATGGCTCAAAATTTATATGGTCCAAAAAAATAAATAACGCACCTTGGACCAGATGGCATACACCCACGGATCCTAAAAGAACTGAACTCTGTAATTTCAAAGCCATTTCAAATCTTTAGGGACTCTTTAATAACTGGAATAGTACCACTGGATTGGCATAAGGCCAATGTGGTGCCTATATTTAAAAAGGGATAACAGTCTTTACCAAGTAAGTACAGACCTGTTAGTTTAACATCTATAGTTGGGAAGATACTGGAGAGTTTACTGAAGGACCACATAGATGAGTTTTTGCTAGAAAAATAATATTTTAAGCAATAGAGAGCATGGATTCATGAAAGACAGAAGCTGTCAGACAAATCCAATTTCTTTTTATGAAGCGGTAAGTAAAACCTTGGACAGAGGGGTGGCCGTGGACGTAGTATATCTGGATTTTGCAAAAGCGTTTGACACAGTTCCAAACACATGGCTCATGTGTAAGGTAAAGTCTACAAGCCTGGAAAAATCAGTTTATAAATGTATAGAAAATTGGCTAAAAGACTGAATTTAGAGAGTAGTGGTTAATGACTCTTACTCTGAATGGTCTAGGGTTGTTAGTGGTATACCACAAGGTTCAGTGTTGGGGCCCTTACTTTTTAATATATTTATAAATGATATCAGGTCTGAGATTAAAAGTACCATTTTAGCCTTTGCAGATGACACCAAGCTATGCAATGGAATCCTTACAGGATGTCTCCAATTTACAAGCCAACCTCAATGCACAGGGGCGTAACTAGAAATCATAGGGCCCCATAGCAAAATGTTGTATGGGCCCCCGCCCCCTGCAAATAGCCCCCCCACGAAAAAAATGAACTAATGCCACTGAACAACAGATTTCCACACTCATGTGGCACAGTACCCAGGCAACAGCTTATATTAATTTTGAACAACAAAGTATGCAGTATACTGTATGCAGCCCCTGAAGGACACACATTGCTGATCTCCATGCCTTCTAACCAATTTATGTTCTGTTATATAAAATGAAATAGTTCAACTCACCATAATGCAGAATTAGTGGGAGCCCAGAGCATGTGCAACTTGCCACCATGGCCGGCCACCAGATGCAGATTGTCAATTGTCACACGTTTCAGAATGTCACCTGCCACACATAATGGATTGTCACTTGCCATGTCACCTGCCACACATTACTGATGGTCACTTGCCACGTCCCTTGTTGTCACTTGCCACACATTACAAATTGTCACTTGCCATGTCACGGATTTTCACTTGCCACGTCACCTGCCACACATTACGGATTGTCACTTGCCATGTCCTGGGCTGTCACTTGCCACGTCACCTGCCACACATTATGGATTGTCACTTGCCACGTCCTGGATCGTCACTTGCCACACATTACGGATTGTCACTTGCCACATCACCTGCCACACGTTGCGGATTGTCCACTTGCCACGTTGCCTGCCACCAGATGCAGATTGTCACTTGTCACATGTTGCGGAATGTCACCTGCCACATGTTGCGGATTGTCCACTTACCACATCACGGATTGTCACTTGCCACGTCACCTGCCACACATTATGGATTGTCACTTGCCACGTCCCGGGTTGTCACTTGCCCCGTCACCTGCCACATTACAGATTGTCATGTCACGGATTGTCACTTGCCACGTCGCCTGCCACACCTTACGGGTTGTCACTTGCCACGTCGCCTGCCACACAGTACGGGTTGTCACTTGCCACGTCACCTGCCACACATTACGGGTTGTCACTTGCCACGTCGCCTGCCACACATTTCGGGTTGTCACTTGCCACTTCGCCTGCCACACATTACGGGTTGTCACTTGCCACGTCGCCTGCCACACATTAGGGGTTGTCACTTGCCACGTCACCTGACACACATTACGGGTTGTCACTTGCCACGTCGCCTGCCCCATATTACGGGTTGTCACTTGCCAAGTCGCCTGCCACACATTACGGGTTGTCACTTGCCACGTCGCCTGCCACACATTACGGGTTGTCACTTGCCACTTGCCACGTCACCTGCCACACATTACGGGTTGTCACTTGCCATGTCGCCTGCCACACATTACGGGTTGTCACTTGCCACGTCGGCTGCCACACATTACGGGTTGTCACTTGCCACATCACCTGCCACACATTACGGGTTGTCACTTGCCACGTCGCCTGCCACACATTATGGGTTGTCACTTGCCACGTCGCCTGCCACACATTATGGGTTGTCACCTGCCACACCGTTACGGATTGTCACTTGCAGCAGTTAGCAGTCAGGCAGCAGAGAGATAATGTCATCTCTCTGCTTCCCGGCTGACTGCACAGTGAAGGGGGAACTTCACTGCAGGGATGCAGGGCGGGCACCAGGCGGTGAGAGATGATGTCATCTCTCTGCTGCCCCCGCCCCAGATCCCTGATTGGCCAGACCGCTCACGTCCACGGACCTGCCCGCTCTCACCCGCCCGCGGACCCCCAGAGCCACCCGCGGACCCGCCTGAGTCACCCGCGGGCCCGCGGAGCCACCCGCGGAGCCACCCGCGGACCCGTGGAGCCACCCGCGGACCCCCGGAGCCACCCGCGGCGCCTGTCCTCAAGGGCCCCACTGGGCTGCGGGCCCCATAGCGGCTGCATGTGCCGCTATGGCGGTAGTTCCGCCACTGATCGGGAACTGGATAAAGTGCAGAGAAGGGCAACCAAACTGATAAGAGGATAAAGTGCAGAGAAGGGCAACCAAAACTGATAAGAGGCATGGAGGACAAGGGGGCACTCTTTTATGTCTGGAATAAAAGAGAATTAAACTCCAAATATGAAAAGACCTGTGAAAATGTGGAAAGATTAGAGGAACTTAATTTATTCACAACCCCCCCCCCTCATCAATTGCAGCCTCAGTGTTCCCATCAATTGCAGCCTCACTGTGCCCATCAAATGCAGATTAATGGGCTCCAGGGGGGGATATGATCAACATGTACAGATATATAAGGGGTCCATATTTTGAACTTGGTGTTGCACATAGCATAGGCATAGTAGAGAGATACACATACAGTAACGCACGATTCTAAAGGTAAATAGATTGAATAATATTTTTTACAGGTGTATTATATATAGATAAGACAGATATGAAATCATAGGGCTTTATATATATATATATATATATATATATATATATATATATATATATATATAATATATATATATATATATATATATATATATATTGTAGCAGAGCGTCCCAGAGAGAGCCAGGAGAAGTCCTGTTCGGGGTTTATACATCTCCCAGGCTCCTCTCATATACATTCAGAGGTCTCTGAGACATGATCCAGTTCGGATCTTAGTCCTATTCCCCAGGCTAATTTAAGCTCACCTGAGCAAACAGCCTTTGCTCTCTGCCTGGGACACACAAACATGGATGGTTTGTGAGGAGCCAAAAGGTTGGTAAAACCCTTTAAAAACTCTTTACAGAAGCTGACAAGCGGTAGGCTTGCTCAGCTTGATAGTTAGAGACGGTGTATGTTATAGTTAGAGCCGAGACACGGCTAGGACTTTTAGTTTGGTTATTTCTGTTTTGATGTGTTTTCTGGAAGACTGTGCAGCACCTGTGTATGGACTTGTATTTGAATCAAATAAACCCAGCACTGTTTTCACTACCTCAAGTGGATTTGGTATCTGTGCCTTACTAAACAGCCCATCCCAGTGAGCTTTGTACCTGCTACCTGTCCCCCAGGTTACATATGGTGGATTTCAGCGGGCAGCTGTAGTAAGTTACTACTTAAAAGGCCAGTACCTAGAGTGACTAAACATGGAGGAAATCCTAAAACAATTGATGATATCCAACGCTGCGCAACAGCAAACAAACGCTGCACTGCAGAAAACAAACGCTGCACTTCAAGCTGCACAACAGCAAGCAACCGCTGAACAGCAGAAAACAAATGCTGCACTACAGCAAGCAAACGCTGTACAGCAGAAAGCTAATGCTGCACAACAGCATGCAAACGCCACGCGGCACAACAGCAAGCACAACAGCAAGCTAATGCTATCGCACAGGAACAAACGCAGAGGCTGTTTGCACAGCTAGCCACTGATGCAAAAGCAGATAGGAAAACCTTGTCTGAGGTTGTGGAGACAATAGCACAGTGGTCACCTGCTAACGTTGATAATGTTGGAGACAAGCCCTCAGCCATCCATGTGGCTCGCTTTTTGTCCAAGATGACTACAGAGGATGATCCAGAGGCCTTTCTGCTAACGTTTGAACGGACCGCTGAGAGGGAAGGTTGGCCTAAAACCCAGTGGGCAGGACTGGTCGCCCCGTTGCTTACTGGGGAATCGCAGAAGGCCTACTATGATTTGGAGTCAGCAGAAGCAGCAGACTATGAAAAGGTCAAACAGGAAATACTGGCACGACTTGGTGTCACTTTGGCAGTTCGAGCACAGCGGGTCCACAGCTGGTCCTTCCAAGACAAGAAGCCCCCAAGATCGCAGATGTTCGACCTAATTCACCTGGTGAGGAAATGGCTACAGCCGGAGTCCCTGTCTGGGCCACAAATAGTGGAGCGTGTGGTCATGGACCAGTTCCTGAGGTCACTACCAATTCCCCTGCAGGAGTGGGTGAGTCAAGGAGACCCCAATTCGGCGAACCACCTGGTGGAACTTGTTGAAAGATATTTTGCTGCAAAGAACCTGGTCACCACCCCTACAGCCGCACGGACTTTCCACCCAAAGCCACGGTCTCCCCAGACAACCGGTAAGACTGTTCCAGGGGAAGTGGGTGGTAAGCATGGCAAGGAAATAGGGGGGAGGATTTTTGGTGCCAGGACTGAAGTTTGGCATCCCAAACAAGGGAAGCCAGTGCCTGTCAGCAAACCAAACTGGGGAAACGTCAGGTGTTTTCGTTGCCAAGAAATGGGACATGTTGCAGCAAATTGTCCATTGACAGATGAACCAATGCAGTGTGATTTATCTATTAGAAGGCAGTCTATGTTTGCAGCGGTTTCATGCACTGCAACCCCAAATATGAGAAAACCAATGTGCCAAATGACTGTGAATGATAAGCCTATTACAGCCTTGCTGGACTCTGGAAGTCTGGTGACTTTGGTTACAGCTGAAATGATTGAACCTGTAAATTATCATGCTAAAAATGTTGCTGTGATCTGTATACATGGAAATACCCGGGAGTATCCTGTAACAACTGTTCAGTTTAAAACTGGTTTAGGTACAGTGACCCATCCGGTTGGACTTGTTCCCCACTTGGTGCATGAGGCCATCATTGGTAGGGACTTCCCTAAGTTTTGGGAACTGTGGGATCATCCCAACTCGGTCGCAGTACCTGACTCAGTCGCAGAGCCAGAATTCCTGGCCACTACTGACAATGTGGGTTCAGGGGACTCTTCTCAGGGCTCCCCGGCTTTTCCTCTATCGGTTATGGCAGGAGAGCTGGAGGACCCTGAGGAAGTCCCCACTACCAGTAGAGCCGGACAGCCGTCTGCTGACCCCGAGCCTATGTTAGAGTTTGATGACCTTAATGTGCATAAGGAAAATTTTGGTATTGAGCAGAGAAAAGACCATACCCTTTCCAGGGCCTGGGAAAATGTAATAGTGATTAATGGTGTACCTGTCGAACCCGGGGACAGGCCCTGTTTTCCTTATTTCAGCAGCAATGAGGATTTACTGTATCGTGTATGTAAAATGAATGATGAAGTGGTTGAACAGTTGGTGGTCCCAAAGCCATACAGACGGCTGGTGTTAGAACTTGCCCATGGGCACTTGCTAGGAGGCCATTTAGGGGTTGAAAAAACTACTGAAAGGGTGTTGCGCAGGTTTTACTGGCCGGGATACAGAAAGATGTTAAGAATTATTGTCAATCCTGTCCTGTGTGTCAGATGTCAGCCCCACTATCCCACTTCCGAAGTCCTTTAGTGCCCTTGCCTATCATTGAAGTGCCCTTTGAGAGGATTGCCATGGACCTTGTGGGCCCACTTCCCAAGTCTGCCCGGGGTCATCAGCATATCCTCGTAATCATGGATTATGCTACCCGTTACCCTGAAGCAGTTCCCTTACGTGCCGCGTCTGCTAAAAACATTGCCAAAGAACTGTTTATGGTGTTCAGTCGGGTTGGCATCCCGAAAGAAATCCTTACAGACCAGGGCACCCCGTTTATGTCGCGAATAACTAGGGAGCTCTGTAAGTTATTTAAAGTGACGCAGCTGCGAACCTCAGTGTATCATCCTCAAACGGATGGCTTAGTGGAACGCTTCAATAAGACGTTAAAGAGCATGTTAAAAAAGGTTGTGGACAAGGATGGGAAAAACTGGGACTTCCTGATACCATACTTGATGTTTGCCATCAGGGAGGTTCCCCAGTCCTCTACGGGGTACTCCCCATTTGAGTTGCTTTATGGGAGACACCCTCGGGGACTCTTAGACATAGCCAAAGAAACTTGGGAGGGAGAACAGACACCCCATAAAAGTGTCATTGAGCATATTGCCCAAATGCAGGAGAGGATTGCAGCAGTCATGCCAGTGGTAAAAGAACACTTACTGCAGGCCCAGGCAGCCCAACAGAGAATATACAACAGGGGGGCCCAACTCCGTGTTTTCTCACCTGGTGACAGGGTCCTGGTGTTAGTTCCCACTGTTGAGAGCAAGTTCCTGGCTAAGTGGCAGGGTCCCTTTGAAGTAATTGAGAGAGTTGGGGAGGTCAACTACAAGGTTTATCAACCAGGAAAAAGGAAGCCCGAACAGGTTTACCATATAAACCTGTTAAAACCCTGGAAAGATAGAATGGCGTTAACTGCGAGGCCTCTCCCAGTAACGCCTACGGGTACTGAGTCCCCTCTCATCCCTGAGGTCACGATTCCAGACACCCTCTCATATTCCCAAAAACAGGACACTAGAGAATTCCTGATAAGGAATAGAGAGAAGTTTTCAGAGTTACCTGGGACGACTTCAGCAGTTCAGCATGATATTGTTACTGAACCTGGGGTACGTGTCAAGCTCAAACCTTACCGAATTCCTGAAGCGAGGAGAAAGGACATCAGCAAGGAAGTTAAAAAAATGTTGGAGCTAGATGTCATTGAGGAATCCAATAGTGACTGGTCTAGCCCCATCGTGCTAGTCCCAAAACCGGATGGCACGTGGAGGTTCTGTAACGACTTCAGGAAGCTTAATGCGGTGACAAA
This sequence comes from Lithobates sylvaticus, assembly GCA_028564925.1. NCBI lineage: Eukaryota > Metazoa > Chordata > Amphibia > Anura > Ranidae > Lithobates > Lithobates sylvaticus. The sequence goes on along the minus strand of CM053036.1, from coordinate 129,333,260 downwards.
GTTTGACACATACCCAATGCCCAGAGTAGACGAACTTATAGACCGACTTGGCAAGGCTCGCTATCTTACCACTTTAGACTTGACAAAAGGGTATTGGCAAATACCCCTAACTGGTAGCGCCAAAGAGAAGACTGCGTTCGTGACCCCAGACGGTTCCTTTCAATATAAAAAAATGCCTTTTGGGCTGCAAAATGCCCCCGCAACATTTCAGAGGGCCATGGACAGGACCCTAAAACCCCACCGACGATATGCAGCAGCCTATCTAGATGACATAGTGGTACATAGTACTGATTGGGAGTCTCACTTGCCTCGTGTCCAGGCGGTTCTTGATTCCCTCTTCAAAGAAGGTTTTACGGCAAATCCAAAAAAATGTGCCATTGGTCTAGAGGAAGCCAAGTATTTGGGCTACACTATTGGCCGTGGTGTCATAAAACCACAAGTGAGTAAAATAGCAGCCATCCAGGAATGGCCACGCCCTGCAAACAAAAAGCAGGTCAGGGCCTTTCTTGGTATTGCGGGGTATTATAGAAGATTTATCCCAAATTTTGCAACTATAGCTGCCCCTCTGACAGACCTTACGAAAGGGAAAGACTCTGTAATGGTGAAATGGTCCCCAGTAGCAGAGGAGTCTTTCCAGGTCCTGAAGAAGGCTCTGTGTGCACAGCCAGTACTGTACTCTCCCGATTTCTCCAGAGAGTTTTTGGTTCAGACGGATGCGTCTGATGTTGGTATCGGGGCGGTACTGTCACAGGTATACAATGGGGAAGAACACCCTGTCGTATACCTAAGCAGAAAGCTCAATGACCATGAGAAAAAGTATGCAGTCATTGAAAAAGAATGTTTAGCCATAAAATGGGCCCTGGACGCGCTCAGGTACTATTTGTTAGGGCGCCAGTTTGACTTGATAACTGACCATGCTCCCCTGAAATGGATGGCCCAAAAGAAGGAGACTAATAGACGGGTGAACCGGTGGTTTTTGGCTCTACAGGATTACTCCTTCACCGTAAAACACAGGCCAGGTGTGGAGATGGGGAATGTAGATGCCCTGTCCCGTGTTCACTCCTGTTGGGCCACAGGTGTTCCAACCCTGGGGTTGAAACAAGGGGGGAGGATATGTAGCAGAGCGTCCCAGAGAGAGCCAGGAGAAGTCCTGTTCGGGGTTTATACATCTCCCAGGCTCCTCTCATATACATTCAGAGGTCTCTGAGACATGATCCAGTTCGGATCTTAGTCCTATTCCCCAGGCTAATTTAAGCTCACCTGAGCAAACAGCCTTTGCTCTCTGCCTGGGACACACAAACATGGATGGTTTGTGAGGAGCCAAAAGGTTGGTAAAACCCTTTAAAAACTCTTTACAGAAGCTGACAAGCGGTAGGCTTGCTCAGCTTGATAGTTAGAGACGGTGTATGTTATAGTTAGAGCCGAGACACGGCTAGGACTTTTAGTTTGGTTATTTCTGTTTTGATGTGTTTTCTGGAAGACTGTGCAGCACCTGTGTATGGACTTGTATTTGAATCAAATAAACCCAGCACTGTTTTCACTACCTCAAGTGGATTTGGTATCTGTGCCTTACTAAACAGCCCATCCCAGTGAGCTTTGTACCTGCTACCTGTCCCCCAGGTTACAATATATATATATATGCAGCCTCACCAGTGCCCATCAAATGCAGCCTCACTGTGCCCATCAAATGCAGCCTCGCCAGTGCCCATCAAATGCAGCCTCGCCAGTGCCCATCAAATGCAGCCTCGCCAGTGCCCATCAAATGCAGCCTCACTGTGCCCATCAAATGCAGCCTCACTGTGCCCATCAAATGAAGCCTCACTGTGCTCATCAAATGCAGCTTTACTCTGCCCGTGAATGCGGCCTCACTGTGCCCACCATTGTGGCCTCACTGTGCCCACCATTGCAGCCTCACTGTGCCCATCAAATGCAGCTTTACTGTGCCCATCAAATGCAGCTTTACTGTGCCGTGAAAGCAGTCTCACTGTGCCCATGAATGCAGCCTTACTGTGCCCATGAATGCAGCCTCATTGTGCCCATCATTGCAGCCCCTCCTGTGCCCCATGTCCCAGTCTGCAGTCCCTGTCTGTGGGAAGATGTGTTGTTGATGCTCGGTACAGTACCTTGCATGCCAGCAGGATATCCATGATGGCCAGCAGCAGGCAGGGGCTGTTCTCGTTTTGGATGGGGACAGTGCTCCTTCCAGAGGATCTGTTTGCTGTGAGATGGAGTGGTCCCGGGCCACCTGCACCTTCAGCTGTCCTCACTTTCCGGCCCCAGTCAGCCTGTCCTCTGGTCCTGGGGAAGTGGAGAGCACTGGGTGGGAGCTGGAGAGAAGGGGGAGCAGAGAGTACTGGCGGGGTTGGAGAGCACTGGGGGGTACAAAGAGCAGGGGGGGAGTGGAGAGCAATTGGGGGGGGAGCTTGAGAGCACCCATGGGGGCCAGAAAGTACAGGGGTGGAAAGCACGGGGGACTGGAGAGCACTGGTGGGGTTGGAGAGCACATGGGTGGGGGCAAAATGCAGGGGGGAGTGGAGAGTGCTGGGGGGAGCTTGTGAGAGCACTGGTGGGGGGAGACAAAAAGAACAGTGGTGGAGAGCACGGGGGGTGGAGAGCACTGTGGGGGGTAGAGAGCACTGGGGTGGGGGGTGGGGAGCACTGTGGGGGCTGGAAAGCACTGGGGTGGGGGCTGGAAAGCACTGTGGGGGGTGGGGAGCACGGTGGGGGCTGGAGAGCACTGGGGGGGGGGGCTGAAGAGCACTGTGGGGGGTGGGGAGCACGGATGGGGATGGAGAGCACTGTGGGGGTGGAGAGCACTGGGGTGGGGGCTGGAGAGCACTGTGGGGGGTGGGGAGCACGGATGGGGCTGGAGAGCACTGGGGTGGGGGCTGGAGAGCACTGTGGGGGGTGGGGAGCACGGAGGGGGCTGGAGAGCACTGTGGGGGCTGGAGAGCACTGGGGTGGGGAGCACGGTGGGGGCTGGAGAGCACTAGGGTGGGGGCTGGAGAGCACTGTGGGGGTGGGGAGCACGGAGGGGGCTGGAGAGCACTGTGGGGGGGTGGAGAGCACTGGCGTGGGGGCTGGAGAGCACTGTGTGGGGTGGGGAGCACGGTGGAGGCTGGAAAGCACTGTGTGGGCTGGAGAGCACTGGGGTGGGGGCTAGAGAAGGATGGGGAGAGCTGGAGAGCAGGGGGGGCAGAAAGAACAGGGGTGGGGAGCATGGGAGGGCTGGAGAGTACTGTGGGGGGTGGGGAGCACTGCTGGGGGTGGAAAGCACTGTGGGGGGGGGGGGGGGGCTAGAGGAGGATGGGGAGAGCAGGGGGGCAGAAAGAACAGGGCATGGGAGGGCTGGAGAGTACTGTGGGGGGTGGGGAGCACTGCTGGGGTGGAAAGCACTGTGGGGGGGCTAGAGAAGGATGGGGAGAGCTGGAGAGCAGGGGGGGGCAGAAAGAACAGGGGTGGGGAGCATGGGAGGGCTGGAGAGTACTGTGGGGGGTGGGGAGCACTGCTGGGGGTGGAAAGCACTGTGGGGGGGGGGCTAGAGGAGGATGGGGAGAGCAGGGGGGCAGAAAGAACAGGGGTTGAGAGAACTGTGGGGGGGGGCTGGAGAGTCTGGTGGGGGAGGAGAGCACTGGGGGGCAGTAAAAGAAGTTGGATAGGCGAAGCAGGGGGCGGCATATAGAGGTGATTAGCTTTCTATATTCCTCCATGCAGCCGCTGAATGCTTGATTCTCCTCCTCTCCCTCCTCCAAGCATTCAGTGGCTGCATGGAGGAATATAGAAAGCTAATCTCCTCTATATGCCGCCCCCCCTGCCGATCCCCCTATCCAGGCACACAGGCTACTCACAGGCATCTTTTTCTGTGTTTCACAGAGCTGGCCGGGTCTGTGTTCAGCTGCCGCGCTGTAACACGGTCCCGCCCCCCTAGACCGGCTGTGTGATAGGTGGATTCTATCTACTATCACACGAGCCAGTCTAGGGGGGCGGGACCGTGTTACAATGCGGCCACCGAACACAGACCCAGCCAGCTCCGTGATCACAGGAGCATGAGAGAGGAGAAATGCAGCCGCAAAGCGGCCCCAGGGCAGGCAGCCTACCGGGAAATATCCCGGTATCCCGGTAGGCCAGTCCGGCCCTACACTGGGCCCATCAAATGCAGCCACTGTGCCCATCAAATGCAGCCATTGTGCCCATCATATGCAGCCACTTGTGCCCCATCATATACAGCCACTTGTGCCCCATCATATGCAGCCACTTGTGCCCCATCAAATGCAGCCACTTGTGCCCATCATATGCAGCCATTTTTGCCCATCAAATGCAGCCACTTGTGCCCATCATATGCATGCAGCCACTTGTGCCCAGTATATGCAACCACTTGTGCCAATCAAATGCAGCCAGTTGTGCCCAGTATATGCAGCCACTTGTGCCAATCAAATGCAGGCACTTGTGCCCATCATACGCAGCCACTTGTGCCAATCAAAGGCAGCCACTTGTGCCCATCAAATGCAGCCACGTGTGCACGTCAAATGCAGCCACTTGTGCCCATCATATGCAGCCACTTGTGCCAATCATATGCAGCCACTTGTTCCCATCATATGCAGCCAATTTTGCCCATCAAATGCAGCCACTTGTGCCCATCATATGCAGCCATTTGTGCCCGTCAAATGCAGCCACTTGTGCCCGTCAAATGCAGCCACTTACCATGGCAATAAACACACACACCCCCCCTCGGGGCTCGCAGCTCTAGACCCCCGAACCCCACGGGAGGTCTGGCACTTATCTGAAGACTCGCATCCTCTGTGTCTCCGCCCACTCTCCTCCTCTCCTCCACACTTGGGCAGCAGCAGCGGCGGAGGTGCCCACTCCTCTCATGCTTCCTCCGCTTGCCAAAGCACCACTAGGCATCCAATAGGTTTGCCTGGCGCTTGGGTCAATTGGAAAACAGGTCTCACCGACCTGCCTCCTGATTGGCGGGGTCTGTGTTCAGCTGCCGCGCTGTAACACGGTCCCGCCCCCCTAGACCGGCTGTGTGATAGGTGGATTCTATCTACTATCACACGAGCCAGTCTAGGGGGGCGGGACCGTGTTACAGTGCGGCCACCGAACACAGACCCGGCCAGCTCCGTGATCACAGGAGCATGAGAGAGGAGAAATGCAGCCGCAAAGCGGCCCCAGGGCAGGCAGCCTACCGGGAAATATCCCGGTATCCCGGTAGGCCAGTCCGGCCCTACACTGGGCCCATCAAATGCAGCCACTGTGCCCATCAAATGCAGCCATTGTGCCCATCATATGCAGCCACTTGTGCCCCATCATATACAGCCACTTGTGCCCCATCATATGCTGCCACTTGTGCCCCATCAAATGCAGCCACTTGTGCCCATCATATGCAGCCATTTGTGCCCATCAAATGCAGCCCCTTGTGCCCATCATATGCATGCAGCCACTTGTGCCCAGTATATGCAACCACTTGTGCCAATCAAATGCAGCCAGTTGTGCCCAGTATATGCAGCCACTTGTGCCAATCAAATGCAGGCACTTGTGCCCATCATACGCAGTCACTTGTGCCAATCAAATGCAGCCACTTGTGCCCATCAAATGCAGCCACGTGTGCACGTCAAATGCAGCCACTTGTGCCCATCATATGCAGCCACTTGTGCCAATCATATGCAGCCACTTTTGCCCATCAAATGCAGCCACTTGTGCCCATCATATGCAGCCATTTGTGCCCGTCAAATGCAGCCACTTGTGCCCGTCAAATGCAGCCACTTACCATGGCAATAAACACACACACCCCCACTCGGGGCTCGCAGCTCTAGACCCCCGAACCCCACGGGAGGTCTGGCACTTATCTGAAGACTCGCATCCTCTGTGTCTCCGCCCACTCTCCTCCTCTCCTCCACACTTGGGCAGCAGCAGCGGCGGAGGTGCCCACTCCTCTCATGCTTCCTCCGCTTGCCAAAGCACCACTAGGCATCCAATAGGTTTGCCTGGCGCTTGGGTCAATTGGAAAACAGGTCTCACCGACCTGCCTCCTGATTGGCGGGGAGGCACTGTAGTGTTACGATAGCGAAAATTAATTTGCTAACAATTGGGTGGGATCAGGGCACACTCTCTGCATCCCGAGCCCGCCCACTCTCTGCATCCCGAGCCCACCCTTTTTTGAAGCTGATTAGAGCCTCTGGCTCTAATCACGTGCTTCAAAAAAAAACACCCCCTCCCACCCCAGCCATAGGAATCCATGTGTCCGGTGTCCTGAAAGGGGCCGGGTGCATGGATAGGATGTCGTCATTGGCGCATGTGCCTGTGAAGAAACGGGCCACCGTGGCCTGCTCAGGGGACAGCATGGGGTTCATTTGCAGGTAAGTGTCATATAATAGGCTAGTATGCAATGCATACTAGCTCATTATGCTTTTCATTTGCAGGCCTTGCAGGGAGCAAAAGAGGAAGTAAAACCAATTAGGGTTTACTTCCTCTTTAAGGACATCCAACAGGGTAGGCTCTGGCTCCGTGTCATCTTCCAGTCTGTCCTGGCTCGGAGAGGTCTGGGATAGCAGCACCTGTGGAGCAGATGCCCCTAGGGATAGTGGTGGATAGGGCTCCGGTGCTTCCTCGAACAATCCCGATGTGGATGCCAGGGAGGAATGAAGAGTGGTGGAGTGGCAGCCATCTTGACCGGAGCGTGTGGAGATACTCATCTTGGCCCGGGGGCTGTCTCCTCCGTCTTCCCATCCACCTAACCACTCAGTAAATGCTCTGTATCCCTCTCCAAGGAGCCAGAAGAGAAATCAGCCGAGTTGGAGGAGCAGGTATGCAGGATTACACAGAGGATATCTCGGAGCTACAGAGAAAGACGTCCGCTCACATGCTGTGTTAGGCCACGCCCCCTTGTAAGAGAACCTTAGTGAACAAACAGCATCATTAAGGCCAATTAACACACCAGACAGGTCAGGGATAAAGTTTCCGAGAAGTTTAAAGCAGGGTTAGGTTATAAAAAAAATATCCTAAGCTTTGAACATCTCATGGAGCACTGTTTAATCCATCATCCAAAAATGGAAAGTGTATAGCACAACTGCAAACCTACCACGGCATGGCCATCCACCTAAACTGACAGGCCGGGCAAGAGAACATTAATCAGAGAAGCAACCAGGAGGCCCATGGTAGCTCAGGTGGGAGAATCTGTCCACAGGACAACTATTAGTCATGCACTCCACAAATCTGGACTTTATGGAAGAGTGTCAAGAATAAAGCCATAAGAAGTCCTGTTTGCAGTTTGCGAGAAGCCATGTGGGGGGGGGGGGGGGGGGACACAGCAAGCATGTGGAAGAAAGTGCTTTGGTCAGATGAGACCAAAATTTTACTTTTTGGCCTAAAAGCAAAATGCTATATGTGGCGGAAAACTAACACTGCACATCACCCTGAACACACCATCCCCATCATGAAACATGGTGGTGGCAGCATCATGTTGCGGGATGCTTTTTTTCAGCAGTGACAGGAATGCTGGTCAGAACTGATGGGAAGTAGGTGGAGCCAAATACAGGACAATCTTAGAAGAAAACCTGTTAGAGTCTGCAAAAGACTTGAGACTGGGGCGAAGGTTCACCTTTCAGCAGGACAACGACCCTAAACATACAGCCAAAGCTAAAATGGAATGGTTTAGATCAAAGCATATTCATGTGTTAGAATGGCCCAGTCAAAGTCCAGACCTAAATCCAATTGAGAATCTGTGTCAAGACTTGAAAATTGCTGTCACAGACGCTCTCCATCCAATCTGACAGAGCTTGAACAATTTTGCAAAGAAGAATGGACAAAAATGTCACTCTCTAGATGTGCAAAGCTGGTAGAGACATCCCCAAAAAGACATGCAGCTGTAATTACAACGAAAGGTGGCTCTACAAAGTATTGACTCAGAGGGGCTGAATACAAATGCACGCCACACCTTTTCAGATATTTATTTGTAAAAAAATTTTGAAAACCATTTATCATTTTCCTTCCACTTCACAATTATGTGCCACTTTGTGTCGGTCTATCATATAAAATCCCAATAAAATACATTCACGTTTTTGGTTGTAACATGACAAAATGTTGAACATTTCAAGGGGTATGACGTATGAATACCTTTTTAAGGCACTGTATATCATGTATATGTGTATATATTGTATATATGTATATTGTGTATATATATATATATATATATATATATATATATTTATATATATATATATATATATATATATATATATATATATATATATATATATATATTATTTTTTTTTTTTAATACAGATATATATATATATCACCATAATGTTATCCCGACATATCTAATGCCCTATAGATAAAAAAGGTAATCCTGCGCTTGCACAAAGAGTAACTAATGTGATGCAGCACACACTGGGGGGAATGTCTGAACCCAAGGAGAATTAAAAGAGAGAGATAGTGGCGCGCAAACAATTAAACTAAACTAAAAGCAGATAAAAGATCAGGGAAATAAATCCAGATAAGATCAATAAGCAAATAGCAAAATTGCCTGGGTAAAGTGCATAGTGAATAATAAAAATAAGCTATTTGGCATAAAAGTGGTGTGCCAGTGATTATAAAAGGTAAAATCACAAATATACAAAGAACATCAAAACATTGTTTAAAAACCAATGTAACATAAAAGGTGATTAGTGACTGTGATAAAAATTCACATAAATATAGAGAAAAATATAACTGGGTGAATCCAGTCACATAAATAAATATTTTGTAGATGCGATTAAGCGATTGCAGAAAGAAAAAATCGAAATGAAGGTCGCAATAGAAAAAACAATAATGAGTGGTAATTAATCACGCATCTATATAGTGACTAGAGTGAATAACATAAATAAATGTATGAAATAAAACACAGGATAAAATCGCAGCAAGTGTATTCAATAGATGTCCATATAAATAATAGGTGAAGAAAAGTTCATTCCAAAGTGCAGTGCAAGTGGTTCCGTTGATGTATTTGGAATGTGCGATTATTTAGCTGTGGATATCTTGTGCAATTTATAGCGATTCCATGCGATCCTAGTGGGGATTATGTGGATGGCTCCTTACCTTACAGCTGTAAGGTTACAGCATGAATATTTAGGTCTTTGTGGTTCTTGGTAACCTTCCTCCTTTAGATATCAGATGGATGTCCCGGGTCCTATTGGTACTTTAGCAGTGTGTCCAGTTATGGGGGGGGGGGGGGGCTCGCATCAGTGTATGTAAAGGAAGGAAGTAGCCTCATAGTGTAGTAAATTCATAAACCATAATTTATTCCAAGTAGATTAAAACAATAATGAGGGAAAGGGGTACTCACATTTAGATAAAAAACACAAATCAAAGTACAAACGAGCGGCGAGCTCGATAGCGTCACTTCCGGTCGGTGTGATAGGCTGGGGTCCCGACGCGTGTTCGTCACCGATCACGTGACGACAACGGATTTTGTTGTCGGAAAATTTGAGAAACGGCTCTCAAATTTTTGTTGTCGGAAATTCCGACAAAAAATGTCTGATGGAGCCTACACAATGTCGGATTTTCCAACAACAAGCTCCCATCGAACATTTGTTGTCGGAAATTCCGATCGTGTGTACGCAGCATTAGAGTGTATGTTGCTGTTCCTAGCAAGTGATAAAATACAATAACAATAACTTTTTAAAAAAATGGTACCTTTTACATGGAAAACACAATGCTTATGTTCCATTCGCTCAGGGCCTTCCTATGAGCAATATCTAATAGAATATCATTTGAATCTGCAGCAGGCAGGAAAATGTATGTCTTCAATATTTGCTCTCCCAGAGATCACTCATTCATACTGTATGTTGTAACTTTAGTCAAAATGTAAAGACTGCCGTGCTTGCATTAGGATTTACATAACCGCATTTACATATCTTGGAAATGCAATCACATAACAACCTTTGGTGATAGCTGAATAAAGAAGCCTCTTGCTTCCAAAGGAAGATGAATGTATTATTTGTTTTTGTCCTTTATGTTATATATATGGCAGTAGCTAATTTACCTATATATATATATATATATATATATATATATATATATACAGTGGTGTGAAAAAGTGTTTGCCCCCTTCCTCATTTCCTGTTCCTTTGCATGTTTGTCACACTTAAGTGTTTCGGAACATCAAAACAATTTTTAACAATAGTCAAGGACAACACAAGTAAACACAAAATGCAATTTGTAAATGAAGGTGTTTATTATTAAAGGTGAAAAAAAATCCAAACCATCATGGCCCTGTGTGAAAAAGTGATTGCCCCCTAAACCTAATAACTGGTTGGGGCACCCTTAGCAGCAACAACTGCAACCAAGCGTTTGCGATAACGTGCAATGAGGCTTTTACAGCGTCCTGGAGGAATTTTGGCCCACTCATCTTTGCAGAATTGTCCTAATTCAGTTACATTAGAGGGTTTTCGAGCATGAACGGCCTTTTTAAGGTCATACCACAACATCTCAATAGGATTCAGGTCAGGACTTTGGCTAGGCCACTCCAAAGTCTTCATTTTGTTTTTCTTCAGCCATTCGGTGGTGGACTTGCTGGTGTGTTTAGGATCATTGTCCTGCTGCAGAACCCAAGTTCGTTTCAGCTTGAGTACACGAACAGATGGTCGGACATTCTCCTTCAGGATCTCTTGGTAGACAGCAGAATTCATAGTTCCTTTTATCACGGCAAGTCTTCCAGGTCCTGAAGCAGCAAAACAGCCCCAGACCATCACACTACCACCACCATATTTTACTGTTGGTATAATGTTCTTTTTCTGAAATGCAGTGTTCCTTCTACGCCAGATATACTTGGACACACACCTTCCAAAGAGTTCCACTTTTGTCTCATCGGTCCACAGAATGTTGTCCCAAAAGTCTTGGGGATCATCAAGATGTGTTGTGGAGAAATTGAGACGAGCTTTGATGTTCTTTTTGCTCAGCAGTGGTTTTCTCCTTGGAACTCTGCCATGCAGGCCATTTTTGCCCAGTCTTTTCCTGATGGTGGAGGCATGAACGCTGACCTTAACTGAGGCAAGTGAGGCCTGCAGTTCCTTGGACGTTGTTGTGGGGTCTTTTGTGACCTCTTGGATGAGTCGTCGCTGCGCTCTTGGGGTAATTTTGGGCGGCCGGCCACTCCTGGGAAGGTTCACCACTGTTCCATGTCTTCGCCATTTGTGGATAATGGCTCTCACTGTGGTTCGCTGGATTCCCAAAGCTTTGGAAATGGCTTTATAACCCTTTCCAGACTGATAGATCTCAATTACTTTCTTTCTCAATTGTTCCTGAATTTCTTTGGGTCTCGGCATGATGTGTAGCTTTTAAGGATCTTCTGGTGGACCTTACTGTGTCAAGCAGCTCCTATTTAAGTGATGCCTTGATTGTGAACAGGTGTGGCAATAATCAGGCCTGGGTGTGGCTAGAGAAATTGAACTCAGGTGTGGACAACCACAGTTATAGTATGTTTTAACAAGGGGGGCAATCACTTTTTCACACAGGGCCATGATGGTTTGGATTTTTTTTCACCTTTAATAATAAACACCTTCATTTACAAATTGCATTTTGTGTTTACTTGTGTTGTCCTTGACTATTGTTAAAAATTGGTTTGATGTTCCGAAACACTTAAGTGTGACAAACATGCAAAGGAACAGGAAATGAGGAAGGGGGCAAACACTTTTTCACACCACTGTATATATATATATATATTTGCTGTATACAGTGAATTTAAAGCATATAGCAAACTATTTCTCTTTATTTATCTATCTTAATAGAACATGGGAAAAGAGATTATACATATCAAATTAACAATTCTATAAGTGTTTGTGGAAGCTAAGACTTAAACCTAATAATTTTACAGCTTCAAAAGATTAGACATGTAAATATTGGGCAACTCCTTTATATTACGTATTCAGATCCTAACAACCGATGAGCGTGACAAGAGAATTTGATATGTCTTTTCCTTGAATGAAAAGCAGTGGGTGTGCACTTAGGTGTGCCCTAACTTCTGGAATATTGCCTGCAGCAAACCTGAGCAAAGTCCTTGTGTTCCTTATGTCAGAAGGAAATTCCAAAGGAATGAAAATACACATTGCACAAACTCCTGTTCCTGAGGGCTGCTGTTGGATATTATTAAAAGTTGTGAATATTCCTCCCCTAGGATGTTCCTCCTATCTTGGGAGTGATAGAAATTAGGCTCTTACCTCAACTGTCGGTCTTCACCAACATTTACATCCTCTTCCAGGTGTGCAGGTGATGGGCCATTTGAATGACCAGCACTCCTAGTGATATAAAGTGGTCAGGGCAACTGACACTAAAAAAGAGACAACCCTCTATGCAGTATTTGTGCAGAAAAGTAATACTTCAGTCAAAAGTGGGAAAGATGTTTATTATACTTCAAAAAAAAGGGGAAAAATATTAGTTTGGGTTGCAGGCAGGGTCGGTGCTAGACTATTTTTCACCCTAAGCAAGGCCATCTCCCCAAAACAAAATAAAGGATGCAAATGCAGCCTGTGTAGGGATACTTTCTGACCTCTTTGCCAACGTTAGCTCCATGTAGAGACTGACTGGGGAGCTGGGAGTAGGTCATATGGCGCGTAGCACGGCTTGTGTGACACCTCATTGGCTGGATACCTCTTCTTCATGGATTGGCTGAAGTTGGCAGGAGATGGCTTAGTTTTGAGCTAACATCATCCAATCCTGCAGCGGTATGCCGAACGTTGGCGCAGTGTGTGGGGAACAAGGCAGCCATCAGAAATTTTGAGGCCCCTTACACAGCTTTAGGCCTGACCCCTTTACAGCAGAGTTGATCCCTTTCATTAGGGTCCTCCCCCTTACATCAGGGTCCTCAGAGTCCCCCCTTCTTTTATCAGTTTCCCCAGAGTTATCCCTTCTTATATCAGTGTCCCAAGAGTCCCCTCTCCTTAAATCAGGGTGCCAAGAATTCCCTCTCCTTAAATCATGGTCCCCAGAGTTCGCGCTTACATTAAAGACCCCACTTTCATTAGGGTCACCAAAGTCTCCCCTTACATTAGGATACCAAAGTCCCCCCTTACATCAGGGTCCCCATAGCCCCTCCTTACACCAAGGTCCCCCAGAGCCCCTTCCCTTACATCAGGGTCCTTAGAGTCCTCCTTAAATCAATCTAGACTTTGATTTAATTAAAAATTCTATTTGCTGACAACAATCTATTTCTCCAAACAAAAGGAATAATTTTCCATATGATGTTTATAATTCTTTTGCTTAATTTGTAAAAGTGGTCTGTTCTACAATTGTAGACACCCCTGAGGAAAGAATGAACTTCTAAAACGCGTTGGGTGTTTTACGTGTATGCTCTGCCACGGTGCCCTCATCGTGGTATTTTTGGAATATGTAGAACTGTATACATCTATGTGACTAGCACTATGTTGACTTCATTCTGCACCAGCCATAACCTATTTTTAAAAATTTTTGTTAATAAAATGTATACTTGAGATTTTTAAAATATTCTTTTGTTAATTTATACTCTACCAAGGATTGGCACTATTTTTTAGGCCTTTAAAGTCCCGCTAGGGGGTTGTCTTTTTCTCTTTTTTTCTACCTATTGGGGATGTTGGCCTAATTACCTTGTCGACTATAACCCTAATTTTTCATTATACCCCCCTACATCAGGGTCCCCAGAGCCCCCCTTACATCAGGGTCCCTAAAGCTACCTTACATAAATGTCCCTAAAGCCCCCTTACATCAGGGTCTCTAAAGCGACCTTACATTAGGGTCCCCAAAACCCCCTTACATCATGGTCCCTAGGGCCCATTCCCTTTCAATAGGGTCCCCAAAGTTAGAAGGGAAGAGAAGAGAAGAGTGGGGTAAGGATAGTGGAGAAGTTAAGGAGAATAGTTGGGGTAGTGGAAGGGGAGGAGGGAGTATTGTGAAGACCCCAGCTTACATCAGAATCCATTCCTTCTCATTGCACCAGGACAAGTGGAAGCTGGAAGGCTGAGCACTGGAACTTGATAGGTTTGCAGGAAGAACTTCCTTCACCTCCTCTGAATGCCAGGGCCTGGGGGAGAGGCAAGCGGTGATTGGTTGCTAGGGTATGGGCGGTCCTAGCAACCAAATCCTAGCACTGAGAACAGCAGGCAGCAGCAGTTGTGGATGCTGTCAGCCGCCATACATTCAGGAACAGCTCTGATTGCTGCACAGCCTGTGCTGTTGCTGAGTGGCATGGCTGTGGCAGCAGGGACACTGACTAGGTATTTGGGCAGGACGCTTTGGGTTTGGTTTGTACCCAGCAACAACTGGTTGTTTGGGGCCCATGCCCCTTGGGACACCCGGGCCCCCTACATGTGTATGGGCTGTCCCCCCCCTCTGAATTTGCAATACTGCATAAAGGACTATACTTTCCTGTCACTAGGTGTTGATCTCATGTAAGTAAATTAGGGATTGGACTTTCTAAAGTGCATCTAGTTTTTTACAAAGTCAATGCCTTGAAATTCTATAGGATGTAATTTTCACAGGAATAAGGCTTTAGCTGTTTTTTTTCTTTTTGCTGTAGATATTTGTTGTCTCTCTTTGGCAGGTGGATCATTGGACGATATTTGCAATCAAGCAATGTCACATTAGTATATGCATCTTTAATCAGTTAGTTAATGATAGGAAGTATTGAAGCAACAAGTATGTATTCTGCACAGCTTGTTTGGGCCTAGTGGCATGTCCTTCACTTCATTTGAAATTAAATGCAAAATTATGTAGGTCTGTGTTGTGTAAATTAACACTGTGTTTGTAACTTGTATTAGCTTCCCCCCACTAAACTCTTCTCTGTCCCCTTTTTTTTTGCACTGGATACTCTCGCTCTTAGGCGTAAGAGCTTTTTTCGCATTCCATACTTCTAGGTGAAGTCTGTTTTGTTTGGGGATTTCTGTAGAGAAGTAGTGTCCCTTTTCTGAAATAAGAAGTAGTATTCATATTCTAAATTTAGTGCTGATAAGCCTAATCAGCCTTAGTCTGAATGGATTGTTCTGTTTTTTTACAGGTTTTTCCCCTAGATTATGGTATCCGTCTGCCTGCTGCTGGGGAGTATCCCTGACAATAGCATTGGAAGATGAAGTAGCCTGGAGTATGTATATCTCCCTGGCCAGCTATTAGGATGCTAGTGTGTAAGCAGTTGCTTACAAGGGGTTAATGTGTTTGCACTTTTTTCCTGGCTGAGCTCATTTCCTCATGTTAGTGGAGCTAGCTAGGTGCCAAATGTTACAACGTTTGTATGTTTCCTGTGTCCTTGGCATGACCTGAGAACTGGGGGTAACCAGGCTGTAAGGGTTAATGTTTTTCCTGCCATTTTCAACTGGGTTACTGCCCCTACAGGTCAACCAACATATAAGGGGCTGCCTTCAAGCCCCTATGTCCTGCCTAGGAAAGTTCTGCCAAAATATATCTGAATACTCTGTTGCCTGGGTCCCCCTCTTTTGGGGGTGAAGGGAGTGATTGAAGCCTAATCTGGAGATTCCTGGAGAGGGTCTCAAGCCTGGGAAATGTATAGACTTGTAGCTGTTACTCATGGACTTGCTGCCTTTATGGATTACGGCTAGTCATGGACTTGCAGTGCCTCCTGTGGATTATTGCCCTAATGGACTATTGCTCTAAAAGGGATTGTTTTATGGACTTGCCTTCTGCATAAGGTATGCACACTCTATGGCTGTTAGAAAAGCTTTGTACAAGAACTATATTCAAACAGCTTTGAGAACTGTACTGTTATCAGAAACTACCTCAGTAAAATATTTCTTTGTTTAATTGCTTTTCCTAGTCTGAAGTCTGTTAAAGGGGTGCATGCACCGTATCTAACGAACAATATGGAGACTGAGCTAGAGGAAGATGCATACATACATACATGGGTCTAACATACAGAGTACATGTACAGAGGAAGTTAATGTGTTGTTGCTAAGGACTACAGTGTTTATATCCCAAGCAAGGCAGCCAATCAGCATCTCCACTAGCGGCCGGTTCCCCACTTTCTGGGACTGGACCCACAGCACAGGGTGCCTAGGGACCCAGCCTGGAAAGAGTATGTAGAGGGGTCCTGGAAGAAGAGAACTGGAGGAGGTTGGAGAAAGAGAATTTCCTGTATCCCATAGCAATGATCAGATGTGCTACTGGGAGAGAGGTGACATGAACTGCTTGATTGGTGGAACCCAGAGAGTAAGGAATTAGTGTCACTGCAGCTCGCATCTAAGTGCCCTAATGCTGACTGTCACATGACCGCAGCTCCCAGTCTGAAGTTCGAGCATTAGCAAGTGCAATTCCACTTGTCCCCCACACGGGCACCTAAGCCCCGCCCACAAGTGCATGTAGAGGAAAGGTATAAATAATTTGGGGAACCTTCTGAAAGCTCTCATGCCTCCCAAGTTTGTCTGCGGAGGACATGTGTACTTTTGTCCTTAACTTTGCAGGCCTGCTACATGAGGAGAACAAATGTTACTAGGAAAGGTAGGTCCAAGGCTGGGGCCTGAAGCTTGCTCTGCTTGGGAAGAGTGGAGCTGGATCCTGGCCAAGAGAATACTGAGCGCTGGTCTGGCTTAAAAAGTCCTTTTCCTGTATCAGCTGTAAGTAGGGTTTTAGGAGTCTGCACGTTGTTTTTTTGGGGGGTTTTTTCAGTTGTCCTGTGCCCCAACACTCCTGTTCCTGGAGTTTATTGGCCTGAATAAACTCTATTAACTGTACAAAGTGACTGATGTCCATCTATGCAAATCCTCACTACAAGTCAATAATCTAACCCTGAGGTGAAATGTCAGCCCACCTGAATTCTGAGAGTCCTAATAGCCTTTAGAGGCAAGGTGGGTGCTACATACATTTGACATTTTTTTCTTACTTAATGTGAACCAGTGCCGGACTATACACATTAAATTAATTTACCTCTAATGTGATTGTAAAGAAGTTCATCTTCAAAATTCAGAATAAAGGTACTAAAATCACAACTCTTTCCCCCTTTACTCTTTTACAGGAACAACTAGCTCCTCTACTCTATGAGATCATTCTACAGACTAAACGGCTGATGAGCAATGCAGCTTGTTCTAGGACCAGCTAAAACCTGTGAGGTCAAAACTCCTCTGCCCCTTCCTATCCTAGTACAGTGCTGCTCTACAGGGGATTACAATAGACCAACATTAAGGCAGAGTCAGAAGAGTCCACGGTGCCCCTTACAAATCAACAAAAGTTTTTTTCTATTTTTCGGGTCCATCGAACGGTGCGATTGAAGATGGATGGACATCGCAGGACACTGTCTATTGTGGTATTTACTTTTTGAAACTTTTTTTTGGTGAATGGGTAGGAGTAAAATGTACCCCATACCCATTCACATAGGGGGGGGGCAGGATCTGGGAGGAGGCCCGTGTCCCCATCAACAAGGGGGACAAGGTGCTTTGGGGAGGACCCCAAGGCACCCTCCCCATATTGAGGGCAAGTGGCCTGGAGTGGTTCAGGAGGGGGGGGGGCTTGCTCTTACTCCCCATGTTGAGGGCAAGTGGCCTGGTATGGATCAGGAGAGGGGGGACGCTTGCTCGAGGGGGACCCCATGTCGTTTTTTTTCTTAATTCTGTCATAGGGTTCCCCTTACCACTTCAATGCACTATTATATACTCTGCACTGACTGCACTGTATAGATATAAATACTACACGGTATATATATATATATATATATATATATATATATTAATACATTGCCTGCACTGTATATATTATCTACACTGACTACACTGTATATATATATATATATATATATATATATATATATATATATATGTATATATATATATATATATATATATATACTAATCTGTCTAATCTAGCTCAAGTTCTCCTCTCCATATTATTATCACACTATACACGATCGCTGTGTAAGCAGCCTTATATAGTGTGGGGCATGGACTTAGCCCCCTGAGCCATGATTGGCTAAATACACCCTGCCTTTGGCCAATCATGGCTCTCACAGCAGATCGCACTGTGATTGGCCAAAGAATGCAGGTCTGGTGCAAGCAAACTAACCCCTGATGTTGGAGTCAAACTTTGATTAGACTCGAACATCGGGACCATGCCTATTATGGAATTCTGTAGTATTTATCACTTACTGAGGTAGTAAACATTAGTTTTTTTACTAAGACCATTAAAGTTGAATTATGGATTTAAATAATTTAGTTCAAATAAATTCCTCAATAGCAAAAATATAAATCCACTTTGTGTTCACCAAATGCCTTTGTAAACCCACATATTACTTTGTGAAGTAGCAGGGACATCATCACTGTGCTTTACAGCCTGTGCAGAGAGCAGAGCTATGGGAGGGGCCCAGCAGGCTCCACCCACTACAGCCTGCCTGCAGAAAACTACAGGAGGGGCGGAGACAAGACCAGTCAATCTGCACAAGGAGCGAAAGCAGCAGTGACTTGTCTTTATTACAGGAAGCTCCTGTACATGCACAAAGTTTCACATTGGATTACTGCACAGATCTGGAAGGAATTCACGAAGCACACCAAGCTCCAAATCAAAATACATATGCCACTTGTATTTAGACAATATTTACTTATTCTGGAGTTCAGCTTTGGTGCATACATATGTGGGGTTTATAAGGTTTACATTCTCTCTACAGAACCTTTAACTTTTTGAAAATAGTTGCAACGTATCAGATATATGTTTCAGTATATGAAAAGTTTATGTTTGCATAATATGTGTAATAACTGAAATGTTTGCTTTCTTAATTGAGACATGAAAGAGTATGCATGTGAACATTAAATTAAAATTGAATTAACCCTGTGTAAGGTGATTGTAACTGCACTTGTACCAACACAGATGAGTACTGTAAGTGATCACCACAGACTCGATGTCCGCCAGCACCCACCGACTGTACAGTACACAGGTAGAACGGCGATGTAAACAAGGCAGATTGCCCTTCTGTCAGTAGGGAAGTTACTGATCCTGTGTTTCTGCAAAGAATCAGAAACATGGATCAATGCCTTCCCATAGTAAAAGCACCTCCCCCACAATGAGAAAGCACAGGCTCAGCACATCTTTGATCACCCCTGATGTTAGCACCTTTCCAGCTAGTACAGTGACAGCAGTGGCGGAACTACCGCCATAGCAACACACGCGGCCGATATGGGGCCCGCGGCCGCTATGGGGCCCGCAGAGTGGGGACTGCTGCCGAGTGGGGCCCTCAGCCGGGGCCCGCTGCCGAGTGGGGCCCTCAACCGGGGCCCGCTGACGAGTGGGGCCCTCAGCCGGGGCCCGCTGACGAGTGGGGCTCTCAGCCGGGGCCCGCTGACGAGTGGTCCGGGCTCGGCATCGGCAAGCTCCTGTTCTGTGACCACTGACCTGTCCTACACACAATACCGGCGCCAGCGTCGTGACGTCACTCGGCCGAGGGGCGCAATGGGAGGAGCATCGAGAGACTGAGCTACTGCAGCCTGCATCCAAGAGAAGCCAGGCAGCGCCGCTGAGGATGGACCCACATTTTTGCAGAATTTGCAGAGCAATCATTCCACTTACAATGGTACAACAAACTAAATTAAGCTGATGCAGTGATGCCATAGGGCCGGACTGCAGTCTAAAGAGTCTGTGATTGTGATGACTGTCTGATTTTTAAAAAAAAAAATTTCTAATATGCAACATAGCGGGGGGAGCTAAATGTCCTGCACTGGTCATAGTAACTTCTGTTTTAACCACTTTAGCCCCGGAAGAATTTACCCCCTTCCTGACCAGACCACTTTTTGCGATTCGGCACTGCATCGGTTTAACTGACAATTGCGCGGCCGTGGACGTGGCTCCCAAACAAAATTGACGTCCTTTTCTTCCCACAAATAGAGCTTTCCTTTGGTGGTATTTGATCACCTCTGCGGTTTTTATTTTTTGCGCTATAAACAAAAAAATAGCAAAATTTTGAAAAAAAAAAACACATTATTTTTTACTTTTTGCTATAATAAATATGTCCCAAAAGTATATAAAAAAACAATTTTTTTCCTCAGTTTAGGCCGATGCGTATTCTTCTACATATTTTTGGTAAAAAAAAAAACACAATAGGCGATTATTGATTGGCTTGCGCAAAAGATATAGTGTTTACAAAATAGGGGATAGTTTTTTATGGCATTTTTATTAATAATTTTTTTTTTTAAATGGCGGCGATCTGCGATTTTGATCGTGACTGCGACATTATGGCGGACACATCGGACAATTTTTACACATTTTTGGGACCATTGTCATTTATACAGCAATCAGTGCTATACAAATGCACTGATTCCTGTGTAAATGACACTGGCAGTGAAGGGGTTAACCACTAGGGGGCAGTGTAGGGGTTAAGTGTGTCCTGTGTTTATTATATGGTTATTTAAATTTTGGTTTTGTTGTTCGAAATTAATATAAGCTGTTGCCTGGGTACTGTGCCACATGAGTGTGGTAATCTGTTGTTCAATGGAATTAGTTAATTTTTTTTGTGGGGGGGCTGTATGCAGGGGGGGCCCCATACAACATTTTGCTATGGGGCCCTGTGATTTCTAGTTACGCCCCTGAGTGACAGTGCATATTTTTAGCACTGATCACTGTATTAGTGTCACTGGACCTCAAAAACTGTCAAAAGTGTCAGTTAGGTCTCCGATTTGTCTGCAGTCTATAAGTCGCTGATCGCCACCATTACTAGTTAAAAAAATAAAAATAAAAAATAAATATCCCATAGTTTGTAGATGCTTTAACTTTTGTGCAAACCAATCAATATAGACAGATATGAAATCACATAGGGCTTTATAGATATATATATATATATATATATATATAAGCAAATTCCAGTTAAAAGTGGTCAATCATCAAGGGGGACCCAGGAACTCAGAACGTGGGGGGGGGGAACCACCTTCCGCAGAAAGAATACACTAAGGCAGGGGTCTTCAAACTACGGCCCTCCAGTTGTTCAGGAACTACAATTCCCATCATGCCTAGTCATGTCTGTGAATGTAAGAGTTTTACAATGCCTCATGGGATGTGTAGTTCTGCAACAGCTGGAGGGCCGTAGTTTGAGGATCCCTGCACTAAGGTAAGGGGGGGTTACTGATATAAGGGGGAAACCCTTTATATCAGTGCCCCCTTACATTATTGTACTCACTCCCCCCTTACATCAGTGACCCCCCCCCTTCAGACTGGCCTGGCAGTGCTGTCACTGACCTCCTCTCAGGTGCACCAAGCAGGGCTCAGTCAGTCGGCTCCAGCTTGGTGGCTCTGGTTTTATCCTATAGTCTCCTCTCCACAGTCCACACACGTCTGACTTCTCCCATGACCCCCATCCTGGCGGCGCTCCCACTCTTGACTCCTCTCCAGACTCCCTCAGAGACTCTAGACATGATACAGGAGATGGTCAGAGACTGCAGACATGATACAAGAGCTCAATGCAGCCTCATCAGTGCCCATCAAATGCAGCCTCACTGTGCCCATCAAATGCAGCCTCGCCAGTGCCTATCAAATGCAGCCTCGCCAGTGCCCATCAAATGCAGCCTCGCCAGTGCCCATCAAATGCAGCCTCACTGTGCCCATCAAATGCAGCCTCACTGTGCCCATCAAATGAAGCCTCACTGTGCTCATCAAATGCAGCTTTACTCTGCCCGTGAATGCGGCCTCTCTGTGCCCACCATTGTGGCCTCACTGTGCCCACCATTGCGGCCTCACTGTGCCCACCATTGCGGCCTCACTGTGCCCATCAAATGCAGCTTTACTGTGCCCATCAAATGCAGCTTTACTGTGCCGTGAAAGCAGTCTCACTGTGCCCATGAATGCAGCCTTACTGTGCCCATGAATGCAGCCTCATTTTGCCCATCATTGCAACCCCTCCTGTGCCCCATGTCCCAGTCTGCAGTCCCTGTCTGTGGGAAGGTGTGTTGTTGATGCTCGGTACAGTACCTTGCATGCCAGCAGGATATCCATGATGGCCAGCAGCAGGCAGGGGCTGTTCTCGTTTTGGATGGGGACAGTGCTCCTTCCAGAGGATCTGTTTGCTGTGAGATGGAGTGGTCCCGGGCCACCTGCACCTTCAGCTGTCCTCACTTTCCGGCCCCAGTCAGCCTGTCCTCTGGTCCTGGCCCCTGGGGAAGTGGAGAGCACTGGGTGGAAGCTGGAGAGAAGGGGGAGCAGAGAGTACTGGCGGGGTTGGAGAGCACTGGGGGGTACAAAGAGCAGGGGGGAGTGGAGAGCAATTGGGGGGGAGCTTGAGAGCACCCATGGGGGCCAGAAAGTACAGGGGTGGAAACCACGGGGGACTGGAGAGCACTGGTGGGGTTGGAGAGCACATGGGTGGGGGCAAAATGCAGGGGGGATTGGAGAGTGCTGGGGGGAGCTTGTGAGAGCACTGGTGGGGGAGACAAAAAGAACAGTGGTGGAGAGCACGGGGGTGGAGAGCACTGGTGGGGGGGGGTGGAGAGCACTGGGGGGTGGGGGCTGGAGAGCACTGTGGTGGGGGAGGAGAGCACTGTGGGGGCTGGAGAGCACTGGGGTGGGGGCTGGAGAGCACTGGGGGGGGTGGGGAGTGGGGGCAGGGGGGGGGGGGTGGGGGTGCTGGAGAGCACTGGGGGGGGGCTGGAGAGCACTGTGGGGGGTGGGGAGCACGGATGGGGATGGAGAGCACTGTGGGGGTGGAGAGCACTGGGGGGGGCTGGAGAGCACTGTGGGGGGTGGGGAGCACGGATGGGGCTGGAGAGCACTGTGGGGGTGGAGAGCACTGGGGGGTGGGGGCTGGAGAGCACTGTGGGGGGTGGGGAGCACGGAGGGGGCTGGAGAGCACTGTGGGGGCTGGAGAGCACTGGGGTGGGGGAGCACGGTTGGGGCTGGAGAGCACTGGGGTGGGGGCTGGAGAGCACTGTGGGGGTGGGGAGCACAGAGGGGGCTGGAGAGCACTGTGGGGGGTGGAGAGCACTGGGGTGGGGGCTGGAGAGCACGGAGGGGGCTGGAGAGCACGGGGGGGCTGGAGAGCACTGGGGTGGGGGCTGGAGAGCACTGTGGGGGTGGGGAGCACGGAGGGGGCTGGAGAGCACTGTGGGGGGTGGAGAGCACTGGCGTGGGGGCTGGAGAGCACTGTGGGGGGTGGGGAGCACGGTGGAGGCTGGAAAGCACTGGGGGGCTGGAGAGCACTGGGGTGGGGGCTAGAGAAGGATGGGGAGAGTTGGAGAGCAGGGGGGGGGGGGCAGAAAGAACAGGGGTGGGGGTGGGGAGCATGGGGGGGGGGCTGGACAGCACTGTGGGGGGGGGGTGGGGAGCACTGGGGGGGCTGGAGAGTACTGGGGGGGGTGGGGAGCACTGCGGGGGTGGAAAGCACTGTGGGGGGGGCTAGAGGAGGATGGGGAGAGCAGGGGGGCAGAAAGAACAGGGGTTGAGAGAACTGTGGGGGGGGGCTGGAGAGTCTGGTGGGGGAGGAGAGCACTGGGGGGCAGTAAAAGAAGTTGGATAGGCGAAGCAGGGGGGCGGCATATAGAGGAGATTAGCTTTCTATATTCCTCCATGCAGCCGCTGAATGCTTGATTCTCCTCCTCTCCCTCCTCCAAGCATTCAGCGGCTGCATGGAGGAATATAGAAAGCTAATCTCCTCTATATGCCGCCCCCCTGCCGATCCCCCTATCCAGGCACACAGGCTACTCACAGGCATCTTCTTCTGTGTTTCACGGAGCTGGCCGGGTCTGTGTTCAGCGGCCGCGCTGTAACACGGTCCCGCCCCCCTAGACGGCTGTGTGATAGGTGGATTCTATCTACTATCACACGAGCCAGTCTAGGGGGGCGAGACCGTGTTACAGTGCGGCCGCCGAACACAGACCCGGCCAGCTCCGTGATCACAGGAGCATGAGAGAGGAGAAATGCAGCCGCAAAGCGGCCCCAGGGCAGGCAGCCTACCGGGAACTATCCCGGTATCCCGGTAGGCCAGTCCGGCCCTACACTGGGCCCATCAAATGCAGCCACTGTGCCCATCAAATGCAGCCATTGTTCCCATCATATGCAGCCACTTGTGCCCCATCATATACAGCCACTTGTGCCCCATCATATGCTGCCACTTGTGCCCCACCATATGCAGCCACTTGTGCCCATCATATGCAGCCACTTGTGCCCAGTATATGCAACCACTTGTGCCAATCAAATGCAGCCAGTTGTGCCCAGTATATGCAGCCACTTGTGCCAATCAAATGCAGGCACTTGTGCCCATCATACGCAGCCACATGTGCCAATCAAATGCAGCCACTTGTGCCCATCAAATGCAGCCACGTGTGCACGTCAAATGCAGCCACTTGTGCCCATCATATGCAGCCACTTGTGCCAATCATATGCAGCCACTTGTTCCCATCATATGCAGCCACTTTTGCCCATCAAATGCAGCCACTTGTGCCCATCATATGCAGCCATTTGTGCCCGTCAAATGCAGCCACTTGTGCCCGTCAAATGCAGCCACTTACCATGGCAATAAACACACACACCCCCCCCCCCTCGAGGCTCGCAGCTCTAGACCCCCGACCCCCACGGGAGGTCTGGCACTTATCTGAAGACTCGCATCCTCTGTGTCTCCGCCCCCCTCTCCTCCTCTCCTCCACACTTGGGCAGCAGCAGCAGCGGAGGTGCCCGCTTTTCTCATGCTTCCTCCGCTTGCCAAAGCACCACTAGGCATCCAATAGGTTTGCCTGGCGCTTGGGTCAATTGGAACAGGTCTCACCGACCTGCCTCCTGATTGGCGGGGAGGCACTGTAGTGTTACGATAGCGAAAATTAATTCGCTTTGATCACACAATTGGGTGGGATCAGGGCACACTCTCTGCATCCCGAGCCCGCCCACTCTCTGCATCCCGAGTCCACCCTTTTTTGAAGCTGATTAGAGCCTCTGGCTCTAATCACGTGCTTCAAAAAAAAAACACCCCCTCCCACCCCCGCCATAGGAATCCATGTGTCCGGTGTCCTGAAAGGGGCCGGGCGCATGGATAGGATGTCGTCATCGGCGCATGTGCCTGTGAAGAAACGGACCACGTGGCCTGCTCAGGGGACAGCATGGGGTTCATTTGCAGGTAAGTGTCATATAATAGGCTAGTATGCAATGCATACTAGCCCATTATGCTTTTCATTTGCAGGCCTTGCAGGGAGCAAAAGAGGAAGTAAAACCAATCAGGGTTTACTTCCTCTTTAAGGACATCCAACAGGGTAGGCTCTGGCTCCGTGTCATCTTCCAGTCTGTCCTGGCTCGGAGAGGTCTGGGATAGCAGCACCTGTGGAGCAGATGCCCCTGGGGATAATGGTGGATAGGGCTCCGGTGCTTCCTCGAACAATCCCGATGTGGATGCCAGGGAGGAATGAGGAGTGGTGGAGTGGCAGCCATCTTGACCGGAGCGCGTGGAGATACTCATCTTGGCCCGGGGGCTGTCTCCTCCGTCTTCCCATCCACCTAACCACTCAGTAAATGCTCTGTATCCCTCTCCAAGGAGCCAGAAGAGAAATCAGCCGAGTTGGAGGAGCAGGTATGCAGGATTACACAGAGGATATCTCGGAGCTGCAGAGAAAGACGTCCGCTCACATGCTGTGTTAGGCCACGCCCCCTTGTAAGAGAACCTTAGTGAACAAACAGCATCATTAAGGCCAATTAACACACCAGACAGGTCAGGGATAAAGTTGCCGAGAAGTTTAAAGCAGGGTTAAGTTATAAAAAAAATATCCTAAGCTTTGAACATCTCATGGAGCACTGTTTAATTCATCATCCAAAAATGAAAAGTGTATAGCACAACTGCAAACCTACCACGACATGGCCATCCACCTAAACTAACAGGCCGGGCAAGAGAACATTAATCAGAGAAGCAACCAGGAGGCCCATGGTAGCTCAGGTGGGAGAATCTGTCCACAGGACAACTATTAGTCATGCACTCCACAAATCTGGACTTTATGGAAGAGTGTCAAGAATAAAGCCATAAGAAGTCCTGTTTGCAGTTTGCGAGAAGCCATGTGGGGGGGACACAGCAAGCATGTGGAAGAAGGTGCTTTGGTCAGATGAGACCAAAATTTTACTTTTTGGCCTAAAAGCAAAATGCTATATGTGGCGGAAAACTAACACTGCACATCACCCTGAACACACCATCCCCATCATGAAACATGGTGGTGGCAGCATCATGTTGCAGGGATGCTTTTTTCAGCAGTGACAGGAATGCTGGTCAGAACTGATGGGAAGATAGGTGGAGCCAAATACAGGACAATCTTAGAAGAAAACCTGTTAGAGTCTGCAAAAGACTTGAGACTGGGGCGAAGGTTCACCTTTCAGCAGGACAACGACCCTAAACATACAGCCAAAGCTAAAATGGAATGGTTTAGATCAAAGCATATTCATGTGTTAGAATGGCCCAGTCAAAGTCCAGACCTAAATCCAATTGAGAATCTGTGTCAAGACTTGAAAATTGCTGTCACAGATGCTCTCCATCCAATCTGACAGAGCTTGAACAATTTTGCAAAGAAGAATGGGCAAAAATGTCACTCTCTAGATGTGCAAAGCTGGTAGAGACATCCCCAAAAAGACTTGCAGCTGTAATTACAACGAAAGGTGGCTCTACAAAGTATTGACTCAGAGGGGCTGAATACAAATGCATGCCACACTTTTTCAGATATTTATTAGTAAAAAATTTTGAAAACCATTTATCATTTTCCTTCCACTTCACAATTATGTGCCACTTTGTGCCGGTCTATCATATAAAATCCCAATAAAATACATTCAGGTTTTTGGTTGTAACATGACAAAATGTTGAACATTTCAAGGGGTATGACGTATGAATACCTTTTTAAGGCACTGTATATCATGTATATGTGTATATATTGTATATATGTATATTGTGTATATATATATATATATATATATATATATATATATATATTTTTTTTTTTTTTTAATACAGATATATATATATCACCATAATGTTATCCCGACATATCTAATGCCCTATAGATAAAAAAGGTAATCCTGCGCTTGCACAAAGAGTAACTAATGTGATGCAGCACACACTGGGGGGAATGTCTGAACCCAAGGAGAATTAAAAGAGAGAGATAGTGGCGCGCAAACAATTAAACTAAACTAAAAGCAGATAAAAGATCAGGGAAATAAATCCAGATAAGATCAATAAGCAAATAGCAAAATTGCCTGGGTAAAGTGCATAGTGAATAATAAAAATAAGCTATTTGGCATAAAAGTGGTGTGCCAGTGATTATAAAAGGTAAAATCACAAATATACAAAGAACATCATAACATTGTTTAAAAACCAATGTAACATAAAAGGTGATTAGTGACTGTGATAAAAATTCACATAAATATAGAGAAAAATATAACTGGGTGAATCCAGTCACATAAATAAATATTTTGTAGATGCGATTAAGCGATTGCAGAAAGAAAAATCGAAATGAAGGTCGCAATAGAAAAAACAATAATGAGTGGTAATTAATCATGCATCTATATAGTGACTAGAGTGAATAACATAAATAAATGTATGAAATAAAACACAGGATAAAATCGCAGCAAGTGTATTCAATAGATGTCCATATAAATAATAGGTGAAGAAAAGTTCATTCCAAAGTGCAGTGCAAGTGGTTCCGTTGGTGTATTTGGAATGTGCGATTATTTAGCTGTGGATATCTTGTGCAATTTATAGCGATTCCATGCGATCCTAGTGGGGATAATGTGGATGGCCCCTTACCTGTAAGGTTACAGCATGAATATATAGGTCTTTGTGGTTCTTGGTAACCTTCCTCCTTTAGATATCAGATGGATGTCCCGGGTCCTATTGGTACTTTAGCAGTGTGTCCAGTTATGGGGGGGGGGGCTCGCATCAGTGTATGTAAAGGAAGGAAGTAGCCTCATAGTGTAGTCAATTCATAAACCATAATTTATTCCAAGTAGATTAAAACAATAATGAGTGAAAGGGGTACTCACATTTAGATAAAAAACACAAATCAAAGTACAAACGAGCGGCGAGCTCGATATCGTCACTTCCGGTCGGTGTGATAGGCTGGGGTCCCGACGCGTGTTCGTCACCGATCACGTGACGACAACGGATTTTGTTGTCGGAAAATTTGAGAACCAGCTCTCAAATTTTTGTTGTCGGAAATTCCGACAAAAAATGTCTGATGGAGCCTACACAATGTCGGATTTTCCAACAACAAGCTCCCATCGAACATTTGTTGTCGGAAATTCCGATCGTGTGTACACAGCATTAGAGTGTATGTTGCTGTTCCTAGCAAGTGATAAAATACAATAACAATAACTTTTTTAAAAAAATGGTACCTTTTACATGGAAAACACAATGCTTATGTTCCATTCGCTCAGGGCCTTCCTATGAGCAATATCTAATAGAATAACATTTGAATCTGCAGCAGGCAGGAAAATGTATGTCTTCAATATTTGCTCTCCCAGAGATCACTCATTCATACTGTATGTTGCAACTTTAGTCAAAATTTAAAGACTGCCGTGCTTGCATTAGGATTTACATAACTGCATTTACATATCTTGGAAATGCAATCACATAACAACCTTTGGTGATAGCTGAATAAAGAAGCCTCTTGCTTCCAAAGGAAGATAAATGTATTATTTGTTTTTGTCCTTTATGTTATATATATGGCAGTAGCTAATTTACCTATATATATATATATATATATATATATATATATATATATATGCTGTATACAGTGAATTTAAAGCATATAGCAAATTATTTCTCTTTATTTATCTATCTTAATAGAACAATGGAAAAGAGATTATACATATCAAATTAACAATTCTATAAGTGTTTTTGGAAGCTAAGACTTCAACCTAATAATTTTACAGCTTCAAAAGATTATACATGTAAATATTGGGCAACTCCTTTATATTACGTATTCAGATCCTAACAACCGATGAGCGTGACAAGAGAATTTGATATGTTTTTTCCTTGAATGAAAAGCAGTGGGTGTGCACTTAGGTGTGCCCTAACTTCTGGAATATTGCCTGCAGCAAACCTGAGCAAAGTCCTTGTGTTCCTTATGTCAGAAGGAAATTCCAAAGGAACAAAAATACACATTGCACAAACTCCTGTTCCTGAGGGCTGCTGTTGGATATTATTAAAAGTTGTGAATATTCTTCCCCTAGGACGTTCCTCCTATCTTGGGAGTGATAGAAATGAGGCTCTTACCTCAACTGTCGGTCTTCACCAACATTTACATCCTCTTCCAGGTGTGCAGGTGATGGGCCATTTGAATGACCAGCACTCCTAGTGATATAAAGTGGTCAGGGCAACTGACACTAAAAAAGAGACAACCCTCTATGCAGTATTTGTGCAGAAAAGTAATACTTCGGTCAAAAGTGGGAAAGATGTTTATTATACTTAAAAAAAAAGGGGAAAAATATTAGTTTGGGTTGCAGGCAGGGTCGGTGCTAGACTATTTTTCACCCTAAGCAAGGCCATCTGCTTGGACACCTCCCCCCCCCCCCCCCCAAAACAAAATAAAGGATGCAAATGCAGCCTGTGTAGGGATACTTTCTCACCTCTTTGCCAACGTTAGCTCCATGTAGAGACTGACTGGGGAGCTGGGAGTAGGTCATATGGCGCGTAGCACGGCTTGTGTGACACCTCATTGGCTGGATACCTCTTCTTCATGGATTGGCTGAAGTTGGCAGGAGATGGCTTAGTTTTGAGCTAACATCATCCAATCCTGCAGCGGTATGCCGAACGTTGGCGCAGTGTGTGGGGAACAGGGCAGCCATCAGAAATTTTGAGGCCCCTTACACAGCTTTAGGCCTGACCCCCTTACAGCAGAGTTGATCCCTTTCATTAGGGTCCTCCCCCTTACATCAGGGTCCTCAGAGTCCCCCCTTCTTTTATCAGTGTCCCCAGGGTCATCCCTTCTTATATCAGTGTCCCAAGAGTCCCCTCTCCTTAAATCAGGATGCCAAGAATTCCCTCTCCTTAAATCATGGTCCCCAGAGTTCGCGCTTACATTAGAGACCCCACTTTCATTAGGGTCACCAATGTATCCCCTTACATTAGGATACCAAAGTTCCCCCTTACATCAGGGTCCCCATAGCCCCTCCTTACACCAGGGTCCCCCAGAGCCCCCCTCCCTTACATCAGGGTCCTTAGAGTCCTCCCTCCTTAAATCAATCTAGAGTTTTTTGTATTAGTATCATGTCCTTTTGATTTTATTTTTCTTATTAGACCAAATCGTTGATACTTGAGTTCCCCTCCTTCTGGCGTGCACCCTAGCAGGTCCTGAGGTCCTGTTGGACTTCCCATGGGGTATGATATATTACTGGGCCACCTTCTTCCCTGGCAATGGGATGGATAACACTGATTGTCTTATAATTTCTTTGACTGATGTGTAAAAATTCTATTTGCTGACAACATATGAGTGTTAATCTATTTCTCCAAACAAAAGGAATAATTTTCCATATGATGTTTATAATTCTTTTGCTTAATTTGTAAAAGTGGTCTGTTCTACAATTGTAGACACCCCTGAGGAAAGAATGAACTTCTAAAACGCGTTGTTTTACGTGTATGCTCTGCCACGGTGCCCTCATCGTGGTATTTTTGGAATATGTAGAACTGTATACATCTATGTGACTAGCACTATGTTGACTTCATTCTGCACCAGCCATAACCTATTTTTAAAAATTTTTGTTAATAAAATGTATACTTGAGATTTTTAAAATATTCTTTTGTTAATTTATACTCTACCAAGGATTGGCACTATTTTGTAGGCCTTTAAAGTCCCGCTAGGGGGTTGTCTTTTTCTCTTTTTTTCTACCTATTGGGGATGTTGGCCTAATTACCTTGTCGACTATAACCCTAATTTTTCATTATACCCCCCTACATCAGGGTCCCCAGAGCCCCCCTTACATCAGGGTCCCTAAAGCTACCTTACATAAAGGTCCCTAAAGCCCCCTTACATCAGGGTCTCTGAAGCGACCTTACATTAGGGTCCCCAAAACCCCCTTACATCATGGTCCCTAGGGCCCATTCCCTTTCAATAGGGTCCCCAAAGTTAGAAGGGAAGAGAAGAGTGGGGTAAGGAGAGTGGAGAAGTTTAGGAGAATAGTTGGGGTAGTGGAAGGGGAGGAGGGAGTATTGTGAAGACCCCAGCTTACATCAGAATCCATT
This sequence comes from Lithobates sylvaticus, assembly GCA_028564925.1. Lineage (NCBI taxonomy): Eukaryota > Metazoa > Chordata > Amphibia > Anura > Ranidae > Lithobates > Lithobates sylvaticus. The sequence continues at coordinate 129,302,149 of CM053036.1, read as the reverse complement.
CCTTCTCATTGCACCAGGACAAGTGGAAGCTGGAAGGCTGGGCACTGGGACTTGATAGGTTTGCAGGAAGAACTTCCTTCACCTCCTCTAAATGCCAGGGCCTGGGGGAGAGGCAATCGGTGATTGGTTGCTAGGGTGTGGGCGGTCCTAGCAACCAAAACCTAGCACTGAGAACAGTAGGCAGCAGCAGTTGTGGATACTGTCAGCCGCCATACATTCAGGGACAGCTCTGATTGCTGCACAGCCTGCGCTGTTGCTGAGTGGCATGGCTGTGGCAGCAGGGACACTGACTAGGTATTTGTGCAGGACGCTTTGGGTTTGGTTTGTACCCAGCAACAACTGGTTGTTTGGGGCCCATGCCCCTTGGAACACCCGGGCCCCCTACATGTGTATGGGCTGTCCCCCCGTCCCCCCCCTGAATTTGCAATACTGCATAAAGGACTATACTTTCCTGCCACTAGGTGTTGATCTCATGTAAGTAAATTAGGGATTGGACTTTCTAAAGTGCATCTAGTTTTTTTACAAAGTCAATGCCTTGAAATTCTATAGGATGTAATTTTCACAGGAACGAGGCTTTAGCTGTTTTTTTTCCTTTTGCTGTAGATATTTGTTGTCTCTCTTTGGCAGGTGGATCATTGGACGATATCTGCAATCAAGCAATGTCACATTAGTATATGCATCTTTAATCAGTTAGTTAATGATAGGAAGTATTGAAGCAACAAGTATGTATTCTGCACAGCTTGTTTGGGCCTATTGGCGTGTCCTTCACTTCATTTAAAATAAAATGCAAAATTATGTAGGTCTGTGTTGTGTAAATTAACACTGTGTTTGTAACTTGTATTAGCTTCCCCCCACTAAACTCTTCTCTGTCCCCTTTTTTTTTGCACTGGATACTCTCGCTCTTAGGCGTAAGAGCTTTTTTCGCATTCCATACTTCTAGGTGAAGTCTGTTTTGTTGGGGGATTTCTGTAGAGAAGTAGTGTCCCTTTTCTGAAATAAGAAGTAGTATTCATATTCTAAATTTAGTGCTGATAAGCCTAATCAGCCTTAGCCTGAATGTATTGTTCTGTTTTTTTACAGGTTTTTCCCCTAGATTATGGTATCCGTCTGCCTGCTGCTGGGGAGTGTCCCTGACAATAGCATTGGAAGATGAAGTAGCCTGGAGTATGTATATCTCCCTGGCCAGCTATTAGGATGCTAGTGTGTAAGATGTTGCTTACAAGGGGTTAATGTGTCTGCCTGTGAATGCACTTTTTTCCTGGCTGAGCTCATTTCCTCATGTTAGTGGAGCTAGCTAGGTGCCAAATGTTACAACGTTTGTATGTTTCCTGTGTCCCTGGCATGACCTGAGAACTGGGGGTAACCAGGCTGTAAGGGTTAATGTTTTTCCTGCCATTTTCAACTGGGTTACTGCCCCTACAGGTCAACCAACATATAAGGGGCTGCCTTCAAGCCCCTATGTCCTGCCTAGGAAAGTTCTGCCAAAATATATCTGAATACTCTGCTGCCTTGGTCCCCCTCTTTTGGGGGTGAAGGGAGTGATTGAAGCCTAATCTGGAGATTCCTGGAGATGGTCTCAAGCCTGGGAAATGTATAGACTTGTAGCTGTTACTCATGGACTTGCTGCCTTTATGGATTACGGCTAGTCATGGACTTGCAGTGCCTCCTGTGGATTATTGCCCTAATGGACTATTGCTCTAAAAGGGATTGTTTTATGGACTTGCCTTCTGCATAAGGTATGCACACTCTATGGCTGTTAGAAAAGCTTTGTACAAGAACTATATTCAAACAGCTTTGAGAACTGTACTGTTATCAGAAACTACCTCAGTAAAATATTTCTTTGTTTAATTGCTTTTCCTAGTCTGAAGTCTGTTAAATGGGTGCATGCACCGTATCTAACGAACAATATGGAGACTGAGCTAGAGGAAGATGCATACATACATGGGTCTAACATACAGAGTACATGTACAGAGGAAGTTAATGTGTTGTTGCTAAGGACTACAGTGTTTATATCCCAAGCAAGGCAGCCAATCAGCATCTCCACTAGCGTCCGGTTCCCCACTTTCTGGGACTGGACCCACAGCACAGGGTGCCTAGGGACCCAGCCTGGAAAGAGTATGTAGAGGGGTCCTGGAAGAAGAGAACTGGAGGAGGTTGGAGAAAGAGAATTTCCTGTATCCCATAGCAATGATCAGATGTGCTACTGGGAGAGAGGTGACATGAACTGCTTGATTGGTGGAACCCAGAGAGTAAGGAATTAGTGTCACTTCAGCTCGCATCTAAGAGCCCTAATGCTGACTGTCACATGACTGCAGCTCCCAGTCTGAAGTTCGAGCATTAGCAAGTGCAATTCCACTTGTCCCCCACACGGGCACCTAAGCCCCGCCCACAAGTGCATGTAGAGGAAAGGTATAAATAATTTGGGGAACCTTCTGAAAGCTCTCATGCCTCCCAAGTTTGTCTGCGGAGGACATGTGTACTTTTGTCCTTAACTTTGCAGGCCTGCTACATGAGGAGAACAAATGTTACTAGGAAAGGTAGGTCCAAGGCTGGGGTCTGAAGCTTGCTCTGCTTGGGAAGAGTGGAGCTGGATCCTGGCCAAGAGAATACTGAGCGCTGGTCTGGCTTAAAAAGTCCTTTTCCTGTATCAGCTGTAAGTAGGGTTTTAGGAGTCTGCACGTTGTTTTTTGGGGGGGGGGGGGTTTCAGTTGTCCTGTGCCCCAACACTCTGTTCCTGGAGTTTATTGGCCTGAATAAACTCTATTAACTGTACAAAGTGACTGGTGCCCATCTATGCAAATCCTCACTACAAGTCAATAATCTAACCCTGAGGTGAAATGTCAGCCCACCTGAATTCTGAGAGTCCTAATAGCCTTTAGAGGCAAGGTGGGTGCTACATACATTTGACATTTTTTTCTTACTTAATGTGAACCAGTGCCGGACTATACACATTAAATTAATTTACCTCTAATGTCATTGTAAAGAAGTTCATCTTCAAAATTCTGAATAAAGGTACTAAAATCACAACTCTTTCCCCCTTTACTCTTTTACAGGAACAACTAGCTCCTCTACTCTATGAGATCATTCTACAGACTAAACGGCTGATGAGCTATGCAGCTTGGTCTAGGACCAGCTAAAACCTGTGAGGTCAAAACTCCTCTGCCCCTTCCTATCCTAGTACAGTGCTGCTCTACAGGGGATTACAATAGACCAACATTAAGGCAGAGTCAGAAGAGTCCACGGTGCCCCTTACAAATCAACTAAAGTTTTTTTCTATTTTTCGGGTCCATCGAACGGTGCGATTGAAGATGGATGGACATCGCAGGACACTGTCTATTGTGGTATTTACTTTTTGAAACTTTTTTTGGTGAATGGGTAGGAGTAAAATGTACCCCATACCCATTCACATAGGGGGGGGGGCAGGATCTGGGAGGAGGCCCGTGTCCCCATCAACAAGGGGGACAAGGTGCTTTGGGGAGGACCCCAAGGCACCCTCCCCATATTGAGGGTAAGTGGCCTGGAGTGGTTCAGGAGGGGGGGGGGGGCGCTTGCTCTTACTCCCCATGTTGAGGGCAAGTGGCCTGATATGGATCAGGAGGGGGGGGACGCTTGCTCGAGGGGGACCCCATGTCGTTTTTTTTCTTAATTCTGTCATAGGGTTCCCCTTACCACTTCAATGCACTATTATATACTCTGCACTGACTGCACTGTATAGATATAATTACTACACGGTATATATAGAACTGAAGGGAAAATCCCCTATGGGTTGGACTTTAAAGGCGTGAAATTAGTAACCCCAAAATAGAGTGAAAATTATTGAAAAATAGAAAACACGTTTATTACAAGAAGATGTAACACATATAACAGCAAAGGATTATACATATATGACAATATAAAAACACCTGGAAAACGTTACAACAGAACTTGGTACAATTCAAGCTATGAATATATTTTTATGTCATTTTCTCACGCTGACGCGTTTCGGATAAAAATACTTTACTCCTTCCTCAAAGGTGAGATTATAACATCATTCCTATTATGTATAGAAAAATAGCAAAGTCAGGTGATATGTCAGAAGTACAAATCCTCGTATAATGGTTAAATCTTGAATCAAAAAATTCATATAATTGTAAATAAAGAGTATATAAATAAAAACTCACACAGAGAGAATACACCAGGTATGGAGACGTTCCGGTACAGATTAAAAGAAACGGCTGGGTGGAGGAGGAGCTTCTTCACTCTACAGCCTCAAAAAGAGGTCAATTGGATGTCAGGTAGATGCAGATGCCCAATCACATGAATGAAGCTTTATAATTGCTCAGAACGTTTAGATGTAGTGCATCTATCCTAGACAGAGTGATCGTTGGGGGGGGGGGGGGGCCGCCTGTAGAGCACACTGGGGTCGGAAAAGATAGAGAGAGATTCCTAAAAAATAAAATAAAATGTATATTTTTGTAAGTCAGATCAATGGGCAATATCCTCTAAGGTATCACACAGCGTATATAATCGCTAATTAATACCTGTTGGTGAATCTTATCTTGTTATGCTCTAATTAGAATGTCTTCGAATTTAGACAGTACCAACCGGTGACTCTAAAAAGAAGTAATCAAGGACAGCATTTAATATAATAGCTAAATGAGCAATGCCTACCCCTACAAATTACAAGTATCCTTGCATTTCAGTATTGAATAATTTCAACACTGCATATAATGGTAAGTGTCTATGGGGCAAATGGAATCCCCACTTTCTAGGGGGAAGCAATGGCCACATTAAGGAGGGTTGCATTAAGTATAGAGGAAAAATAAACAAGTAAATAACTTGTGTAATATTCCATCTAAATGGTAATGATGGTAGTGCTGGGTAGAGTCCATAATTGACAATAGATGTAAGCTAAATGGGGTGCAAACAAGGAGCCCAGAAGTTCTATAAAGACTCAATCAAAATAAGGGAATAGTTTGTTACCTTTTGCTGACAGAATGCTGTTTGCCTCCTCCTCAGACCGACAATTGCAGGTTCTGAGTGGGGCAGACAGCGTGTGTATATATGTAGGTTCCAGCCCTGCAGCCAGCTGCATTGAATGCAGCTGATTGCTGAAGGGTTTGGAAACCAACGAATCTCTCTGAGTCCGGCCCCCCGAGTGCTGCGCGCGCACCCGGGTCCCGCGCACCAATCAATGGTTGCGCAACGTGACCCGGGCACGCCCACAGCTCCCGCCGGCACGTTATGCCTCACCGGCGAACAGCGCATGCTCGCCGGGTGAAGCAATATGGAGTCCCACGTGGCGGCAATGTAGAAGCCCTTAGCGTCATATGACGCTGGGACTCCATATTGCTTCACCCGGCGAGCATGCGCTGTTCGCCGGTGAGGCATAACGTGCCGGCGGGAGCTGTGGGCGTGCCCGGGTCACGTTGCGCAACCATTGATTGGTGCGCGGGACCCGGGTGCGCGCGCAGCACTCGGGGGGCCGGACTCAGAGAGATTCGTTGGTTTCCAAACCCTTCAGCAATCAGCTGCATTCAATGCAGCTGGCTGCAGGGCTGGAACCTACATATATACACACGCTGTCTGCCCCACTCAGAACCTGCAATTGTCGGTCTGAGGAGGAGGCAAACAGCATTCTGTCAGCAAAAGGTAACAAACTATTCCCTTATTTTGATTGAGTCTTTATAGAACTTCTGGGCTCCTTGTTTGCACCCCATTTAGCTTACATCTATTGTCAATTATGGACTCTACCCAGCACTACCATCATTACCATTTAGATGGAATATTACACAAGTTATTTACTTGTTTATTTTTCCTCTATACTTAATGCAACCCTCCTTAACCACTTCAGCCCCGGACCAATTGTCAGCTTAAGGACCAGAGGTCTTTTTTCAATTTCGCACTGCACTACTTTAACTGGTAATTGTGCGGTCATGCAATTTTGTAACGAAACGAAATTTGCGTCCTTTTCTTCCCACAAATAGAGCTTTCTTTTGATGGTATTTGATTGCCTCTGTGATTTTTATTTTTTGCGATATAAACGGAAAAAGAGCGAAAATTTTGAAAAAAAAAAAAAAAAAAAAGAGATTTTCTACTTTTTGTTATAAAAAAAATCTAATAAACTCAATTTTAGTCAAACATTTGGGCCAAAATGTATTCAGCCACATGTCTTTAGTAAAAAAAATGCCAATAAGCGTATATTTATTGGTTTGCGCAAAAGTTATAGCGTCTACAAACTAGAGTACATTTTCTGGAATTTACACCGCTTTTAATTTATGACTGCCTATTTCATTTCTTGAGGTGCTAAAATGGCAGAGAAGTACAAAACCCCCCCAAATGACCCCATTTTGGAAAGTAGACACCCCAAGCTATTTGCTGAGAGGCATGTTGAGCCCATTGAATATTTTTTTTTTTAGTCCCAAGTGATTGAATAAAGACAAAAATAAAAAATAATTTTTTTTTTCTTCAAAAAGTTGTCACTAAATGATATATTGCTCACACATGCCATAGTTATATGTGGAATTGCACCCCAAAATACATTTTGCTGCTTCTCCTGAGTATGGGGATACCACATGTGTGGGACTTTTTGGGAGCCTAGCCGCGTACGGGGCCCCGAAACCCAAGCACCGCCTTCAGGATTTCTAAGGGTGCAAATTTTTGATTTCACTCCTCACTACCTATCACAGTTTCGAAGGCCATAAAATGCCAAAATAGCACAAAACCCCCCAAATGACCCCATTTTGGAAAGTAGACACCCCAAGCTATTTGTTGAGAGGCATGGTGAGTATTTTACAGCTCTCATTTGTTTTTGAAAATGAAGAAAGTAAAGAAAAAAAATTTTTTTTTTTTTTCTTTTTTCAATTTTCAAAACTTTGTGACAAAAAGCGACATCTGCAAAATACTCACAATACCTCTCAGCAAATAGCTTGGGGTGTCTACTTTCCAAAATGGGGTCATTTTGGGGGGTTTTATGCCATCTGGGCATTCCATGGCCTCCGAAACTGTGATTGGCAGTGAGAAGTGAAATAAAAAAATTACTCCCTTAGAAAGCCTGAAGGCGGTGCTTGGTTTTTGGGGTTCCGTACGCAGCTAGGCTCCCAAAAAGTCCCACACATGTGGTATCCCCGTACTCAGGAGAAGCAACAGAATGTATTTTGGGGTGTATTTCCACATATGCCCATGACATGTTTGAGCAATATATCATTTAGTGACAACTTTTTGTAAAAAAAAATATATATATTTTTTTTTTTTCATTATTCAATCTCTTGGGACAAAAAAAAAAATATTTAATGGGCTCAACATTGCTCTCAGCAAATAGCTTGGGGTGTCTACTTTCCAAAATGGGGTCATTTGGGGGGGGTTTGAACTGTCCTGGCATTTTATGCACAACATTTAGAAGCCTATGTCACACGTCACCCACTCTTCTAACCACTTGAAGACAAAGCCCTTTCTGACACTTTTTGTTTACATGAAAACATATTTTTTTTTTGCAAGAAAATTACGTTGAACCCCCAAACACTATATATATTGTTAAAGCAAAGGCCCTACAGATTAAAATGGTGGGTGTTGCATTTTTTTTTTCCACACAGTATTTGCGCAGCGATTTTTCAAACGCATTTTTTGTGGAAAAAATACACTTTTTTTTATTTTAATGCACTAAAACACACTATATTGCTCAAATTTTTGATGAAATAAAAAATATGATCTTAGGCCGAGTACATGGATACCAAACACGACATGCTTTAAAATTGCGCACAAACACGCAGTGGCGACAAACTACATACATTTTTAAAAGCCTTTAAAAGCCTTTACATGATACCACATTAGATTCACGGAGGAGGTCTACTGCTAAAATTACTGCCCTCGATCTGACCTTCGCGGTGATACCTCACATGCATGCTGCAATTGCTGTTTACATATGACGCCAGACCAACGCTTGTGTACGCCTTTGCGCAAGAGAAGGGGGGCAGGGGTGCTTTTTTTTTTTTTTTTTTTTTAGTTTTTTTTTTTTATTTATTTAGCTTTTTTATTCTATTTTTAAACTGTTCCTTCCATTTTTTTTCTTTGTTATGATTTTTATTGTTATCTCAGGGAATGTAAATATCCCCTATGATAGCAATAGGCAGTGACAGGTACTCTTTTTTTGAAAAAATTGGGGTCTATTAGACCCTAGATCTTTCCTCTGCCCTCAAAGCATCTGACCACACCAAGATTGGTGTGATAAAATGCTTTCCCAATTTCCCAATGGCGCGGTTTTATATCCGGGAGGGGGGACATTCCCTCCTACTGCTTGTAAAAGCAGTCTAGAGGCTAATTACCCGCTAGAATTGCTTTTACATGAAAGCCGATCACTGGCTGAAAAGAATGATACCAAGATGATACCTAAACCTGCAGGCATCATTCTGGTATAACCATTCAAAGTCCAGCAACATACTGGACATATATTGTAATCTTTTTTTTTTTCATGCAGCCTCTTGGCTGAACGAAAAAAAGAGATTGATTGGTGGGTATGCCCACCATTAGAATACCTCCCTTCATCCACCCACTTCTAATGATGGGCATACATGCACCATTTATATATGCCGATGCATGGGGGCATCCTCCCGCAAAAGTTATGCCGTGTACACACGGTCGGAATTTCGACCGTATGTACGTGGCATTAGGAGCCAATCGCTCCTCCCCCCCCCCTGCTGCCCCCATGCTTCGGCATATATGCTCTTTTTTTTAACTGTGGTGGTGAAATCACCTCCTACAGCGTTGGAGTCGCGGCTTTATGTATCGTGGGAGCAAACGCTGTTGCTGTCAAGATAAATAAATCCGCGCTGCAACTGAATGGCGCACCTGAAAACAAAAAAATGCTTAACACTAAAACACAGTAAACAAAATTACATACCTGAAAAGCAAGCATGATAAAACATGATAAAACATAATAAAACATTGCAGAATAGAATGGAGTAAAAAAAGAGCAACAATAGAGAGAGAGAGAGAACAATAAAACGACAACTATTTTTGTTTTTTTTTTTTTTTTTGAGATTCACAGGTAAAAAAGCTCCTGACTGTTAGCGACTGAATCAAAACGCTACCACAAAAAAAATGTTAGCGATCGCAGGGATCAGGCCTGACTCTGCGAACACTGCAGTTATGTGTGCTTAGTGTTTTGTAAGTGACAGTGATCGATCGATACTGCACTTGGGTGGGCTGGGCTGGGCGGAGGGGGAAAACGCAGGTGCTAGCAGGTATCTGGGCTGATCCCGCTAACAATGCGTTTTTTTTGGAACCCTAAACTGCTGGGACGCTAGTATAGATCTGATCAGATCAGATATTGATCTGTTCAGATACTATACCACTAAGGGAGGTGTATGCTTTGCGCGTGGGTGTTTGCGGTACTGGCACTAACCTGGGGCGACGCAGACCTTATTTGACCCTAAAACCTAATTGATATCACCCGCCGGGCGATCAGGGGGTTAAACCGTTATTGGGTAATAAATGGCGGGTGCCCTGACAGTATAAAAAACAAGCTAACTAACCAGCGTCACCCGTAACAGTAATACAAAAAAAAAACTGGTTACCTAGCGACACTAATGCAGGGATCAGAAAAACGATCGCTTAGTGACACTGGCAAAAGGGGGTGAAAGGGTTAACTAGGGGCAATCAGGGGGTTAAACCTTTATTAGGTAATATATGGGGGTACCTGACGCTATATAAAAAACCTGACGGGGAACCTAAATAACGAAATAACTAACTGGCTAACCAGCGTCACCAGTGACATTTTTATACGGTGATCACTGGTGAAAGGGTTAACTCTAGGGGCAATCAGGGGGTTAAAACCTTTATTTAGGTTGTAATATGGGGGTACCTGACATATAAACCTATTTATGAACCTATATAAACATGGCGGTTAACCTAAAAAAAAACTGGTTACCTAGCGACACTAATGCAGCGATCAGAAAAACGATCGCTTAGTGACACTGGCAAAAGGGGGTGAAAGGGTTAACTAGGGGCAATCAGGGGGTTAAACCTTTATTAGGTAATATATGGGGGTACCTGACGCTATATAAAAACCTGACGGGGAACCTAAATAACGAAATAACTAACTGGCTAACCAGCGTCACCAGTGACAGTTATACGGTGATTACTGGTGAAAGGGTTAACTCTAGGGGCAATCAGGGGGTTAAAACCTTTATTTAGGTTGTAATATGGGGGTACCTGACCTATAAAACTATTTATGAACCTATATAAAACATGGCGGTTAAAATAAAAAAAAAAATGGTTACCTAGCGACACAATGCAGCGATCAGAAAAACGATCGCTTAGTGACACTGGCAAAAGGGGGTGAAGGGGTTAACTAGGGGCAATCAGGGGGTTAAACCTTTATTAGGGGGGGGGTAGGGGGCTACCTTGGACCTAAAACTAACTGCCCTGACAGTTATTACAGTCACACTGACACTAAATGCAGTGATCAGTAAATAAATGATCACTGCAATTAGTGACACTGTGACTGGGGGGGGAGGGGGTGATCTGGGGGGTGATCAGGGGGTGACAGGGGGGTGTTTTGTGTGCCTAACTGTACTGGTGTCAGTGTAGTGTTGTGCACTAACCTTAACATGTTCGCCGCTCGGCGTCTCCGGTCACATAGACCGGCGCACCGAGCGTGACATCACTTCCGCCTTCCTGTCTATACAATAGACAGGAAGGGGAAGCTTTTCATTCGCCAGGAGCGATCGCGAGGGGGTGGCCAGAAACCACTGGCCGTCCCCTCGTCCCGGATCGCTCCTGAAGCGATGCCGACCGTCCCCGCCGGCGGAGGGGGGTCCGATCGGACCCCCCAACCGCCTAAAGAATGGCACGTACAGGTACGTGGTTCTGCCTGTACGTGCCATTCTGCCGACGTATATCTACATGGGGCGGTCGGCAAGTGGTTAATGTGGCCATTGCTTCCCCCTAGAAAGTGGGGATTCCATTTGCCCCATAGACACTTACCATTATATGCAGTGTTGAAATTATTCAATACTGAAATGCAAGGATACTTGTAATTTGTAGGGGTAGGCATTGCTCATTTAGCTATTATATTAAATGCTGTCCTTGATTACTTCTTTTTAGAGTCACCGGTTGGTACTGTCTAAATTCGAAGACATTCTAATTAGAGCATAACAAGATAAGATTCACCAACAGGTATTAATTAGCGATTATATACGCTGTGTGATACCTTAGAGGATATTGCCCATTGATCTGACTTACAAAAATATACATTTTATTTTATTTTTTAGGAATCTCTCTCTATCTTTTCCGACCCCAGTGTGCTCTACAGGCGCCCCCCCCCCCCCAACGATCACTCTGTCTAGGATAGATGCACTACATCTAAACGTTCTGAGCAATTATAAAGCTTCATTCATGTGATTGGGCATCTGCATCTACCTGACATCCAATTGACCTCTTTTTGAGGCTGTAGAGTGAAGAAGCTCCTCCTCCCAGCCGTTTCTTTTAATCTGTACCGGAACGTCTCCATACCTGGTGTATTCTCTCTGTGTGAGTTTTTATTTATATACTCTTTATTTACAATTATATGAATTTTTTTGATTCAAGATTTAACCATTATACGAGGATTTGTACTTCTGACATATCACCTGACTTTGCTATTTTTCTATACATAATAGGAATGATGTTATAATCTCACCTTTGAGGAAGGAGTAAAGTATTTTTATCCGAAACGCGTCAGCGTGAGAAAATGACATAAAAATATATTCATAGCTTGAATTGTACCAAGTTCTGTTGTAACGTTTTCCAGGTGTTTTTATATTGTCATATATGTATAATCCTTTGCTGTTATATGTGTTACATCTTCTTGTAATAAACGTGTTTTCTATTTTCCAATAATTTTCACTCTATTTTGGGGTTACTAATTTCACGCCTTTAAAGTCCAACCCATAGGGGATTTTCCCTTCAGTTCTTTTATTATAGGATGTGGCGTAAACTGTAAAATATTTCCCCCTTGAGTAGGATATACTCCTGTGTGTTTTTTTGCCTAGCCTACATTTTCTCCACACGGTATATATATATATATATATATATATATTATCTACACTGACTACACTGTATATATATATATATATATATATATATATATATATATATACTAATCTGTCTAATCTAGCTCAAGTTCTCCTCTCCATATTATTATCACACTATACACGATCGCTGTGTAAGCAGCCTTATATAGTGTGGGGCATGGACTTAGCCCCCTGAGCCATGATTGGCTAAATACACCCTGCCTTTGGCCAATCATGGCTCTCACAGCAGATCGCACTGTGATTGGCCAAAGAATGCAGGTCTGGTGCAAGCAAACTAACCCCTGATGTTGGAGTCAAACTTTGATTAGACTCGAACATCGGGACCATGCCTATTATTGAATTCTGTAGTATTTATCACTTACTGAGGTAGTAAACATTAGTTTTTTTACTAAGACCATTAAAGTTGAATTATGGATTTAAATACTTTAGTTCAAATATATTCCTCAATAGCAAAAATATAAATCCACTTTGTGTTCACCAAATGCCTTTGTAAACCCACATATTACTTTGTGAAGTAGCAGGGACATCATCACTGTGCTTTACATAGCCTGTGCAGAGAGCAGAGCTATGGGAGGGGCCCAGCAGGCTCCACCCACTACAGCCTGCCTGCAGAAAACTACAGGAGGGGCGGAGACAAGACCAGTCAATCTGCACAAGGAGCGAAAGCAGCAGTGACTTGTCTTTATTACAGGAAGCCCCTGTACATGCACAAAGTTTCACATTGGATTACTGCACAGATCTGGAAGGAATTCACGAAGCACACCAAGCTCCAAATCAAAATACATATGCCACTTGTATTTAGACAATATTTACTTATTCTGGAGTTCAGCTTTGGTGCATACATATGTGGGGTTTATAAGGTTTACATTCTCTCTACAGAACCTTTAACTTTTTGAAAATAGTTGCAACGTATCAGATATATGTTTATGTATATGAAAAGTTTATGTTTGCATAATATGTGTAATAACTGAAATGTTTGCTTTCTTAATTGAGACATGAAAGAGTATGCATGTGAACATTAAATTAAAATTGAATTAACCCTGTGTAAGGTGATTGTAACTGCACTTGTACCAACACAGATGAGTACTGTAAGTGATCACCACAGACTCGATGTCCGCCAGCACCCACCGACTGTACAGTACACAGGTAGAACGGCGATGTAAACAAGGCAGATTGCCCTTCTGTCAGTAGGGAAGTTACTGATCCTGTGTTTCTGCAAAGAATCAGAAACATGGATCAATGCCTTCCCATAGTAAAAGCACCTCCCCCACAATGAGAAAGCACAGGCTCAGCACATCTTTGATCACCCCTGATGTTAGCACCTTTCCAGCTAGTACAGTGACAGCAGTGGCGGAACTACCGCCATAGCAACACACGCGGCCGATATGGGGCCCGCGGCCGCTATGGGGCCCGCAGAGTGGGGACTGCTGCCGAGTGGGGCCCTCAGCCGGGGCCCGCTGCCGAGTGGGGCCCTCAACCGGGGCCCGCTGATGAGTGGGGCCCTCAGCCGGGGCCCGCTGACGAGTGGGGCTCTCAGCCGGGGCCCGCTGACGAGTGGTCCGGGCTCGGCATCGGCAAGCTCCTGTTCTGTGACCACTGACCTGTCCTACACACAATACCGGCGCCAGCGTCGTAACGTCACTCAGCCGAGGGGCGCAATGGGAGGAGCGTCGAGAGACTGAGCTACTGCAGCCTGCATCCAAGAGAAGCCAGGCAGCGCCGCTGAGGATGGACCCACATTTTTGCAGAATTTGCAGAGCAATCATTCCACTTACAATGGTACAACAAACTAAATTAAGCTGATGCAGTGATGCCATAGGGCCGGACTGCAGTCTAAAGAGTCTGTGATTGTGATGACTGTCTGATTTTTCAAAAAAAAAATTCTATTATGCAACATGGCGGAGGGAGGGGGGGGGGTAAATGTCCTGCACTGGTCATAGTAACTTCTGTTTTAACCACTTTAGCCCCGGAAGAATTTACCCCCTTCCTGACCAGACCACTTTTTGCGATTCGGCACTGCATCGGTTTAACTGACAATTGCGCGGCCGTGGACGTGGCTCCCAAACAAAATTGACGTCCTTTTCTTCCCACAAATAGAGCTTTCCTTTGGTGGTATTTGATCACCTCTGCGGTTTTTATTTTTTGCGCTATAAACAAAAAAATAGCAAAATTTTGAAAAAAAAAAACACATTATTTTTTACTTTTTGCTATAATAAATATGTCCCAAAAGTATATAAAAAAACAATTTTTTTCCTCAGTTTAGGCCGATGCGTATTCTTCTACATATTTTTGGTAAAAAAAAAAACACAATAGGCGATTATTGATTGGCTTGCGCAAAAGATATAGTGTTTACAAAATAGGGGATAGTTTTTATGGCATTTTTATTAATAATTTTTTTTTTAAATGGCGGCGATCTGCGATTTTGATCGTAACTGCGACATTATGGCGGACACATCGGACAATTTTTACACATTTTTGGGACCATTGTCATTTATACAGCAATCAGTGCTATACAAATGCACTGATTCCTGTGTAAATGACACTGGCAGTGAAGGGGTTAACCACTAGGGGGCAGTGTAGGGGTTAAGTGTGTCCTGTGTTTATTATATGGTTATTTAAATTTTGGTTTTGTTGTTCGAAATTAATATAAGCTGTTGCCTGGGTACTGTGCCACATGAGTGTGGTAATCTGTTGTTCAATGGAATTAGTTAATTTTTTTGTGGGGGGGCTGTATGCAGGGGGGGCCCCATACAACATTTTGCTATGGGGCCCTGTGATTTCTAGTTACGCCCCTGAGTGACAGTGCATATTTTTAGCACTGATCACTGTATTAGTGTCACTGGACCTCAAAAACTGTCAAAAGTGTCAGTTAGGTCTCCGATTTGTCTGCAGTCTATAAGTCGCTGATCGCCACCATTACTAGTTAAAAAAATAAAAATAAAAAATAAATATCCCATAGTTTGTAGATGCTTTAACTTTTGTGCAAACCAATCAATATATGCTTATTGGGATTTTTTTAATCAAAAATATGTAGCAGAAATTGATGAAGAAATTCAATTTTTTTCAATTTTTTTATTGGATATGTTTTTCTAGCAGAGTAGTAGTAAAAAATAG
>CM053036.1:129251221-129286527 GCA_028564925.1 Lithobates sylvaticus | reverse complement strand
ATAAAGATAAGACTAATGCCGCGTACACACGAAGGGACAATCCCGCGGGATTATCCGCTGGACCGAAGTCCAGCGGATAATCCCCTCGTGTGTGGGCGCCGGCGTACTTTTTTTGGCCAAAGTACGGCGGACTAAAGTTTCAGGTTTTGTTCTCAAATTATCCGCTGGACTTGGCAGTCCAGCGGATAATCCGGTCGTGTGTAGTATGGTCCGGCGTACCAAAAAGGACGCATGCTCAGTAGCTATTATGTCACGGACTCGCTCGGTCTGGTAAAACTAGCCTTCGTTTTGAAGCTCGCACAATCGTCACGCTGTTGTTTTTTTTTTTTTTTTTTTTGTTTCTGACAGCGGGATTTGTATGTTATCGTACTTGAAGAATGATTTTGCCTTGCTGCTTGTATATTCACGCAGAGTACTCCCGAACGTTTTTTCTTCAGCATTCTTTAGTGAAGTTATATATTTGTCTATATATATATATATATATATATATATATATATATATATATATATATATATATATATATATATATATATATATATATATATATATATATATATATATATATAGATATAGATATAGATATCCAAATCACCAAATGAAAAATATATCTATATTTCTCAATAAGGCCAAAAAAATATATATCGATATCTACATAGATATATATATAGATAAATATATATAGATATATAGATCTATACGTGTCTAAAAAAAAAAAAATATATATATATATATATATATATATATATATATATCTATTATATATGTACATATATCTCTATATAGATATTTTTTAGGATTTGTTGGTTATCAAAAGGATTAGTTATTACACATGATACAATTGTGGAGTCAGCAGAGCTTGCCCTTAATTCAGATCTTAAACCTCACCTTTCCAGCGACAGCACTTGCAGTTCCCTTGAAGTTGCACTTTACACTTGTATTGTCAAATGAATGTTTAGACATGTACCTGCCTACTCCTAAAGAAACTATGTTTTTGAATATCAAGCACGTATATCATTATTTGATGAAAATAAAATGACCATTTATTCTGGTTAAAACAAACAAGGCAAAACAAAATAGGAAGGCAACACTGGAGCCACTTGTAGATTTTGTGAAGACTTTTTGCCCCAACGGCAGACACCAAGTTTGTGAAGCCAAAAATGAAGCTTGGGCACATTTCATACAATATAGGGAGCACAAGAAGATTGACCAGGAATCAGACAGACCAGGAACAGCAGCAGATGACATCTATGTCCCCAAGCTGTGGCACTACAACAGCCTGTGTCTTATGGGAGACCAGATTGAAGCCAGGCAATCACTTCCGACTCTTCGCACCACGCTTCCCTGCACTCTTCCCTGCAGTCTTCCCTGCACGCTTCCTTGGAGGCTGACTTGTGGTAGGAGGAGGAGGAGGAGGAGGAGGAGGAGGAGGAGGAGGAGAAGGAAGACGAGGAGGAGGAGGAGGAGAAGTTGGTGTCGGGCCTTCATGGGTCAGGCGGGTGGATTCTCGTAATTCACCCCTCAAACCCCCCCTAATTGCCTCAGAAATTAGGCCCTCACACAGGTGCCGTTGGCCCCTCTCCATTTCCAGCAACCTGCTGGACACGTAGCTGGCATAGCCCTCTTCTGGAAGGGGGGGTTTGTCGAGAATCGCACTCGCCTTCCGAATCAGTTCCAGTGATTCCTCCTCCACAATGGTCATCCTCCTGGGCCTTCTTGGGGGTAAGGGCAGGGGTCGAGGTAGACTTCTTAATTGGGTCTGGCTGTCACTCTGGCTCGTGCTGGGCCCAGCCACCTCCTGGCTCTCGCTGGGCATGTCCTCCTCCTCCTCCATACCACTTGTCCCGGCATCATCCTGGGTCAGCTCATCCTGTGTGCAAATAAAAACAAAAATCAAACACCTGTTTTGTGGTTTCTGGCCTACTCAATCATCCAATTGTAAACTTAGGAACGAGCATCTAAATTTTCCAAAAGATCCAAAAGGCTATCATTTGGACCCCTGCATTTTCCAAGCAGATCACCAATGTTGTCTAACGCTTTTTTTGCCACTACTGGATGTATGTATACACTATATATGTATCGATATGTTGCACCAACACTTTTTAGAAGTGTGCATAATTTTTGTCAGTTGTTTTCACAATTCTGAGTTCAGGGTGTTAATTGTTTCACATTTTAACGTTGACAGCATTAATATTCACACAATCACAATTTAGGCTACTAAATATATACCTGGCTCCAGCTGGGCGCATCAGCCTGCTCCAAGGTGGAGGGGTCTTCTCCTTCCGTGGAAGCCTCAGCTGGGGTGGAGGGAAGAGTGGAGGGAAGAGTGGAGGGAAGGGTGGAGGGAAGAGTCGACAGTGATTCCCTGGGTTCCATCTGGTCACCTATAAAAGTCAGTTGGTTGTAGTACCACAGCTTGGGTACATAAACATTCTCTGCTGCTGCTCCTGATCTGACTGATTCCTCAATCTTCTTGCGCTCCCGCTTGTACATGTGCCTTAAACTTGCAATTCTGGCTTCCACAAACTTGGTGTTTGCGTTGGGGACTTTAGTCTTCACAAAAGCCACAAGTGGCCCCAGTGTTGCCTTCCGGACATCCCTATTGCCATACAAAGGGTTCTTGAGCTGCCACAGGTTGGTATTTTTTCTGTACAGGGCAATGAATTCGGACATGAACTCCTGGTCCTTGAATGGATTCAACTGGGGTGCAGCCATGTTTGTTTCTGTTTTGTTAGTAATGGCAATACAAAAGACCAAAAACACAAATGTTACTTAAAAGGCACAACCAGTTTTTCTTAACAAACATTACACAACACACCCACACACAGGCAGCAACACATCCACACAGGCAGCAACCCCTACACACAGGCAGCAACCCCTACACACAGGCAGCAACACATCCACACAGGCAGCAACCCCTACACACAGGCAGCAACCCCTACACACAGGCAGCAACCCCTACACACAGGCAGCAAGCCCTACACACAGGCAGCAACCCCTACACACAGGCAGCAAGCCCTACACACAGGCAGCAACCCCTACACACAGGCAGCAACCCTACACACAGGCAGCAACCATCCACACAGGCAGCAACCCCTACACACAGGCAGCAACCCCTACACACAGGCAGCAACCCCTACACACAGGCAGCAACCCCTACACACAGGCAGCAACCCCTACACACAGGCAGCAACCCCTACACACAGGCAGCAACCCCTACACACAGGCAGCAACACCTCCACACAGGCAGCAACCCCTACACACAGGCAGCAACCCCTACACACAGGCAGCAACACACACACATCCTAAAAAAATGCTGGCCCAAAACCCAAAAAAAAAACACAGTAATGCATCCTAGAAAACACTTACCTTCGTACAGAGCGCTCGCTACTTCCGTTCGGGAACACGTGGGCCCCTCAAACAGCCTTATATACACTGCGCACGCGTCGAAGTCCGCCTGCGTCCTCCGCGTCGCCCGCCCATGACGTTCCTCATGACGAGTATTCCCCGCCCCGCTTCCCCTCGTTGCATTGTTGGTGAATTAATTGATGAATATGGCGGACACATTCTCAGCCAGTAGCGCGGAGGAAAGCCAAGAAGCCAACACATCTGCATCCAGCAGCAGATATAAGGCCACCAATATGGCCTTTGAAGAGATGGTGGAGATGGTGGACATCCTCCAAAGGGAAGATTACGACGGGGAAAATGGCCCGTACCCTCGTCCCAACTTGCGCAAGGACAAGATTCTCACTACAATCGTCAGCACCCTGGAGCAGAAATTCGGCGTACGAAGGGGCAAGGATCAACTGCGCAAACGATGGTCCGACATCAAATCCAGGGAGCACGATCAATACAGGAGAATTCGAAAAGCCATCAAAAAAAGTAAGTCAAGCACGTGCGCTACTATGGTTATACTTGATATGTCTAATCTTGCGCAGATGTTATTACCATTCGTCCGTGAAACTTGCGCAGATGTTATTACCATTCGTACCTGAAACTTGCGCAGATGTAATTACCATTCGTACGTGAAACTTGCGCAGATGTAATTACCATTCGTACGTGAAACTTGCGCAGATGTAATTACCATTCGTACGTGAAACTTGCGCAGATGTAATTACCAGATGTTATTACCATTCGTCCGTGAAACTTGCGCAGATGTAATTACCATTCGTACGTGAAACTTGCGCAGATGTTATTACCATTCGTACGTGAAACTTGCGCAGATGTAATTACCATTCGTACCATTCGTACGTGAAACTTGCGCAGATGTTATTACCATTCGTCCGTGAAACTTGCGCAGATGTAATTACCATTCGTACGTGAAACTTGCGCAGATGTTATTACCATTCGTACGTGAAACTTGCGCAGATGTAATTACCATTCGTACGTGAAACTTGCGCAGATGTTATTACCATTCGTCCGTGAAACTTGCGCAGATGTAATTACCATTCGTCCGTGAAACTTGCGCAGATGTAATTACCATTCGTCCGTGAAACTTGCGCAGATGTTATTACCATTCGTACCTGAAACTTGCGCATATTTGATGAAAGTTCCGTTTGTCTTCATAACGTTTATTGAGTTTACCGGGCTTTGGGTTGTTGGAGTTGTAAGGTTGTTTATTATTGTCACTATCTATACAATTACTGCTGTAGTAAGGGTTTTAGGGGTAACTTACACAGGGACTCCAGAGGCTGTTTTGG
Organism: Lithobates sylvaticus; assembly: GCA_028564925.1. Taxonomy (NCBI): domain Eukaryota; kingdom Metazoa; phylum Chordata; class Amphibia; order Anura; family Ranidae; genus Lithobates; species Lithobates sylvaticus. The sequence goes on along the minus strand of CM053036.1, from coordinate 129,281,829 downwards.
GGGGGGGGGGGGATAAATATGTTAAGCAGGGTCTCATGCTCACAATTCCCAAAAAATGCTCATCATCTCTAAATACTGTAGGTGGTGACTTTTCAAAGAAGTACACTCACCTGTCCCTTGGATGGTGCAGCTACAATCTCTGATCTTGCAATCATGAAATTAATGTTTGCGGCTTCACTTCCCGGGTCACTATTGGGCATGCGCCAGTTGCGCAATGCAATAGGACTGGTCCGCGCAAGCTCGGGGACCCCTGTGTGTCCCAGCAGACAGCACGGTGGGACGGGATGTGGCGTATACTTCTGTGGGAGTCTAGGGCCGGATGTGTGTGCAAATACCTGCCTTACACAGGTATCTGCAACCCATCCCCCCTAAAACGTTAAAAATAAGACACCACAGGGGTGCAGGGATCCAATGAGCGGAAGTTCAAATTTAGGGTTGAAGGGCGCTTTAAGTATTGGAGTTTCATTAGATAGACATTTCAATTCTGTCTTCAAGTAGGATCTTCTAACAAACTGCTAATAATTGGCAAGACTTTTAAACAATGTTTACTAATCCTATTTTGGCACTCAAATATCAGTGTGATTCAAAAGTGTACCTTTTTGTGTTCCATTACCATAGGGGGCAAAAGACTCAGACGTCAGTCCGAACCTACGAGGACCTCCCGGCATCACCAGACTAATTGGGCAGTTAGCCCAAGCCCACGCGTGGATGTGGCGGAACAGGTCGTTGAAGTCGATCAAATCTGCACCCCACCAAGTGAGTGTCTCAGAACACAGATTGAGCTAATAAATTAAGGTCTGCATGTTTTTTACACTTTTTTTCTTGTGTTTTATCTACCCAACTTTTAGGTGATGCTGATCTGTTTGTGGAACGACAAGCTGCGGAGCCATTTACCACTGACAGTGCCCACAGGCTTATTGGCCAGATCATGGCCTGGAATCTGCAGCTGGAAAACATGCAGAAGGAGATGGCCACCATGCAGCAGGGAATGAAGGACATGATTGATGTTTTGGGGAGAATCTAAAGACCCCTTTTACATTTCTTAACATCAATCATGTCCTTCATTCCCCTTTTGAAGCGCTGTTTAACTAATTTTAGAGGCCAAATTTTAAATATGCACACGGTATGTCAACATGTGCTATGTGCCATCAGGGGATCTCAATGGACGCATTTTGTGTTTGCAACCCCTAATGCTAGTAGGTGAGAGGGAAGGGGTTTCACACACAAAACACGTCCATTGATTCCCCATGATGGAACATAGCACATGTTGACATTACCCATTTCCTGTTAAATTTGTGTGCATATTCAAAATTTGGCTTCTTCTGTTCATGGGTTACCTGTTGAACTTTGTAAGTTCTGGACTTTTACATTGTGTAAATAATTTTAAATGCTAAGCCAAAATGTAAAAAAAATTTTAAACATGTTTTTATGTTTGTTTTAAAAAAGCAATCCCAAAAAAAACAACAATATGTTGTGAGAAAAACACCAAAAAAATGTCAAAAAGATAACATAAAAAAAAAAAATAAAAAAATCATGTTCAAAAAAAAAACAAAAAAAAAAAAAAAAACTAAAAAATATACCAAAACAACCAAAAAAAAAAAAAAAAAAAAAAAAAAAAAAAAAAAAAAAAAAAAAGTTTTGTTTTTGCAATATAATAAAAAAAAAAAAAAATGTTTGCACAAATTCAAAAATGTGTGGCTTCTTCTTTTTAAATACTACCAGTTTGACAAAAACATGTTGTGGTTCATTGACAAAGGGGCTTATTTACTAAACGCTAAACAAGTTTCCCACTATTAAGATGTGCACTAGGACAACATATAAAACAGGCCAAATTAAAAGCAAAACAATACGAAACGACCAATATTTCAAACATAAATAACTGTATTTATTCATTGTAAATGAAAAAGATGGTTTAAGGGTCTGCTGCCATTTCAATGGCCCCCCTACCATTAAAATACTGTAAATAAAGGTCCCGCACTTGCTGGGCTGATTGTGGTGCGGAACCAAGAGGGCGGTTATCCAGCCCTGTCATGTTGCCTTCCACTCCGGCCTCAGGGCCAATTGGTAAGGAGTATGTTCCTGAATGTTTCCGCAAATAATTGTGCATGACACAGCATGCTAGAATAATAGTATTGAGTTTGTACTCTGCCAGATGTAGCGATGTAAGGAGCAATCTGAAACGGTTGGCCATAATACCAAAGGCATTTTCCACCACCCTTCTTGCTCTGGCCAACCGATAGTTAAAAATCCTCCTCTCAGGGGTGAGGGATCGTTGGGGAAATGGCCTCATCAGATGGTCACCCAGACCGAACGCCTCGTCGGCAATGAAGACGAACGGGAGTCCCTCCACATTATCTTCATCTGGTGGCAGCTCCAGCCCACCAGTTTGGAGACGATGACCGAACTCCGTGTGGTTGAAGACTCCTCCGTCCGACATCCGGCCGTTTTTCCCCACATCCACATACAGAAATTCATAGTGTGCCGACACCACCGCCATCAACACGATACTATGGAACCCCTTATAATTCCAATAGTATGACCCCGAATGGGGTGGGGGCACAATTCGCACGTGTTTGCCGTCAATCGCCCCTCCGCAGTTGGGAAAGTCCCAACGGGCAGCAAACTGGGAAGCCACAGTCTGCCATTCCTGTGGCGTGGAGGGACACTGTGAAGTCAAACAGAAAGATACAATTTAAATTATAAACCAGGCAAAACACCAAACTAAATGCAACAAATTAAAAAACAATTTGGAAGAACATATGTATTTATTTTGTAAATCCTTGAAATAAAGCCAAAAGATTAAGGATAAAAGGGACAAATCTCTGATTGATGACCCCTCTGATGGACCAGAGAAGATAATAATGGGGATGTGGGTGGGGAGTATATAATGGTAAGGTCACACAATACACATGCAATTAATTAAAGGTGTGTGTGGGGGGGGTGGGTATAATTACAAGCTGACCAAAAACAAATGATATTAATTATCAGGGGGTGTGGGGGGGGAGGGGCTAATTACAAGCTGACCAAAAACACATGATATTAATTATCAGGGGGTGTGGGGGGGGAGGGGCTAATTACAAGCTGACCAAAAACACATGATATTAATTATCAGGGGGGGGGTGTGGGGGGGGAGGGGCTAATTACAAGCTGACCAAAAACACATGATATTAATTATCAGGGGGTGTGGGGGTGGAGGGGATAATTACAAGCTGACCAAAAACACATGATATTAATTATCAGGGGGGGGGGGGGGGGCTAATTACAAGCTGACCAAAAACACATGATATTAATTATCAGGGGGTGTGGGGGGGGAGGGGCTAATTACAAGCTGACCAAAAACACATGATATTAATTATCAGGGGGTGTGGGGGGGGGGGGGGTGTGGGGTGGGGGGGGGAGGGGATAATTACAAGCTGACCAAAAACACATGATATTAATTATCAGGGGGGGTGTGGGGGGGGGAGGGGCTAATTACAAGCTGACCAAAAACACATGATATTAATTATCAGGGGGTGTGGGGGGGGAGGGGATAATTACAAGCTGACCAAAAACACATGATATTAATTATCAGGGGGTGTGGGGGGGGAGGGGCTAATTACAAGCTGACCAAAAACACATGATATTAATTATCAGGGGGTGTGGGGGGGAGGGGCTAATTACAAGCTGACCAAAAACACATGATATTAATTATCAGGGGGTGTGGGGGGGGAGGGGATAATTACAAGCTGACCAAAAACACATGATATTAATTATCAGGGGGTGTGGGGGGGGAGGGGATAATTACAAGCTGACCAAAAACACATGCAATCAATTTAAAAATGAGGGTCAAGGGGGGTGAAAGGGGGGGTGAGTAAAGCTGTACAATGGAGCTGGTAATATACATTTTTAACCAAAGAAAGTGACTAGGCTAGGGGTGTTTAGGGGGCCAAGCTTCCATGCTGGGGAGGTTGGTGCAAGCAAATATGCATGTGACCCACTAAATAATACATTCTTAAAAATATTTCGATAACTCAAACATAAAATACTAGACAAAAAAAAAAAAACACCAAAAAAAAAGGAATAGGCGACAATCATAGAATAGTCCTATCATGGTAATTAGCTAATGATGACATTGATGCACTACATTAACAAACATACAAGACATAGGTAATTTTAAAAGAGAAGACTTACCTTAATGTATTCCTCCTGCAGGACGTGGATAATGGCAGAACAGGTCTCTGGAATAATGAGCCCCAGAGCCTGGGGGGAGATGCCTGTCGTGAACTTGAGGTCCTGCAAGCTTCTCCCCGTCGCCAAGTAACGCAACGTGGCGACTAGCCTCTGCTCCGCACTGATGGCTTGCCGCATGCAGGTATTCTGCCTGGTAATATAAGGGGACAGCGAAGCCAACAGACGGTGAAAAATGGGGTCCGTCATCCGGAGATAATTCCTGAAATCATCAGGATTATTCTCACGGATCTCACGGAGCAAAGGCATATGCGAGAATTGGTCACGCTGGCGCAACCAATTCTTGGTCCATGAACTCCTCCTCACCCTGTTCATGGACCGGGCTCGTGCCAAGGTGTTAACCGCAACACCGAGCCCCTGCACAGCACGAACTCGTTCCCGAGTACGTCCACACTCCATGGCTTCAAAACGGTCGGCTGATCAAACAAACAACTTAACAGAACGCACTGAAGAACAGCAAGGCCTATGAAGAACGACCTGAAAAACAGGAACGAGCGGACCAGAACGGCCTGAGAACAGGTAGGAACTGATCCACACGCACTGAAAGCCAGATACAAACCTCACAAGCACAAACTGAACGGCAGAAGCGAACGAATTAAGCAGAAGTCTGAGAAGCGCGAATCGTCTCTAACCAAACGTCAACTAACACGCGATACACACGAGATTAGCTGACGGGGCCCAAAGGGTGTCGTTTGGGATCTCGAGCTTCCTTTTTCTAGTCCCGTCGTACGTGCGTACGTCATCGCGTGAACCGCCGGACTTTTTGCGTGATCGTGTGTGGTCAAGTCCGTTCGCTTTTTAGTCCGGCGTACCTAGCGGGAAAGTCCAGCGGATTGTTCGCTGGACTTAGGTCCGCCGGCAAAAGTCCGTACGTGTGTACGCGGCATAAGAAAATGAAGGCTGCTGGTCAGAATGCCCAGGTCTATCTGTAGCCTGACAAGGGACAGCCTAATGATCCCCTGATAAGAATTATGAGGAGAGTATGAAATATAATGGGTGTATAGGCAAAGTGTTTAAGGGTGCATTAGAGTATTGGGGTGAATGCTGGAGTGTCCTCACCATGCACTGCTGTACATGGCACACTCAAGACTGTCTGTACACTGTGCAGTATGTTACATTCTCCAAATGGCTCCACTTAAACACTGTGGGGTTGATTTACTAAGACTGGGGAGTGCAAAATCTGGTGCAGCTGTGCATGGTAGCCAATCAGCTTCTAATTTCAGCTTGTTCAATTAAGCTTTGACAATAAAACCTGAAAGCTGATTGGTTTCTATGTAGATCTGCACAAGATTTTGCACTCTCCAGTTTTAGTAAATCAATCCCTGTGCTATATGTTGCATACTTGTATACTTATACTAATGTGCGTACACACGAGCGGAATTTCTGTCGGAAAAATCTTGGATGTTTTTTTCTGACGTTTTTTTTTTTTTTTTCGGCTTGGCTTGCATATACACGGTCACACAAAAGTTTGTTGAACTTTCGACCGCCAAGAACGCGGTGACGTACAACACTACTACGAGTTCAATGCTTCCAAGCATGCGTCAAATTGTTTCCGAGCATGCGTAGGAATTTTGCGCCAGAATTGGTACAGACGATTGGAATTTCCGATCTGAACTTTTTCCGACCGAAAAATTGAGAACCTGCTCTCAATCTTTTACTGGCTAGAATTCTGCCAGCAAAAGTCTGATGGAGCTTACACACGGTCGCATTTTCGGAACAAAGGCTCTCATCGGACGTTTGCTGGCGGATTTTTTGCTTGTGTGTATGGGGCATTACAGTATTGCCATAATAATAGATATACGTTTTTTTGTATCACCATGCTCAAAGACACAAGCATACTTTTGATTTTACTTTTAAGCAAAACTCTAACTTTAGAAAATCCATGGGCTCAGGCAACTACCAAGTCATAAAATATTCAAGATGAAAAGGAATTTCCTAGAAAATACAGGAGCAGAAAAAGAAAATTACCTTTAATTTGTAAATGAATTTCTGTCCACATTTAGATTCCTTTCCCACTCTTTCTATCTCTTTTCCTTCTTCACATTCCTTTCTCCCTTCCCCTCTCTCTTGCTAACTGCACATCAGTTTTTTTTTTTTTTTCAAACCATCAGAACCATTCCAATAAACTGGTAATTGAGACTATTTTTGCTGATGTTAACTGAATTTTTGGATTATCAGGTGCAACGTCAAAAGTATTCTGCTATAAAATCATAAATAACATCCAAGGTTTTATTTAGCCTGGGGTATAAGACTTGATATGATATACTAGAACTTAGAACACAAGTTCTTACATCATCACTGCAGTATGAGAATTGTAAAAAAAAAAAAAGGGGGTTATTTATCTTTTAGCAGCTCCAATGGCTAAAAAATAAAATAATATCTATGCAACATTTTGCTGTTTGGATTCCGTTAATGGACTTCTACCCTATAAAACCTAGAATGTGCTGATGTGAAGAAAACAGCTGACGTTGATGAATCTCATCGTATTTTTTTTTTTTTTTTTTAGGCTCCTGGACAAGAGATGGAAAGAGAGACAAAAGGGAAGCAGACATTAACTCCTTTGTCATTATTTCCTGTATTTTAGTAGTCCAGGAGGTTTGCACATGGGACCAGCAAGCAGCAGTCTGTCTCATGTTGTCAGCTGTCACATGAGAGTCTGATTCTGAGGATGTAACTGAGTGATGATATAGTGACAGGCTTAGCGCTGTTACACCAACGCCTACAGCATGCCCATGTTAGCATTGCCAAACAGAGAAAGGGGATAGCTATTAATCAAAGACATTTCACCATGATGGATGTATCACACGCATTCACAAAAAAAATTAAATCAGAGGGTCGGTGTCATCAAAAGCACTATTATAGGCAATGCACCAAATACAAGACCTTCATTAATGATGAATATTCATTCATATAAAGCAGCAACGATTCTACATAGAGTTTTCCAAAAACGCGAAACAAATACATTACAGATCATTTTTGCCTTCAAAACACCTACATCATTTTGAAGTCAATACACTTTGGAACAATAGAGCACACTTGTATAGTTGTAGTAGAAATACTATTTTTGTTGTTAGATAGAAATGTTAGGCAATAAAGCCATTTTTTCCCTTACTTTCTTAGTGTTGTGGGTTGACATCATAGAGAAATAGATCTTTAACTGTGAGTACCTGAACACTTCCTATAGGGCTGAATAGCAAAGGATGGAGCTTTTGGGTTCTGACATAACCATTCATGACGTTAAAGCAGTGATTCTCAACCAGGGTTTCGTGGAACCCTAGGGATCCTCCAGTAGTTGCTAGGGGTTCCTTCAGCATTGGGCAATTTCTGCCTCTCAGATAAGTTTCCACTGACACCATTGATCTTTTTAGCAATCTGTAATTCTTTCCAATGACCACAAGTGTAAGGACCATTCTTCCCACTGACCATCACAATAATGTATCATGAGTTGTAGATTTCTAACTTTTAGCAGGGGTTTCCTGAGACTGGAGAACTATTTCAAGGGTTCCTCTGTGTTGAAAAGGTTGAGCTAAAGTACTGGAAGGGTTTTTAATAAAACATCTCTGGATTATCTTTACTATTGAGATATCTTATTTTGCTGTGGATTGTTTATTGGAGGTTGCAAAGTTCACAGAGGTCTTTCTCTAATCCTGTATTGGGTTGGTACCATCCTCGGGTGAATATTGACCTCTAGGCTCTAAGCTCCACCCTTCTGGTCAGACTTTGCTTTGTATTTAGTGGTGGTGGATGATCTGGCACCTATAGAAGCTTCACTTTTGATGCTGGATGTTGGAATTCACAGCAAGATAATCAATTAATAAACATGGGATGTTATATTTTGCTTCCAGTGGTGGAAGAGTTATTAGTATTTGTGTTTTTTTCACAGTCCCATTGCATGTGTATAACATACATTATGTATTTTATGCATTAAGATAAAAAAAATATTTCTGTGCAACACCCCCCTCAGCCCTCCAAATACTTACCTGAGCCCCATCTTGATCCAGTGATGTTGCACTCAGCTCTCCGTCTTGATTGGCGGAAACACAGCAGCGGGTGCCATTGGCTCCCACTCCCTCCTGTCAATCAAAGTCAGTGAACCAATGAGGAGAGAGAGGGGGTGGGTCCGAGCTGTGGCTCCATGTCTGAATAGACACACAGAGCAGCGGCTTGGCTCGGGTGCCCCCATAGCAAGCTCAATCCAGGGTGACCTTAGGAGAGGAAAACAAAATCTGAGATTGTCTAAGATTTGATTATTAAATTTCGTAGAAATGTGTTTATCAATTATATAAAGTATTCCAACATATATTAACCCCTACGTGCCTAAGGGTAAAAATCAATCTTAATGCCTAAGCATAATTTTGCAACTTTGACATGTGTTAGTTAAACTATTCATATCACAACTACTTCCTGCATCCAGGAATAAGGTGACAAATTGGGCTATCAAATGATAGGACAAATTGGGCTATCATATGGTGGTAAATGGTAATGGATATCTCCTGATTTCTTTATTATCAAAGGAAAACTGTATCAAAATATTAAAAAAAATATATATATATATTTTTTAAATGTAACTGTATATTTCTTGCTACTACCATAACCTCCCACCAAAGAACAACCCAAAATAAATTCAAATCTCCTGCTCTTGATGATTGCAGCGATACCACATGTGTGTACGTTATTTGTTGTTTGTACCCATAGTACAACCCAGAAACAATAATGCGCATTTTGCTTTTTTTTTTATCCTACCTAAAACACACTGACACTAACAACTGACAATGATATTAATTAAAAAAAAAACTTTTTCAAAAAAAATAAGAGCCCTGACCTTTGACCCTGACCTTGACCCAAACATTAACCCTGGCACTGACCTAGATCAAACCTTGATCTAGGTATTTTTTTATTTTATTTTTTGTTATTATTATTATTATATTTTTTTTTTACACACACTTTTTATTTCTCTCTGCAAGGACAGAGAGAGATTCAATGTATCTCTCTCCTCCATTCACAAAGAAAGAAAGCACGGGGTGGGCTTCACAGTGATTGATCACTGTGATAGCCAATCAGATGCTATCACAGCGATCAGGTGACCCGGACTCGGGTCTCAGTCTCGGTGAAACCCCGGTCCCTGTGCAAGGGAAATACGCAAATATGCGGCCCCACTGAAAAAAGCCCAGTCCAGTGGGGTCGCATATTTACGTACGTTTGGCACCAAAGGGTTCATTTACATTAAAGCATGTCTGAGTCCATGAACAGAAATCTAATATATTGCAGCCTAACAATTTTTAGGCGTAGTGACTGGATTTGTTTTCTTTTTAAGGCCTTTTACTTTTCACCTGGTGACCCTGATATTGACATGCTTCCTGTTTTGGAATGACCACAATCACGCAGCATACTGTATCTATGAAGGAGTAAATTGTCACCCTAGGACAGGAAGTGTTTTACAACTACTGAACACCTACCCTCTCCTCTTCTCCATAGTATTGGGGGATGTATCCTGTTGTCCGCAGAGGGAACTGGAAGAATGCTAACTGATAACAGTCAGCAAAGTCCAAAGACAGAGGACGTTATCAGATAACAAGATTTCTGGCAGGATCAACATGTACGTTTTTGCACTTTGAGGTATTGAACAGGCCAAAATCGAGCAGCAAATAGGAGAAGTTCATTGCTTGGTTTTACGTATAACTGTAAAAGAAATCAGAGGGCCTTCGGATATTTTCTGTTGCTTTGAACATAACTATATATTGAAGTAACACCAAAAAATATCCTTAATTTCCAAAAAGAATTCATACGCATCCATACACATCCATACTACCCATACTTATTAGTCCTGTAATCTATTTTTCATGAAATAGTTTCTCACTGTGTCCTTGTAACATTCATTGTGATCTTGTGAACTTCTCCTTTCCCCCCTCACTTCCGTTTTTTTGAAAATGAGCAGTGCGCGTTAGTTGTAGTCATGTGAATTGCTCTATGCACAATACAAATCCCATAGTCCATAGTCCCTAGTCAATCTCAGGAATGTTCTAAAGAAGATGGCTATGTTCCTACATACAATGAGACAATGGAAAACAAACATAACCACCCTGCAACAGGTTGAAGTTGAATCATAACAGAAAATAGGGAAATTGGAGGAGACTGAGAGCAATAGAAGGTACTCTTCTGAGCTAAGAATATGTACTTGAACTTAATTTGTCCAAACCAGAGTTTAGTGCCACTTTAATACATGTATAATTGTGGAAGTTTTTGGAAGTGGGAGCAAGCAGGCTAAGCCCAAAGTCCAGAAAAATTCACATTTAAGCAGACAATGTGGCAATTTTAATACAATTTTAACCACTTTAACCACTTTCCGACCGCCGCATGTACATTTACGCCGGCAGAATGGCCTGGCTGGGCAAATGGGCATACCCGTACTTCCCTTTAAATTTGCCGCCGTGTGGTCACGTGCGTGCCGCCTGCGGCGCACGCGCGACCCTGTCGGGAGCTCCGTGAGTAGGATTGCGGGTCCCACAAACTCGATCACCGCAGGGATACCCGCGATCGTCTCACGGAGCTGAAGAATTGGGAGATGCTAATGTAAACAAGCATCTCCCCATTGTGCCTAGTGACACTGTCAATGATCATAGCTCCCTGTGCTCGGGAGCTATGATCAGTGAAGTGTCATTCGTAGCCATGCCCCCTAACAGTTAGAATCACTCCCCAGGACACACTTAACCCCTCTCTAGCCCCCTAGTGGTTAACCCTTTCACTGCCAGTGTCATTTTTACAGTAATCAGTGAATTTTATAGCACTGATCGCTGTCAAAATTACAATGGTCCCAAAAATGTGTCAAAATTGTCCGTTGTGTCCGCAATATTGTCGCAGTCACGATAAAAATCGCAGATCGCCGCCATTACTAGTAAAAAAAAATATTAATAAAAATGCCATAAAACTAACCCCTATTTTGTAGACGCTATAACTTTTGCGCAGACCAATCAATAAACTCTTAATGCGATTTTTTTTACCAAAAATATGTAGAAGTATATGTATCGGCCTAAAACTGAGGAAAACATTTTTTTAATATATTTTTTGGGGATATTATTATAGCAAAAAGTAAAAAATAATGCGTTTTTTTTTTCAAAATTGTCGCTCTATTCTTGTTTATAGCGCAAAAAATAAAAACCGCAGAGATGATCAAATACCACCAAAAGAAAAGCTCTATTTGTGGGAAAAAAGGACGTAAATTTTGTTTGGGAGCCACGTCACACGACCGCGCAATTGTCAGTTAAAGCGGTACGGTGCCTAATGGCAAAAAGTGCTCTGGTCTTTGACCACCAGAATTTGATAAATTGACAGCTTCAATACTTTTTATTCATAGATTACAATGATTGCAGATGATTGGGGAATTTTGATCCCATCTCTTTGCACAGATGATCAAAACTACCATTTTATGTCTTCAAATGATTTGTGATTTCAACAAAAATGGAACTGAAAGTTCGATTGCTCTATCAAATTGCCAGGTAAATGACCAGTATAAGGGTTATTTTATATCTGGATGACAGACAGGCAGTTGTATATTTGTCTGGAACAATTGATTAAAATCAGACAAAATTAAAGTTAAACTAAAGGCATGAATATTAACCTGATTTCAATGGTCCAATGCCAGTGAGATCCCTCACTCATGTTCACATCTTTTCCAGGGGTTCTTCTGTTGGCTCTTTTGATTGGCCATGTGGGATGACATTACTGACCAATGCACAGCTCGGTGTACTATTTCATAGACAATTGTGAATGGGTAGGTAAGTGTACTTTATTGCCTGCTCAAAATGTTTATTTTTTTACATTCGGTTTTATTTTAAGGGTGCAAGCTAACTGCCCTGATAGTAAAGCCAATGAATGTGGTACATTACAGCATAGTAAGAAACTTTGGAATAGAAACATGATAGCTTCACTAACACATGAGTGTCACTGGAATTTCTAAAGCACATTTTCTGAATCCCTTGGTCTAAATATTAGCGTTATTCTAATAATATAGATTTTCTTAGTCCACATTTTATTGATTGTGGCTGATTAGAGTCACTTTAGGTATATGTAAACCCTATAACTAAAATCTCAAGTGAAACATGCTACTATAATTGTCAATTTCAATATTTGAAATCTGAAGCCTTCATTAACATAACACCTGGTGATCCTGACATAAAGATTCATATTAAAGCACTTTCTTATAGGGTGAAACCCCTCTGTCCCTGTCTCCAGACTGTGATCCTGTGTTAACACTTGGGCTTCTGATGGAGACTACAAGTGATAATTTTAACACACATGATGCAGCCACTGTTGTCATTATCTGTAAACCCAGTCTGTTAAATACCATGCAACCATCTGGAGATCTGGACCCTATACATATAGACAGCAAACAGTGCCTTGAAAAAGTATTTATAGTGGTGTGGTGGTTAGCACTTGCGCCTAGCAGCAAAAGGGTTGCTGGTTCAGAAACCCAACCAGAACACTACCTGCCTGGAGTTTGCATGTTCTTCCTGTGCCTGTGAGGGTTTCCTCTGGGTACCTCCCACACTCCAAAGACATGTTGGTAGTGTCACGAATGTCACTTCTACCTCAATACACGTGGTCAGACACTATAGCTAGCTACCGTTGCTTCACCTATAGCAGCCCCCTTTTCCTCAAGATAAGCAGGTCTACCAGTACTTGGTTGCCCCCAGGACTTATACACAATATATACAGTGCCTGGCCACCACACTAGGGCAGACGTGAGCAGAGCAAACAACAGACTACTGGCAGTTTAGCAGACAGATAGCGTGGTTCTAAGACAGTCCAGGTAATGAGGCAGGCTGAGTTCAGGAAATAGTCCATTATCCGATCCAATGACAGTCTAGGTCAGTGATGACGCCCCAGATGTTTTGATAGTCCCTGGGTCTTAGACTGGAGAGGAATCTGATGTTGGGCAGCAAAAGAAGAGTCCATGAAGCAGCTGCATGCCCCGGAATCAATAATGGCGGGTACCTGGAGGGTTCTTCCCGGAAACTGAAACGAGACAGAGAGGGCAAGGTGAGAGGAGATCTGGGTTGAGGAGTCCAGAGGGCTGGCAGGCATGAGGGGGCACTTACGAGCCTTGGCTGGGCAGCTCCTTACGTAGTGCCCGGGCTCCCCACAGTAGAGGCACAGGTTGTTGGCCCGGCGGCATTGACGTTCCTCTGGGGTTAGAGAGGGCCTCAGGAGCCCCAGCTGCATGGGCTCTGAGGAGTCAGGAAGAGGTGCAGGTCGGTGGGCAGAGCCGGTTTGCAGATGACTTGGGGCCTTAGGAAGCATCCAGGTAGGGCGAGAAAAACTGGAGGCACGTTCAGTCCTGCGTTCCCTCAGCCGCCGGTCAATCTGAATGGCCAGGTTGATCAAAGTGTCCAGGGTCTGGGGCACCCCAACTCTCGCCAGCTCGTCTTTTAGTGCCTCAGAAAGTCCTAGACGGAACTGGTGACGCAGGGCCGCGTCGTTCCACTGCGTGTCCGCACCCCAGCGCCTAAAGTCCGCTACATAGTCCTCTACGGGCCTTCGTCCCTGCTGGAGGGTGCGCAGAGTGGTCTCTGCGGTTACCGAGAGTTGGGGGTCTTCGTAGAGTTGAGCCATGGCATCAAAGAATGAAGCAAGACTGGCCAATGCAGGGTCCTTCTGTTCTAAGAGGCGGTGGGCCCAGGTCCGCGGGTCTCCGGAGAGGAGGGAGATCACAAAGCCCACCTTGGTGGCTTCCAGGGAGAAGGTGCGTGGCTGCAGTGCAAAGAACAGTTCACAAGAATTGCGGAAGTCCCGAAAAAGGTTGCGGGCCCCCGAGAACCTCTCAGAGATTGGGACCCGGGGCTCTGGGGGGAGCATTACCACCGACGGACCTGGATTTACCCCAGATGGGGGTGTTGGTGGTAGGGAGGGCCCCACGGGGCCGACCGGGTTGGATAGGGCCAGCACCCGTTCTTCCAACCGGGTGTATCCCTGCTGAAGGTTCTTTACCGCCTCGGTCAGTCCCGCCAGATGTTGGCACAGTCCTTCCATAGGAGAGGCCCCCTGCTCAGACTCAGACATGGCTGTCTGCTACTGTCACGCCCCTGGTAGTAGTGAGTCTGATTAGCAGAGAAGGGCCTCCCTTGCGGCTCCCGCTCGCCGGTCCCCTGATGATGTGACAGTAGGACCAGGAGTCAGGAGGGGCACAGGTGCCTGGCAGGAACAACAAGACCGGTACAGGTGATCCCTGGATCAGCTCAGCGGAATGAGGTAAGTAGGTAATAGCAGGTAGGCAGAATCTGTATGCAGACTGGAACAACAGGTAAGCTGTAGCTGTGTGCAGGCTGGAACAACAGGCAGACTTGGATCTGTATGCAGACTGGAACAACAGGTAAGCTGGAGCTGTGTGCAGGCTGGAACAACAGGCAGACTTGGATCTGTATGCAGACTGGAACAACAGGTAAGCTGTAGCTGTGTGCAGGCTGGAACAACAGGCAGACTTGGATCTGTATGCAGACTGGAACAACAGGTAAGCTGTGGCTGTGTGCAGGCTGGAACAACAGGCAGACTTGGATCTGTATGCAGACTGGAACAACAGGTAAGCTGGAGCTGTGTGCAGGCTGGAACAACAGGCAGACTTGGATCTGTATGCAGACTGGAACAACAGGTAAGCTGGAGCTGTGTGCAGGCTGGAACAACAGGCAGACTTGGATCTGTATGCAGACTGGAACAACAGGCAGACTTGGATCTGTATGCAGACTGGAACAACAGGCAGACTTGGATCTGTATGCAGACTGGAACAACAGGCAGACTTGGGTGGTCAGACGGGCTGGGTCCGGTGTCAGGCTGGCAGCGCAGTACAGGTGGGTAAGACAAGAGAGTGGTCACAGACAAGCCAAGGTCGATATGCAGGGATAAAACGGAAGGTCAAAGATAGCCGGGTCAAACACAGGTAAACAGATTTCAGATCAGGTATTGTCACAGAACGCTGTAGAGCAGACAGCGGGGACCGTCAGTGACAGAAGGATTTAAATAGCCTCGTTGGCGCCAATGGGGGCGCGCACTCGTTCACGCACGCGCGCTCTCGTCTGCGGGCGCGAGCGTGCACGCGCGCGCTCGCGCATGCGCAATGGCAGCCGAAAACGGGAACCGGGGATGCTGAGGCGCCGATTACTGGCAGGATCCCCATGTTGCCGGCCACTGGTGGAGCCTTCATGACACCCATCCTGAGCTAGTTACTCCAACCAGACCGTTGACTCTCACCATCCACTGTGGACTTGGCTCCACATTGTACCTTTGACCTCATTATGCGGGGGTCCAGACAGATGACCGAGGCACTTCTGCTTTGTGCCTTTTAATTGCTGACTATTACCACTTAGATCTGGATGCCTCCTATCCCTCCTTCCCCTTTTTTTGTCCCAACAGCAATCGCAACTATGTTGTATGGAATATTTTTGCTCCGAGTATTACTCAGCCACTTTACCTTTAAACATGATCTTTTCTTCTTGCTTCATGCCTGACTCGCTTTTCTTTTCATTCTTTCTCCCCCTTACTGAGTCAGCGGGGTTTGTGCTCAGAGGAGCTGATTCTCATATTCAGTATGACACTAAATTGGTTGTCCCTGAACGTTCAGGGCATGAACTCTCCTCAAAAAACGGTGAAAGTTATTAAATTGGGGTGCCCCTTAAAAAAACATTTTTAAAAGTCAGCAGCTACAAATACTGCAGCTGCTGACTTTTAATAATCGGACACTTACCTGTCCCAGGGACCAGCGATGCGGGGGAACGAAGCCCCCCCTCGTTCCCTGCTCCACTCACGGCGCCGGCATTCTTACTGTGGGCGCCGTGATACGCCACACAGTCATCTGGGACCTGTCACGTGTCCATTTTTTCTCGACCACATGTTTATGTTGAGGAGAACGTAAACAGGAGCAGGGTCTGAAACAGCGAGCTCTAGAGGCTCATCTGGAGGTACTATCCACAGCGTTTAAACAATCACCCACACCTAGCAATCGTAAACTTTTTGATCAGGCCTGCTCAGAGTTGGATCTCTGTCTCACTGATGGGGCTGAACGCATCTTGCACTGGTCCTGCCAGAAGTGGTATGCTAAAGTGAACAGACCGAATCAGATACTAGCCAACAGGCTTCGCACTTTTACTCCTAAATCTACCCCCATCACCTTGCGCACTCGACATAACATACTTACGGGTAACCCGGTGCATGTAATAGAGAAGTTCCGTTATCGTCTTACTAAGCTGTACTCTGCCCCAGATCAGTTGGAAGGCCAGGGCATTGATAGTTTTCTCGGTCTTCTCTCGCTCCCTGTACTGACTGAGGCTCACAATACTCTTATGGACCGGGACATTCAAGTTTTCAGAAGTTCTCCAAAGTATTAAAGACTTAAGTGGGTAACTGACCTGGACCGGATGACTACACAGCACTTTATTTTAGGAAATTAGCCGACGTGGTAGCTCCACATCTGACAGCTATGTATAACTCTGTTTAAGATTTCTAGACCTTTATTTCAGACCTTTTAACCACTAATATTGTGATGCTCCCTAAACCAGACCGTGACCACTCCTCCTGGGCTAATTTCAGACTCATCTCCCTAATCAATATAGATATAAAAATCCTGACCAAAATCCTGGCTAACCGCTTAAATTATTTTCTCCCACGTTTAATTAAGAAGGATCAAGTAGGCTTCGTAGCACAGAGGCAGGCAAGAGACGCTATTAGGCGAATATTACAACTACAACACATAGCCCACAACTGGTCACTAGAATCTATGCTTTTGGCTCTTGATGTAAATAAGGCCTTCGACACTCTGTCGTGGCCTTATCTTATGTCAGTACTTCGCCATTATGGATTGGGGGCCTCATTCATGCAATGGATAACAGTCCTATATGACTCCCCCCGGGCTAAATATTATGTATTTGAGTCATCTCTCTTCAACATTAGGAGGGGTATCTGCCAGGGATGTCCACTCTCACTATATACTATAACCAACTCTATACTGTCAACTATATACTATAACCAACTAAATGTTGACCTGAAATGTTGGATTGTATGCTAATAAACCTTTGTAAAAGAAAGGTTTAGCACTGTGAAACACCTTTTGAAAGATAAAAAGTGTATTTTATATACAGCTATATAAATCAGACCAAAATAAGGGACAAATGAGGAGTAAAGAGGGACAGAGGGACTTTGTTCCAAATCAGTGACAGTCCCTTGAAATCACAGAAAAGTTGGGAGCTACAGTGCCTTGAAAAAGTATTCATACCCCTTGAAATTTTCCACTTTTGTCATGTTACAACCAAAAATATAAATGTATTTTATTGGGATTTTATGTGATAGACCAACACAAAGTGGCACATAATTCTGAAGTGGAAGGAAAATTATAAATGGTTTTCATTTTTTTTTTACAAATAAATATCTGAAAAGTGTGGCGTGCATTTTTGTTCAGCCCCCCATGATTCAATATATTGTTGAACCACCTCTCACTGCAATTAAAGCTGCAAGTCTTTTTGGGTATGTCTCTACCAGCTTTGCACATCTAGAGAGTGAAATGTTTGCCCATTCTTCTTTGCAAAATAGCTCAAGCTCTGTCAGATTGGATGGAGAGTGTCTGTGAACAACAATTTTTAAAGTCTTGCCACAAATTCTCAATTTGATTTAGATCTGGACTTTGACAGGGAAACTCTAACACATGAATATGCTTTGATCTAAACCGTTCCATTGTAGCTCTGGCTGTATATTTAGGGTCATTGTCCAGCTGGAAGGTGAAACTCCGCCCCAGTCTCAAGTCTTTTGCAGACTCTAACAGGTTTTCTTCTAAGATTGCCCTGTATTTGGCTCCATCCATCTTCCCAGCAACTCTGACCAGCTTCCCTGTCCCTGCTGAAGAAAAGCATCCCCACAGCATGATGCTGCCACCACCATGTTTCACAGTGGGGATGGTGTGTTCAGGGTGATGTGCAGTGTTAGTTTTTCGCCACGCATAGCGTTTTGCTTTTAGGCCAAAAAGTTCAATTTTGGTCTCACCTTACCAGAGCACCTTCTTCCACATGTTTTCTGTGTCCCCCACATGGCTTCTCACCAAACTGGAAATGGGTCTTCTTATGGCTTTCTTCCAAAAATGGCTTTGTTCTTGCCACTCTTCCATAAAGGCCAGATTTGTGGAGTCCACGACTAATAGTTGTCGGACAGATTCTCCCACCTGAGCTGTGGATCTCTGCAGCTCCTCCACAGTTACCGTGGGCCTCTTGGCTGCTATTATTTTTAATGCGCTCCTTGCCCGACCTGTCAGTTTAGGTGAATGATCATGTCTTGTTAGGTTTGCAGTTGTGCCATACACTTTCCATTATCGGATGATGGATTGAACAGTGCTCTGTGAGAAGGTCAAAGCTTGGGATATTTTTTTTTTAACCTAAACCTGCTTTAAACTTCTCCACTACTTTATCCCTGACCTGTCTGCTGTATTCCTTCTCCTTCATGATGCTATTTGTTCACTAAGGTTCTCTAACAAACCTTTGAGGGCTTCACAGAACAGCTGTAATTATACTGAGATTAAATTACACACAGGTGGACTATATTTACTAATTAGGTGACTTCTGAAGGAAATTGGTTCCACTAAATTTTAGTTAGAGGTATCAGAGAAAAGGGGTCTGAATACAAATGCACACCACACTTTTAAGATATTTATTTGTAAAAAAAAAAATTGAAAACCATTTATCAATTTCCTTTCACTTCCCAATTATGTGGCACTTTGTGTTGGTCTATCAAAACCCCAATGAAATACACTTACGTATTTATTTTTACTTTATTTTATTTCAGGTACTTATATAGCAATGTCAATGTACACAGCGCTTTACATATATATCAGTCCCTACTCTCAAGGAGCTTACAATCTAAGGTCCCTAACTCACACTCATACATACACATACTAGGGCCAATTTAGACAGGAGTTAATTAACCTACCTGTCAGGATCACTGCTTCCCATTCTAGTATTAGGGTGTTGGCTGTTGCATTCTCCTTGTCTGTGTTCACATGTTAGGTGATTGATCTGCTCAGTCACCTGATAAAAGGCAACCGAACACTCTATCCCATGCTTGTGATAGAGACACAGTTATAGAGACACTGCATTGTTATCGATCAAGCCTCCTGTTTGTCTGCCTTGCTTTGCTGTTGGATCTCCCTGTGTTATAACCCGGATCGGATATCAGACTATTCCCTGAACTCAGCCTGCCTTATTACCTAGACTGGCGAACATTGGCACCCCAGATGTTTTGGAACTACGATTCCGATGATGCTCATGCACTCTGCAGTGTAGCTGAGCATCATGGTAAATGTAGTTCCAAAACATCTGGGGCGTCATCACTGACCTAGACTGTCATTGGATTGGATAATGGACTATTCCCTGAACTCAGCCTGCCTCATTACCTGGACTGTCTTAGAACCACGCTATCTGTCTGCTAAACTGCAAGTAGTCTGTTGTTTGCTCTGCTCACGTCTGCCCTAGTGTGGTGGCCAGGCACTGTATATATTGTGTATAAGTCCTGGGGGCAACCAAGTACTGGTAGACCTGCTTATCTTGAGGAAAAGGGGGCTGCTATAAGTGAAGCAACGGTAGCTAGCTATAGTGTCTGACCACGTGTATTGAGGTAGACGTGACATTCGTGACACTACCAACATGTCTTTGGAGTGTGGGAGGTACCCAGAGGAAACCCTCACAGGCACAGGAAGAACATGCAAACTCCAGGCAGGTAGTGTTCTGGTTGGGTTTCTGAACCAGCAACCCTTTTGCTGCTAGGCGCAAGTGCTAACCACCACACCACTATAAATACTTTTTCAAGGCACTGTTTGCTGTCTATATGTATAGGGTCCAGATCTCCAGATGGTTGCATGGTATTTAACAGACTGGGTTTACAGATAATGACAACAGTGGCTGCATCATGTGTGTTAAAATTATCACTTGTAGTCTCCATCAGAAGCCCAAGTGTTAACACAGGATCACAGTCGGGAGACAGGGACAGAGGGGTTTCACCCTATAAGAAAGTGCTTTAATATGAATCTTTATGTCAGGATCACCAGGTGTTATGTTAATGAAGGCTTCAGATTTCAAATATTGAAATTGACAATTATAGTAGCATGTTTCACTTGAGATTTTAGTTATAGGGTTTACATATACCTAAAGTGACTCTAATCAGCCACAATCAATAAAATGTGGACTAAGAAAATCTATATTATTAGAATAACACTAATATTTAGACCAAGGGATGCAGAAAATGTGCTTTAGAAATTCCAGTGACACTCATGTGTTAGTGAAGCTATCATGTTTCTATTCCAAAGTTTCTTACTATACTGTAATGTACCACATTCATTGGCTTTACTATCAGGGCAGTTAGCTTGCACCCTTAAAATAAAACCGAATGTAAAAAAATAAACATTTTGAGCAGGCAATAAAGTACACTTACCTACCCATTCACAATTGTCTATGAAATAGTACACCGAGCTGTGCATGGGTCAGTAATGTCATCCCACATGGCCAATCAAAAGAGCCAACAGAAGAACCCCTGGAAAAGATGTGAACATGAGTGAGGGATCTCACTGGCATTGGACCATTGAAATCAGGTTAATATTCATGCCTTTAGTTTAACTTTAATTTTGTCTGATTTTAATCAATTGTTCCAGACAAATATACAACTGCCTGTCTGTCATCCAGATATAAAATAACCCTTATACTGGTCATTTACCTGGCAATTTGATAGAGCAATCGAACTTTCAGTTCCATTTTTGTTGAAATCACAAATCATTTGAAGACATAAAATGGTAGTTTTGATCATCTGTGCAAAGAGATGGGATCAAAATTCCCCAATCATCTGCAATCATTGTAATCTATGAATAAAAAGTATTGAAGCTGTCAATTTATCAAATTCTGGTGGTCAAAGACCAGAGCACTTTTTGCCATTAGGCACTGCACCGCTTTAACTGACAATTGCGCGGTCGTGCGACGTGGCTCCCAAACAAAATTTACGTCCTTTTTTCCCACAAATAGAGCTTTCTTTTGGTGGTATTTGATCACCTCTGCGGTTTTTATTTTTTGCGCTATAAACAAGAATAGAGCGACAATTTTGAAAAAAACGCATTATTTTTTACTTTTTGCTATAATAAATATCCCCAAAAAATATATAAAAAAAAATGTTTTCCTCAGTTTAGGCCGATACATATACTTCTACATATTTTTGGTAAAAAAAATCGCATTAAGAGTTTATTGATTGGTCTGCGCAAAAGTTATAGCGTCTACAAAATAGGGGTTCGTTTTATGGCATTTTTATTAATATTTTTTTTTTACTAGTAATGGCGGCGATCTGCGATTTTTATCGTGACTGTGACAATATGGCGGACACAACGGACAATTTTGACACATTTTTGGGACCATTGTAATTTTTACAGCGATCAGTGCTATAAAATTGCACTGATTACTGTAAAAATGACACTGGCAGTGAAGGGGTTAACCACTAGGGGGCTAGAGAGGGGTTAAGTGTGTCCTGGGGAGTGATTCTAACTGTTAGGGGGCATGGCTACGAATGACACTTCACTGATCATAGCTCCCGATCACAGGGAGCTATGATCATTGACAGTGTCACTAGGCACAATGGGGAGATGCTTGTTTACATTAGCATCTCCCAATTCTTCAGCTCCATGAGACGATCGCGGGTATCCCTGCGGTGATCGAGTTTGCGGGACCCGCAATCCTACTCACGGAGCTCCCGACAGGGTCGCGCGTGCGCCGCTGGCGGCACGCACGTGACCACACGGCAGCAAATTTAAAGGGACAAAAACGGAAAATTGTATCATACTTACCGTAATTTTCCTTTCCTGGTGCCAATCCATGGCAGCATACATGTGATAGAGCTCCGCCTCTACTCCGCCTTCAGGACTAGTGAATAGCATAAATTAAAGGGCATAGCCCCTCCCCCAACATTCTTCGTAATATAGAATACCGAGGGTGGGAGTTTATGCTGCCATGGATTGGCACCAGGAAAGGAAAATTACGGTAAGTATGATAAAATTTTCCGTTTTCCTGGTGCCTCCATGGCAGCATACATGTGATAAATAACTAGCTCACATGGGTGGGTTTAATGCTTTAACAAAAAATAAACTTTAATCAAACACAGACATAGCAGCATGAAGCGCTTTACTCCCGAACTCTACGGTTGTAAGAGCCCCGGGATCAATACGATAATGTTTGAGGAACGTGTGTCGGGAAGACCAAGCCTAATGCTTCAAGAGAAACATTTGCCCTCGCTGCCCAAGATGCCGATACTGCTCTTGTTGAAGGAGCATTCACCTGAGCCGAAACTTGCTGTGGCTTCCAAGTAGGCCCTGAGAACTTTGGATATGTCTAACTCATAACAGGAGTTTGATTCTGAGTCCATGAAAACTGGTAACGCCCATGGTTCTGATAGGTTTGCCATTGAGGTGACCTTGGGTGTGAAACCTCTGAGAGGGCGAAGTTCTACCCTATCTGGAAAAAAAGGGATATGTGATCATCCCCAATGCCCAGGGAGTGGATTTCCGAAATCCTCCTGTCGGATGTAATAGCCAACAGAAAAGTTGTTTTTAAAGTCAAGTTACAAATTGAGACCTCTTCAACCGGTACAAACGGATGAGTGGATAGGACTTCCAATATTAGAGGAGGATCCCACTTTGGAAAGGAACGTCTGGATGGGGGACACATCTTCAATACTCCCCTGAGGAACGTAACCACTAGAGGGTCTTCTGACCCCCTGGTGTTAGTTGCTGCAGAAGTTGCGGAAACTTGTACCTTGAGGGAACTCTGGCTGAGCCCCAAATCGAGACCAGTTTGCAGAAAACTCAGAACATCAGCAGTGGAAAGAGAGAGATAGGATCAAATCCTTTTCCTGGGGCATAGGATAAGAACTTGTCCCAAATTCTTGCATAGATTGTGTTGGTTGTAGGCTTTCTAGCTTTTAACAGGGTGGATATGACCTCTTGGGAACAGCCTAACGATTCAAACCTCCTCCTTTCCACTTCCATACACAAAGATCCAGCTTCTGTGGGTCTGGATGGTCCAGCCTGCCCTGGGTCAACAACTGCAGAAAGGGAGGAATTCTGATCGGATGATCCACACTGAGGTGCATGGCTAGTGGAAACCACGGTCTCTTCGACCAATAGGGTAGCACTGCTAGCACTTTAACTGGTTCGTTCAGGAGTCTGAGGAGAAACCTCGAAATGAGTGGGCGAGGAGGAGAGGTGTAAGCTGTCTTGAAGGTCCAAGGACAAGATAGCGCATCTACTCCTTCCGCCTGTGGATGTGGAAGGTGAGAGAAGAATCTCCTGATTTTGCAATTCTCATGCGTAGCAAAAGATCCACCAGTGGGGTCTGCCCTAGATTGGAGATTTGGATGAACAAATGGGGATGTAGAGACCACTCGTTGTCCCCAAACCTCCTCGATAAGACATCTGCCTCTGTGTTCATCTTGCCTGGGAGATACATTGCCCTGAGGTCTACCAGGTTCCTCTCTGCCCAGAGCATTACAGGTTCCACTTCCCTCAGAAGTGTCTTGCTGTGGGTGCCCCCTTGTTTCTGAAGGTACGAGACCGCCACCTTGGTGTCCAAACATAGAAGTACTCTGTCCCTTGACCGGAGATGCAAAAGAGGTTAAGGCTAGAAATGCTGCCCTCATTTCTAGGACGTTGGACACTGTCCCTCTGGTGGGCAAGGACCATCTTCCCTGAATTCTCTGCAATGGGCACCCCACCCCTGGCCACTCGCATCTGACGTAATTGTGGACCATGAGTGGGAACCCAAATGATAGAGCCGGGAGAGATTCTCTGGATTCATCCACCAGTGTAATGACCACTGCTTATTAGCGTTGTTAAACGGATTGTCTGAGACAGATGTTGTCGTCTCCATTGCATTAAGAATCCCGTCTGGAAGTGTCTCAGATGCTAGTGAGACCATGGAACTAGAGGTATGCACGAGGACATCGTGCCAATAAGGCTCAGACACTGCAAGGCTGATAGATGGGATCTCTATGCCCTTGGATACCTTCTGAATGATGCCCTCCATCTTCATCTGGGGTAAAGAGACTGTGCCTAGGAGCGTACCGAACATTGCCCCTAAGTAAACCATCTGCTGTGTTGAAACTAATTGGCTCTTCCGATGGTTCACCAGCCACCCGAACTCCGACCACGACTGGAGAAGAATCTCCCTGTGGACTAAAAGGTGTCTCGAGTTTTTTTTTTTTTTTTTTAAAGCAAGAGGATATCGTCCAGGTAGTGATAAATTCTTAACCCCCTCTCTCTCTCATAGGGGCCAAGACAGATATCAACACTTTTGTGAACACCAGAGGGTAGGTGCATAGCTCTAAGGGCAGAGCTTGAAATTGCAGGTGGACATGACCCACTGCGAACCTTAAGTATTTTTGGAAGGATGGTAGAATAGGGATGTGGAGGTACGCATCCTGCAGGTCTATCGAGATTAATCAATCTCCTGGTTGTATGGTTTGTATGATCGTTTGGAGTGACTCCATCTTGAAGCTTTCGAGATGGATGTATTGATTTAGCTTTTTCAGATCTATTACAGGTCTCCAGTCACCTGTTTTTTTCTGCACCAGGAAAAGGGTGGAAGAAAAACCTGTAAAATCGATCTGATGGGGGGACAGGTATTGCTACCCCTTGACGCTGCAGGGACTCCAAAAAAAAAAATTGGTTTAAGGCCAGTGCCTTCTGTGGGGAGGCTGGTAACTGTCTCTTTGAAGGACGTGTGAGGAGGCTGCTGAGAGAAAGTCCAGAAGTGACCGTACCGGATCGTTGCTAGGACCCATGGGTCTTGACATTTGGAGGCACAGATGGGGAAAACGTTTTTTTAACCGGGCTCCCACTGGGGGCGTTTCCTCCCCGCTGACGTCAAAAGGACTTTGTCCCCTCCTGGGGAGCAGTGAGGGACTTGTACTTTCTGGCTCCCAGAAAAGAAGTCTGGGTGCCTCTCCACGATTTCTTGTTGTCCCTAAAGGGGCGAGACTGCCTGAAGTCTCTAGAATTTGATTGCCGGAATCGTGATAAATAGGCCTTTGTTCTCCGGACCTTCCTGTCCTGAGGAAGTAAGCCAGATTTGCCCCCTGTTACTCTGGAGATTACTTTGTCGAGTTTCTCAACAAACCAAGATTTTCCATCAAGGGAAATCTTGCATCAATTCTGCTTTGATGCTAGATCGGCTGTCCAAGGCTTTAGCCATAAGGCCCGCTTTGCCATAACAGAGTTGCAGCATTGAATTGGCTGAACACCGGATTGTGTCAATTGCAGCTTCTCCCACGAAATCCGCCAACTTAAGCTCCTCCAGAGCTTTGATTATGTCATCTTTGGGAACGTCTTGGTGCAGGGATGTCTCAATATTTTCCGTCCAAGCCCTGATGGCATTGGAAACAGATGTCAGCGCAATGGCTGGTCTGCAAGCCACCCCTGCTTCTAGATAGATGTATTGATCTAGACCTCAAATGGAGCTATCTAGGGGATCCTTGAAAGACGTTGAATCCTCCATTGGCATTGTTACATTTTTTGCCAGACGCACTACAGCCGCATCAACCACAGTCATTGAACTGAGTATCCGAATCTGCCAGTGGATACATTTTGCATAAACGTGCTACAGAAAACTCTATCAGTTTTGTTCCACTCATCCTCTATGATCTCCCCCATTAATGGGAAGAAGATTTGGTTTCTCTTGAGGAATGAGGAATAGTTTTTTGATTTTTGAGGAGGCCCTTCCGGGTCTTCCCAGGCAATGTCGCTCCTCACCGCTTGTACAAAGGGTTGAACCAGGGAGAAATTGAAACCAGACGGTTCTGTATCATCTGAGGACTCCTCGGATGAATCTACCGGTGGGATTTGTTTAGCTGTTTTTCCTGATGGAGGCAAAGGAGTACTAACAGCTGATGGGCCCGAAATGTCGGGGTCCAAATCCAACACCTGGGCAGCTTGTGAAACCGGGTGAGCTGGAATCATGGCCGTCAGTTCAGAAAGAGAGTCTCTCATGGTTTGCTTAAGCAGGTCAACCACCTGCTGGCCTTCTAATTCCCGGTTAGCTGCGTAGTCCCTGAGACAGTCTCTGCAGACGAGCTTATCAGGGAGTGGAACCGCGCCACAGGCCCAACATTTTTTCCTTGACGCCCGCGGTGGAGGCGAAGGCAAATGATGACATCTATAAGATCCTGATCTTCTGGAAGATTTATGATGAGAAGAGCGCGGTCTTCGCTCAGGACTATCGTCATTGTCATAGCGCCTTGAGGACTTTCTGGACCGCTTTGAAGGAACAGGGCTGAAACAAACAAAGTTTGTCAGTGGCGCACTTTTTTATTTTTATTTTTTAAATACTCACGTACAGGTGGTCCACATACCTATTGGATATGAGAGGATCTTGGCTTTGTGACGAATGGCTCATGGTAAATAATGGGCAGGAGGATCAGCTGTAGTAAGGCGAAGTAAGAAGCAAAAAGAAATAGAGTCTATTTGCACACCAAATTTTTAAACGAAGTCAACGCAATAGGAGTGAGATAAAAGTATAAGGCTGGCCATACACTACCCAACCCCCGTCTATAGATCTCCCTCAGATCTATAAAAAAAAAACATACAATATGTGGTCAAATCTAATCACCCCCAATTTGCATGCAATCAGGCAGGCCCCTGTACCACACAGTTGAAGGCAAACCTAATGGAAATCGAACAAGAAAATTGCATGGTGAATGGCCAGCTCCACACATACCTGTAATGCTGAAGTAATTTGGACTGCAGGGCATACACCTGATATGCAGAGCAGCCCTGAGTCCAATTTAGAGCCAACACTTTAAAGCTAAAAAGGGAGAGCAGCTTAATTAAAAAGGACCTACCTTATTACTGGCAAAAAAAAAGAAACAAAACCAAGGCCACGGCAAGAGAGTGAGAACCCTGAAGGGTAGTACAAAAAAGCTAGAGGAAAAACCTCAGAAATAGCAAGGAAACGCCCGTTCTGCACATGTGCAGACCAGGAATAAATGTCTTAAAGGGGACATTTTTTTTTTTTTTTTTTTTTTTAAACCTATAAGCTTTAACCACCAGGGCTCAAAAACAGTGCAGACATGGAAGCAAAAGGAAAACCTAACCTGACCAAGAAGGAAGAGAATCTGATCCTCCCGCCGTCATCACCAGCATTCGTTTTTCTGGAAATTCAGCAGACTGCGTTCCTATGAGGAAACTCTGCAAGACCCCAAAAGATCCTCAGAAGGGGTTCCCAGTCTTATCAGTGCATTGAGCGGACCCAAGAACAGGGACTGCGCACGGGAGAGGCTTAACCCGGCGGACGCTGCCGACTGCAGAGGTATGGACATGCATACTGCTACTCTTCACCAGTCAAGAGGAATGAGGGAAAAAAAGGAGAATGTTGGGGGAGGGGCTATGCCCTTTAATTTATGCTATTCACTAGTCCTGAAGGCGGAGTAGAGGCGGAGCTCTATCACATGTATGCTGCCATGGAGGCACCAGGAAAATAAAAAGAAAACAAATCCAGTCACTACGCCTAAAAATTGTTAGGCTGCAATATATTAGATTTCTGTTCATGGACTCAGACATGCTTTAATGTAAATTAACCCTTTGGTGCCAAGCGTACGCAAATATGCGGCCCCACTGGACTGGGCTTTTTTCAGTGGGGCCGCATATTTGCGTATTTCCCTTGCACAGGGACCGGGGTTTCACCGAGACTGAGACCCGAGTCCGAGTCACCTGATCGCTGTGATAGCATCTGATTGGCTATCACAGTGATCAATCACTGTGAAGCCCACCCCGTGCTTTCTTTCTCTGTGAATGGAGGAGAGAGATACATTGAATCTCTCTCTGTCCTTGCAGAGAGAAATAAAAAGTGTGTGTAAAAAAAATATATACTAATAACAAAAAATAAATAAAAAAAATACCTAGATCAAGGTTTGATCTAGGTCAGTGCCAGGGTTAATGTTTGGGTCAAGGTCAGGGTCAAAGGTCAGGGTTCTTATTTTTTTGGACAAGTTTTTCTTTAAAATTAATATCATTGTCAGTTGTTAGTGTCAGTGTGTTTTAGGTAGGATGAAAAAAAAAGCAAAATGCGCATTATTGTTTTGGGTTGTACTATGGGTACAAACAACAAATAACGTACACACATGTGGTATCGCTGCAATCATCAAGAGCAGGAGATTTGAATTTATTTTGGGTTGTTCTTTGGTGGGAGGTTATGGTAGTAGCAAGAAATATACAGTTACATTTAAAAATATATATATATATATATTTTTTAATATTTTGATACAGTTTTCCTTTGATAATAAAGAAATCAGGAGATATCCATTACCATTTACCACCAATGATAGCCCAATTTGTCCTATCATTTGATAGCCCAATTTGTCAACTACTTCCTGGATGCAGGAAGTAGTTGTGATATGTATAGTTTAACTAACACATGTCAAAGTTGCAAAATTATGCTTAGACATTAAGATTGATTTTTACCCTTAGGCACGTAGGGGTTTATATATGTTGGAATACTTTATATAATTGATAAACACATTTCTACGAAATGTCATAATCAAATCTTAGACAATTTCAGATTTTGTTTTCCTCTCCTAAGGTCACCCTGGATTGAGCTTGCTATGGGGGCACCCGAGCCAAGCCGCTGCTCTGTGTGTCTATTCAGACATGGAGCCACAGCTTGGACCCACCCCCTCTCTCTCCTCATTGGCTCACTGTCTTTGATTGACAGGAGGGAGTGGGAGCCAATGGCACCCGCTGCTGTGTCTCCGCCAATCAGGACGGAGAGCCGAGTGCAACATCACTGGATCAAGATGGGGCTCAGGTAAGTATTTGGGGGGCTGAGGGGGGTGTTGCACAGAAATATTTTTTTTATCTTAATGCATAGAATACATAATGTATGTTATACACATGCAATGAGACTGTGAAAAAAACACAAATACTAATAACTCTTCCACCACTGGAAGCAAAATATAACATCCCATGTTTATTAATTGATTATCTTGCTGTGAATTCCAACATCCAGCATCAAAAGTGAAGCTTCTATAGGTGCCAGATCATCCACCACCACTAAATACAAAGCAAAGTTTGACCAGAAGGGTGGACCTTAGAGCCTAGAGGTCAATTTTCACCTGAGTATGGTACCAACCCCATACAGGATTAGAGAAAGACCTCTGTGAACTTTGCAACCTCCAATAAACAATCCACAGCAAAATAAGATATCTCAATAGTACAGATAATCCAGAGATGTTTTATTAAAAACCCTTCCAAAAGTAGTAACAGCACTTCCAATACTTTAGCTCAGCCTTTCTCAACCTTTTCAACACAGAGGAACCCTTGAAATAGTTCTCCGGTCTCAGGGAAAACCTGCTAAAAGTTAGAAATCTACAACTCATGTTACATTAGTGTGATGGTCAGTGGGAAGAATGGTCCTTACACTTGTGGTCATTGGGAAGAATTACCTCCTTACAGACAGCTAAAAAGATCAATGGTGTCAGTGGGAACTTATCTGAGAGGCAAAAATTGCCCAATGCTGAAGGTACCCCTTGCAACCTCTGGAGGAATCCTAGGGTTCCATGAAACCCTGGTTGAGAATCACTGCTTTAACGTCATGAATGATTATGTCAGCACCCAAAAGCTCCATCCTTTGCTATTCAGGTACTCACATTTAGAGATCTATTTCTCTATGATGTCAACCCACAACACTAAGAAAGTAAGGGAAAAAATGGCTTTATTGCCTAACATTTCTATCTGACAACAAAAATAGTATTTCTACTACAACTATACAAGTGTGGCCTATTGTTGTACACCAAAAATGATGTAGGTGTTTTGAAGGCAAAAATGATCTGCAATGTATTTGTTTCGCGTTTTTGGAAAACTCTATGTAGAATCGTTGCTGCTTTATATGAATGAATATTCATCATTAATGAAGGTCTTGTATTTGGTGCATTGCCTATAATAGTGCTTTTGATGACACCGACCCTCTGATTTAATTTTTTTTGTGAATGCGTGTGATACATCCATCATGGTGAAATGTCTTTGATTAATAGCTATCCCCTTTCTCTGTTTGGCAATGCTAACATGGGCATGCTGTAGGCGTTGGTGTAACAGCGCTAAGCCTGTCACTATATCATCACTCAGTTACATCCTCAGAATCAGACTCTCATGTGACAGCTGACAACATGAGACAGACTGCTGCTTGCCGGTCCCATGTGCAAACCTCCTGGACTACTAAAATACAGGAAATAATGACAAAGGAGTTAATGTCTGCTTCCCTTTTGTCTCTCTTTCCATCTCTTGTCCAGGAGCCTAAAAAAAAAAAAAAAAATACGATGAGATTCATCAACGTCAGCTGTTTTCT
>CM053036.1:128885962-129250721 GCA_028564925.1 Lithobates sylvaticus | reverse complement strand
TGGAGCGCTGACTCTCCCACCTCCCCCATGTTTTTCGCCCTTCTGTAGGGAAGGCGGAGGGGAGAGACTTGGGAGACAGTCAGGCTCCTACGCCTACCCCCCTCTTGGCTGCCACTACCCCCTGCCTCCTCCTGACTGCCACCTTCCACAGCCACCTCCTGGCTGAGGTCTTCCTGTGTCTGAAAAAGGGACATAGTTTCAGTTATTTGTTCATCAAACACACACAATTCTCATCTAGTGACTGTTGCAAAATGTTTTTCAAATACAAAACCATACAATTCTCAGCCCTGCAGTTTAGATTCTTCCCAAAAATGTCTCCCACACCACTGTCTGTTGATATGTCAATCACGTTAGGAAATAAGCAATTGGGGATCCTGAATTAACTGAACATCATTCATTATTCAACAAACTGGTTCCAAAACTACTATACCTGGAACAAGCTGGGCACCTGCACATATTCCTGACTGGAAGGCCCAGGTTGGTCCTCGGAAGCCTCATCAGGGGTGGCGTGCGTGGAAGGACGCGTGCAAGGAAGAGTCGAGAGTGACTTCCTGACAGTAGCCTGGTCTTTGAGAAAGTGGAGCCTGTCATAGTACCAGAGCGTGGGGACATGGACATCAGCTGCTGCAGCTCCAGATGCTTGTGACTTCAGGACCTTATTGCGCTCCCGGAAATAGGTAGTCTTCATGTTGTTTATCTTCACTTTTAAGTTTGCGACGGTTGCCATGGGCAGGGTAGGCTTTACAAATGCCACCAGTTTCAGCAGGGCTGCGTACCTCTTTGGTCTGTTGCTATAATCCCTGTGTTTTGCCTGCCATAAGAGGGGGAATTGCCGGTATTTATCAATGAAGTGTGGGAGAAAGCTCACGTTGTAGAACGCCTCCATCACCTCTGCAAGACACAACGCCACACAAAACAATATAAATAATGTCAGCCTAAACACTCCTAATCTTCTCCATAAAGAAGCCTCAAGTTCTAATCAGTCTAGGCTAGTTATGTACCAACGTCAAATTGTACCTTCGTTTGTAGCGATCGTCTCGTGCGTGAGCTTTCTCTCCCCTCGTCTCCAGATCGTGGCTACGACACAGGCGTGTGACGTTTTATATACAGTGCGCATGCGTCAAACTCCGCCCGCCCCTGACGATCTTTCTCGTCTATTCCCCACCCCTTCTCTTTACGGCGCAGTGGGGAGAGCACATGGCGGGGACACAGCATGTGCGCCCCAAATATCCCCCCAACGAGGAGGAGGACGAGGAAAGGCCGGAGGCAGAAACGTCCCGATCCCGGAGCCTGAAATTCAAGGCCTCCAATATGTCATTTGGAGAAATGTTGGAGATGGTGGACATATTAAAGAGGAGCGACTATGATGGGAAGTATGGGCCTTACCTCAACCCCAATGTCCGCAAGGCCAAGATCATGTCTAAAGTTGTGAGGAGGCTGTACAATCATTTTGGGGTACAACGATCCAAGGAGCAACTGAGGAAACGCTGGTCAGACCTGAAACTGAGGGAGGCCGATCAGTACAGAAAGATCAAGAGAATTCTTCAAAAAAGTAAGTAGTTGTGTTTTGTGTTTGATTTCTTGCCTGCATACTGCTCCATGTGGTTTGATTTTTACAAAGTTGTACATTCCAAAATGGCCACTTTCATGTTCGTCTGTGCATTCGATCGTACTCAGCCTCGATCTTTCTGCCACTGTCATGGTCGTGTGTGTGTCCATTCGATCGTACGCAACCTCGATCGTGCGGCCACTTATAATACGATGTTTGGTGTTTTTTTTGGGGGAAAGGAAGTTTGTTCTCCCTAGAAATGTCATCCAGAATGTAAAGGCAATTTATTCAATGTAAAGGAGAGGTCACCCAGTAGGTGTTTACCCATCTGGACTCGAGAGCACTAGTGCTGGGACACCCAAACCCCCTTTTTATTAGCCTTTTCCACACATGTGCTCCAGTGGATACTAGAGGGGGGTCTCCATCACACAAACTTCTACCAAAAAGCTAGTCAGTTTAGCACCTTTACAAAGTGACTACATTCATGTAGTTGACATTTGTAACTGGCCAAACTAAAATAGTGTCCGTCACTTTCAAGCAATGTTTGTCATTTCCTATTTCTGCCCTCAATAGTTTGTGTTGCTAAATCTTCCTTTTGGACATTCTCATAGGGGAGCGAAAACTTGGGCCGTCTGAGGAAACCCCCAAACCAACACCTCCCAAAAAAGGGGAAAGAGCAGAAGCAGAGGAGGAGGAGGAGGAGGAAGGAGAGATCATCGAACTTGGAGAAATTGTCACCACAACAGGTGAGTGTGGGAGAACACAGCTACTGGTAAGCTAATCCATGTATGGCTGCCTCATTTCCAACACCCCATTTTTTTTGTTTGTGGTTTTTAGGTGACGTGGATGTTGTGGAAGAAAAATCGCACTTTACACAGAGAGTGCCCACGTACTCATCGGAGAGATAATGGTCTGCAATCGAGATCTAGATTACATAAAGCAAAACATCAATGATGTTCAACAAAAATTGAAGAACATCATTGATGTTTTAGGAAAAATATGAAAAAGCACCAAGTAATTTACACACATTTGTGCCAGCTTCTGAACACATTTGCAACTTAAAAACTGTGTGAAATTTGGAACATGCACACATTGTGTCCACATGTGCTAGCTCCCATCATGGTGGATGAATGGCAACGTTTTTTTTGGGGGTGCAAACACTTTACGAACTACGAAAGTGGTTGTGGTGAAGGGGTTGCACCCCCAAAAAACGTCCATTCATCCCCATGATGGAAAATGGCACTTTTGAAGCTTCTAGGCATGTGTTTTACATCTAATGACCATTTTCAGAACCAAATTGTGTGCATGTTCCAAATTTCCACTTTTCGGGGGTGCCCCCCCCATGTGATGAAGGCAAGATCAAACACACTTTGAACATATAGTCATGTCTGATCTTGTCTTCACTTTACAAAGTTGAACTTTCCTACTTCATAGGTTCTGCTTAGCTCCATGCCTGGTTTTACAAATTGCGTAATCTTTGTAAATAATGTTGTAAATAACCAAGATGTTGTCAGTTTTGGCGTGAAGATTGTAAACGCACTTGTGAATGTTTTCCAAGTAAACTTTTTTATTTTTCAAAATGTGTGGCTTCCTTATTTAAATAAAACAATGCATTATGTATGTAAAATGTAAAGGATATGGGGGGCAATGGGTGTTATTTACTAAAGGCAAATCCACTTTGCACTGCAATTTCCTTTCCCAGGGAACTTTTTCAATGCACTTGTAGAGCATAGCGGATTTGACTTATGTAAATGACACCCACAGTGCTTTGTACGAAAACACGGAGCACAGCATTTTGGAGAATACACACATGTCACACCTGGTGCTGAAAAGGAGTATTTTGGGTGTCAGTTATGCAGGACAAACCTTCTCTAGACCAAAGATTAGGTAGCAAACACACATGAGAATAATCTTTTTGGGAAGAAGAGACTGTTACCTCCTTTTGCCCAGAAAGTGCATTACCACTGTCGAAGGCAAAGGGAAAAAATGTCAAAGTAAAATAAGCTAAAAAGAAGACTGAAATGACAAGAAATCAGAGGTTGGTTAAAATATCAGATTTATTAAAAAATGCCTCTCACACATCGTCAGGCAGAGCAATGGCCCCCCCCTACCCACAAAGTATTCCATATATTGGTCCCGGACCACGCGGGCATTGAGAGGGGGCAAGCCTGGACGTGCCACTCGAAGGGCTGTGAGGTCCGCATTTGGAGGGCCCTCCACATCTGGGCCAACGGGCACCACATAGTTCCTGTTATGTCTTTTGAGGAAGTTGTGCAATATGCAACAGGCAAGAACTATGTGGTTCAGTTTGTATTCCGCCAAGTTAAATGCCGTCAGGAACAGGCGGAAGCGGCTGGCCAGGATGCCAAAAGCGTTCTCCACCACTCTTCTGGCTCTGGACAGCCTGTAGTTGAAGACCCTCTGGTCCGGGGTGAGGGTCCTCATCGGGAACGGCCTCATCACATGGGGAGTCAGCGCAAACGCTTCATCTGCGACAAAGACGAAGGGGAGTCCTTCGGCATTCTCCTCTGGAGGTGGCAAGCACAGACTGCCACTTTGGAGACGCCAGTAGAACTCCGTGTGCGTAATGGCCCCACCATCCGATATCCGGCCGTTCATCCCCACGTCCACATACATAAACTCGTATGTTGCCGACACCACCGCCAACATCACTACACTATTAAACCCTTTATAATTATAATAGTAGGACCCCGAGTTGGGCGGTGGGACGATGCGGACGTGTTTCCCATCAATTGCCCCTCCGCAGTTAGGAAAGTCCCAACGGCTGGCAAAGTGGGAGGCCACAGTCTGCCATTCCTGTGGCGTGGAAGGGAACTGTGGAGTGAAACAAGAAAAAAAAATTAGTCACTTTGCACCTAAACATTGCAAGCAGATTAGGACAATCAACATCTTGGAACAAGAGCATTGTATAAAATTGGAGGCTGGAAAGTATTTACACAGAAAAGTAGAGGCTCCCCTTCACAGATTACTCACCCCCCCCATCAATCCCCCCACTTCTGATGGGACATTGGCAATAACTATGGTTTTGGGGGGGGGGGTGGTGGACAGGTAACCCTCTGCACTTCATTGATTGGCAAATGGCTCAATAATGTGGCCTAGTTTGGCCAGACCCTCTGTACTTAACACTATTGGCAGGCCACAGGAAAGATCAAATAACATTTCCCCCCCCCCCCCCCAAAAAAGGCAGGCACAGTGTGACATTATTAAATTACCAAGCAAGCTAATAGGAGGGAAAGAAGACAAAAAATAGGAAATGGAATGTATGGAGGCAGTCCCTTGCACTACATGCTTTGCTGAATTCATCCCTAAAGATGCGCACTATAAAGAGGTAGGTATATAGTGTGTATGGACCTTGGGAAAGCCAGCAGATAAAGGATTGGTACCATCTGACAGAGCAGTTGGGGGAGGGGGTTCCTAATGAGTTTGCCCCCCCCCCCCACCAAAAGAACAAAAAAAGGGGGCTCTACATGAAGTAAACCACACAGCAAACATTTGTGCATATTTTAGGGGGTGTTTTGGGGCAAACAATACTATGCAGCAGACAAAAGACATTGCTTAAGTGAGTAGGCCATAGGTGTCTATTGGGGCAGAAGAGCATGCTGGTGAGGTAAGTGAAGGGAAAAATGCATGAAGGAGAAAAGGGGCACAGCATATTAGAACATATTGCAATCATGGTAATTAGGGAAGGAGGTCAAAAAATACAAGTCATTAGCAAACAGAGCATACATAGAAGGGAATAGTAAAGTAGAAATGTTACCTTAATATAGTCCTCCTGCAGGACCTGAATGATGGCAGAACAGGTCTCTGGAATAATGATTCCCAGGGCCTGGGGAGAGATACCTGAAGAGAACTTCAAATCCTGAAGACTTCTCCCTGTCGCCAAGTACCTCAACGTGGCAACAAGCCTCTGCTCCGGAGTAATGGCTTGTCTCATGCAGGTATCCTGCGGCTGATAAAGGGGGTCAGCAAAGCCAAAAGACGGTGAAAATCGGGGTCCGTCATCCTGAGAAAGTTCCTGAAATCATCAGGATTATTCTCCCGGATCTCACGAAGCAAAGGCATGTGCGAGAACTGGTCACGCTGAA
Organism: Lithobates sylvaticus; assembly: GCA_028564925.1. Lineage (NCBI taxonomy): Eukaryota > Metazoa > Chordata > Amphibia > Anura > Ranidae > Lithobates > Lithobates sylvaticus. The sequence goes on along the minus strand of CM053036.1, from coordinate 129,245,066 downwards.
GCAACCAATTCTTGGTCCACATACTCCTCATCACTCTGTTCATGGACGGGTCTTGGGTCAAAGCTAAAAGCCCGACACCAATTCCGCGTACAGCACGAACTCGGCGACGAGTACGCACGGGAAACATCGCTCAGAAGGTCACAAAAGGTCGGCTGGTCAGAACGGACAAACAGAAAGCACCGATAAACAGCAAGGCCTGAAAGAACGAAGTGAATACCAGCAACGAGCAGACAATAAGCAGTGCAAATCAAAGCGTCCTATATCAAGATATAGGCCGCAATGACCAACAAATGCGAACTGACTACACGCACTAATAAACAGATACGCACGACAAGCACAAACTGAAGAGCAGTAACGATCTGAGTCAGAAAACTGAGAAGCGCGAATCTTAAGTCACCAAACTTCCACTAACTCTCGATAAACACGGGATCAGCAGAAGGAGCCCAACGGGTGCCTGACGTGGTGCTGAACTTCCCTTTTGTAATCTCGTGGACGACGACTTACGTCACGACGTTCTTCCGGACCGGATATTCCGACAACGTAGTCCGACCGTGTGTACGCAACGACAACATCGGACAAAGTACGTCGGACAAAGTCCGACCGACCTTGTCCGCGGATTGTCCGAGCGTGTGTATGGGGCTTTATTATGTTCTATTGTCTTTGTGTGACAGTTGATCCACATCTGAAACATTTGGCTTAGGATTCAAATGCAATCCTTAGCATTAATTACAGGTCAATTACAAAGCTTAAAGAGGTCAAGCATTAAGCCTAGTGCACACTATCATTTTTTTTTTCATTCAACCCAGCGGAGCGGGCTTAACGAAAAAGAAAAAACGGAGGAGCTCAGGAGGAATTTGCTGTACTAACTATGCAATGTTAGTACAGTGATCTTCCTGCTGAGTTATTATATTCTGACAGAGGGACTGCTCCCTGGCAGAACATAACGGTCAGCGCTCACAGCCATTGGCTGCCAGCGCAGATCTGATGCCATCAGATGCTGGTTCTCCCGCAAGCCCATTTGACAGAAGCCGGCTGTTCAGCCAGCTTCTGTTGGACAGGCTGGTGTACACACGGGATGAATGTCGGATGATTTTTGTTGACCCAGCCGATGCCGACCGATATTCGGACTGTGTGTATCAGGCTTTAAAGTGAAAAAAAAAAAATAGATCGAAAAATGTAACCCTTCCTTTTTAAAACAGTGTTACTTATTATGGGGTCTTTATGTGCCAACACTCATGAATGAATGAATGAATGATTTGTATAGCGCTGCAAATGCGAACTGAATCGCACAAATACACAAATGAAAGTATGAAAAACAATGAGCAGTCACTCATCCTTCTTGCTATGGTGGTTGGTGAGAACATGCAAAGACACAGAATACCTTCACTTACTTAAAATGTGTGTGAACCCTTTAGTTTCTAATGTTCATATTCAGAAAAGCTTCTCTAAAGCTGTTCTAAAGGTATTAAAATGGTTTTACCTTAAAGAGTGAGTCCACCCGAAAAAAAATTATTAAAAGCCAGCAGCTACAAATATTACAGCTGCTGACTTTTAATAAATGGACACTTACCTTTCCTTAAGTCCAGCGATGTCGGCAGCCGAGGCCGATCAATCGCTTGGCTCTCGGCTGCTGCCGCCGCCATTCTCGGTAAGGAAATCAGGAAGTGAAGCGTTACGGTCTCACTTCCCGGTTCCCTAATGCGCATGCACGAGTCGCACAGCGCAATGAGAATGCTCCGCGCTGTCTTTGGGACCCGTGTGTGTCCCAGCAGACAGCGTGGTGGGACAGGAAGAGGCATAGACTCTCGTGGGAGTTTATGCCAGGAAGTGGGTGCAGATACCTGTATTATACGGGTATCTGTACCCCCCTCCCCCGTGAAAGGTGCCAAATGTGGCACCGGAGGGGGGGAGGGTTATGATGAGCGGAAGTTCCACTTTAGGGTGGAACTCCACTTTAATGCATTCTATGCATCAAGGTAAAAAAAACTTCTATGTGCATCTACCCCCTCCCCCCCATTATACTTACCTGAACCCATACTCGATTCAGTGCTGTGCATGAGCAGCAGCATCCCTCTCCCCTCTCTATCCTCACTGGAATTCAAAGCAGCAGTGGAAGCTATTGGCTCTGGCGAGGAGAGAGCAGAGGGTGAGGTCAAGCTGTGTTGTGTATGTCAATTATCAGTTGTGGCAGGTCTACAGACACATCATGCACTGGCACTGCATCTTATATGACCCATGGAAAAAGAACGGGTGCAAACTAGCCACACTTTTGTGGTTAGTGTGCTCAAAAATCAACAGAAAGCATTGCATTGAGGAAAGGGCTGTCAGGATCACAAGTAATTTAGGTTGTTTTTTTACCACCTTACCACCTTAAACGCACTTTAAAGATTCTGACACCAAACAATATGTCTGGCGAAAAATCCAATACAGCTCACCATCCAAATAACACCATTCCTACAGTAAAGCATTGAGGTGGTAATATCCTGGTATGCGGTGTTTCTCTGCAGCACAGAGCACTTGTCAGAATAGAAGGAAAAATGGATGGTGGAAAATACCATCAAATTCTTGACGAAAATATGCTGCCCTCTGCCAGAAAGTTGTCAATGGAAAGAAGGTTTACCTTTCAACATGACAATGACCCAAAGCACACAGCAAAAATGACCACACAGTGGTTGAAGGAGAAAAACGTGAATGTCCTTGCATGGCCTAGTCAGAGCCCAGACCTAAACCCCATTGAAAATCTGTGGTATGATTCGAAGACTGCATTCCACAAATGGCCACCATCAAATTTAACTGAACTTAAAGAGTTCTACAGAGAAGAGTGGGCAAATATTGCAAAGTCTAGAAGTGCAAAATTAGTAGAGACATCCCAACAGACTAAAGTCTGTAATTAAGGCAAAATGTGGTCCAACTAAATACTCATATATGGGGGTGAACCTTTTTCCAACTCAGTGATTTTGTTTTTCTTTTACTTAGATGTTATAAGTTGCACAAATAAATCCAGCTGAATAAAAAAAAAAACAGTGTCTGTCCTAATTTCAGGCTGAAAAGCTACAAAATGGGATTATTTTAAGGGGGGGGGGGGGGGGGGGGGGTGATTCTTTCCTATGCCCAACTTTAAAAAAAATGGGTACAAACACCATTAGCTGATTAGCAAAGATGAGAAGCATAACACTTCTGAGACAAGTATAGGAATTTTCAGTATATTTACAAAGCTATAGAAGCATTTTGTTTGAGACTTAAAGAGTAATTCTACTTTTGCTGAGAAAAAACATTCCCCTCTGGGTGATCTGTGTACATTGTAAGGATTTTAAAAACTTTGTTGCAGATTCCTCACGTTTGTTATTCTGAAGAAGTAGCTGTTCGTTTGTCTGGGTCCATGTGCATAATGAATGTGAATGAGAGGGACTTTTTCATTAGTGATCAGCTGCTGCACTTGCTGGGCTCTAATAAGGAAAGTGGCAGGATCTGCGTCCCTTTAGACATGATTAACCCTTTGGGAGTATCTAACCAAAAACTGAAATGTTTGTTGCAGAGGATACGAGGATGACCAAAATCTGATTTGTATCTTAATGCCAACTTCTAGGAAAATCAGTGAGCCAATCACACAAGCAAGACATGACATCTTTAGGGGTGTTCCATACACCATCTATGTACAGAACACCTCCTGGTTGCCATATTGCATTTCATTTTAGAGAAAATTTCAGTATTGCAAATTGAAAAGAAAACGTAATTTGTAATAAAGTTATATTACAATGTGGCTTGTGTTGCAAATGCATATGCTATTTTATCTTTCAATTTGCAATATTTTTTCCCACACAAAGTGGAGTTACCCTTTTTTTCATAGAAAATAATACAACAAAATGTGGAAATGGACACATGCACACACACACACACATGGTTATTATTAAGTATTTTATTCCCCAGATGCGAAATGCTGCAACAGTACTGCTTACGTCTGCATGTATGCATACTGATTCATGCCATATTTAGAGTTAGGATTAATGGTTTAATAAAGGTCAGGGTAATACTGTATACTCTTCACAGAGGACTATCCCACAGTTACGTTTGATAAAATATTCTGAACTGCTTTTGATATTTATATGTGATCACATAAATGGCTATTTGTGTATTGGTCCCTTTGCCCCATTATCATGTGTTCTCCTCTATTTCCTCTCTAATGACTCTTCTATTCTTCCTGTCACCTTAACACCTTTTCTCTGTATCTGCTCATTTTACTTTCTTTCTGCCTCATTCACCTCTGCTTCTTCTCTGTATCCATCCATTCCATTACATCTCCTCTGTATTGTCCCTTAAAAGCAATAGCACCTACCCTACTAAAATGTTCCACCTAAAAGGATTGTTTCACTACCCTTATAAATGCAATGCTGCATGTTAATAAAAAATAAAAATATAACAAAGCATGAAATAAAAAAAGGAATGTACCTTTTTTTTTTTTTTTTAAATGCATTTCAACCCTTTAAAATGCTTGGCAAAGTATAAGTGAATGATGCCTAGTCTTTATTATTTTATTATTACAGTGCCTTTTGTATTTTGGCATGTTCCGGTGTTGATACTTGCTTTTTATACATCCAGTTTAGAGTTTGAAGTTTAGGTCAAATCTGTACACACTTCAAGACCGCAATACAGCTTTTAAAAAGTTCACGCCCAATGCCCTGTACTGTGCAAACATGCCTCTAGGACAGTGATGGCGAACCTTGACACCCCAGATGTTTTGGAACTACAGTTCCCATGATGCTCCACTACACTGCAGAGTGCCAGAGCATCATGGGGAATGTAGTTCCAAAACATCTGGGGTGCCAAGGTTCACCATCACTGCTCTAGGAGATATTTGTATGTCAATTTAGATATAAAGTCAATTATTAAAATCTTGTATACTCATTAAGCAGGACTTTTGTCAGGCAGTCAATCTGTAGCGGACACTTATCACAAAAGGTCCACTCCACGGTCACCTCATTGAAGTTAATTAAAACGTTGGAGTATATTTTGAACCTTGATGCCGCTCCTTTTCTGTGTATGGATGCCTATATATGTTGGGTCGATTAATAAGTACACCCTTATCAGGAGAGTTTTGAACTGTGCCTTTTGACATCACTGTATTGTCACCCATCCATATCTATGCCAGATGCTTTCCGTGTCTCCCTGCTTGAATTTCAAATATCCATTACTTATGAAGAGAGAAGAACTTTGTTTCTGCAGCTGAGGACACTTATTTATCTCAGTTTTCAACACAGCAAGGATATACCATCATTGCCATTCACACTGTAGCCCACAGTGTGCATTCACTCTTTTCTCTTCATCCCATTTTCCACATCCCTCCTCCCCCCCATTTCCCCCCCCTCCTCGTCCCCACCGTGGGCTCGAGCCTTCCCGGGATCTCTGTGTGGATTCCCTGACCCATAGGCAGTCATTGGCAACTGCGCACACTCATGATTGCAGAGTGCAGGCTTTCCACACACAGATTGTCGGCGTCTGGACGCATTGTTTTATGTTGTCTGTATATTTTTGTTCAGTATCTTTATATTGTCCTATTTGTTGCTGCACCATGGACTCATCAGTTGACAGGATGAGTCATATGGTGTCTTCATAACTGCATATGTCATACGCACTATATTGATCCAATTTTGGATCATATGTGATCACATCTTTCCTTTTTTGTATTCACAATAAAGTAAACTTTTTTATATTTAGGCCTTCATTTCTTGTATGTTGTGTCACTCATTTGGTCTTTTGGTTCCTGCCAGTCTTGACAGGAACATACCAGGTTTTTTTGTTTATTAGTTCATTAAAATAATACCTGGAGATTCTGCCATAAAGGTCCTTGTTCAGATATTTCATGTTATGGGGTGACAACTGAGTTCCAACTGTGCTCCTGCACCATCACCCTATGACATGCAACCCTGGTGAAAATTACAAGTAATCATGGTGACACACATTGCACAGGCATGGTCCACCATTGTCACAAGAATCTGGTCAAAAGTACTGATGTGCAGCCAAAACTGGAGATGATCCATACAAGTGGCTTAAAGTTATACTAAAGCAAAAAAAATTTTTTTACTTTAATGCATATAAAAACATTTTATATTACTCTGTTCTCCCTCTTCCCTGAGTGAAGGGGAAGAGAGGGGATAAGAAATCCAGCACTGGGCATAGCTGCATCTCTTCTCCCCTCTTCCTCTTCACAAAGGGACTCAAACAGCAGCAGGAGCCACTGGCTCCTGCTGCTGTCAATCAACAGCAGTGAGGAGGAAGTGCTGGGCAGGGCTAAGCCTCGCTGTGTGTGTCTATGGAGCGCAGCACCATAGACAAACAGCTCAGGAGCGAGCAGTCACCGTTTCCTCCCATAGCAAGCTGTTTGCTATGGGGAAACATGAAGAAGTGGAGGAGCCAATATCGCTGGTGGGGGACGACGATTGCACAGAGAAAGTCAGTATAACATGTATATCATTGGGTATTGGATCCCAATGGGATTTAAATGGTAATTTTTAACCTTACATATTTGTAAAGATCAGACCTTCTTTGGTCTACTAAGAGGGGCACTACAATGCCCATGTGTTCTTTTATTAGAATGGGTGCCACTATGTGGAACACAAATGGAAAAAATATCTTTGTACGCAGATGATGTGTTAATCTACCTGGATGGCAGGGAGAGTTCTTTCAGAGGTTTAATGCGGGTGGTTGAGGAGTTTGGGGAGGTGTCGGGTCTGAGGGTCGGATGGGAGAAGTCCATTGCGTTTCCCATTGGCCCCTCAATTTCATACGAGTACCTTGGGAACTCTAGACTGCAGACTGCTCAATCCTTTAAATATCTAGGGGTTCAAATACATAATGACCTTTCCAAATTTGAAGAACTAAAAATTACTCCTGTAATGAAACAAATGACGGACAAACTTCAAGTCTGGTCTACACTCCCATTAAATTTGATAGGACGTATTAATATTTTTAAGATGATTTTTTGTATTTTTTTAGAGCAGCTCCAGTTTATCTCCCCAAAAAGCTCTTTCTAAAAATAGAAGCAACTCTATCCTCCTTTATATGGCAAACTGCTCATCCACGAATAGCCAAGGCGTCCCTACAAGCCGCTAAACATAAAGGAGGGTTAGCGAACCCAAACCTGCGGAATTACTTTATTGCCTCGCAGCTCACGTTTATGTATGAATAGATGCATACCGACCCTCGGCCCCCTTCTGCCTCCCTATTGTCCTCATTTTACAAAGACGGTTCTAAGGCACTTGATGTGTTGTACAGGACTAGGCCCAATAAATGCTCCAGATTTTCCCCCAGGGATGTGTGCTTACTAGCATGGAAGGAGTGCAATGGGCTTCTGTCCAAAAATATGGGTACATGGTCGCCAAGTACCCCAATCTGGGACAATCCAAATCTCCCCGAGCTCTATGGTCATCCTGATTCAAAATGGTGGTCAAGGATGCAAGTTACGCATCTGGCACATTTATTTTTAGGAAATGTTATTGTAACATTTGAACACTTAAAAGCTAAATATGGTATACCTAACATATTTTTTCTACAAATATCTTCTGATCAGACATGCCATTCGGACTCAATTTGGTACATTGACCATGTAGCTCTTGGAAGACCATTTTTTTGACCCAGGAATAACGAAAATGGTGACAACCTTTTATAACTACCTGAACATGGCGGGGGCAGACCCATTCCAAACCTCATTCACTAAATGGCAAAAGCTGATACCCGTACTAACAGAGGAGGGGTGGGAAGAAGTAACTGAGGTTTGTTTCCAAGATATTATATGTACTGCTGACCAATATGTACAATATGTATGATGTTCATTCATCACTTACACTATACTCCTGATAGACTGGCACGTATGGGGTTGAGAGTGAATGCTAGTTGTGTTCGGTGTACCTGTGATAATGCTAATCTGTTTCATATGTTCTGGAGCTGTCCTGGACTTGACCTATACTGGAGGGACTTATTCTACTTTTTTGAGGAGCAGCTTAACATACCGGTTCCCAGAACACCCGAAGTGGGGTTACTGGGTATACTTAATGACTTAGTCCACACAGTGGCTGCTCGCATCCTAATACGGACTATAATGTTTTATGCACGAAAAGTGATTCTATTAAAGTGGAAAGAATGTGATCCTCCTAAAGTACAAACTCTGTATGGTATCTTTAATGGGGAACTCCCCAAGATTAAGATTGTTTACAAAAATAGGGTCTGCCTCAAGAAATTTTATAAGGTCTGGCAACCTTGGTTGGATATCACTGCCCCCTTCTGGGGATCGGTCCTATCCTTGCAGGATTGCTAACACTAGAATGTGAAAACCTTTCTGTATGACTATTTCTATTAGCTGGCGTAAGGAATTTGGTAGAACTGTTGGGACAGAGCAAGGGCTGCATGAAGTATGTATGGGCGTGAATGAGTTCGTGTGAGGGTATGTGTGGGTGTGTATGGGTGTCAGTTTTGCAGTAGGGCATATTGGTCCAATATTATTATTGCCACTCTTAGGAGTAAACGTTGGGGTAAAGCCATGAGCACAAGAAAGTACTGATGTGATCCTCTTGATTACAAGATGCTACTACTGCTGTTTGCTTGTATTGTTTATTGTTTGTACTGTTGAAAATCAAAAATAAACACCTTTTAAAAAAGAATGGGTGCCACCATTTTTGTCCTCCTTTGGCTCTGTTGCATGTTGGCTTGCTCTCTCCCCTTCTGCATGATGGGTTCACTTGTTGGGTGCTCCCAAGGATCATAAGTTGAATCACAGTTGCATATGATGTAAATATAAAAGAGAAGCTGCGCTAAATGTGTAACCTAATTATATTATCTGAGCCAAAGGTGATCAGCATCAAGTGAGGCAACAATACTTGAACAGTATGACCAATTATTTTTCCCTAGTGAATAATCAGAAAAAAACAAAAAGTGAATAGTCCCATGTAAAAGTCCATATAAAGAATTCAATTTAACAAAGTCTTTCTTTAGAATCCAAAAATAATAAAATGATAACACCAGTGATGAACCAAAAAAAAAAATTTGGAATACTTTTCACACCAGCACCTTCTGAATTTAATGCTTACCAGAAAGTAAGCCAAATGTGCAATTGACTTAAACCCAGTATAGGCCTTTTAGTGGGAGCAGCAAGAGATGGAACCAGCAACAAAACGAACAAAATCCTTGTTGGTATTCGATCAGAACAAGACTATGGCTCCAGATGCGTGGTTTCCCCCCAAAAAAGGAATCACAACATAGCATAATATTGTCTCATAACAAAAAGAAATATATACCTTAATAAGTGCACTTACAAAGTGAATAGGCAAAGGTGTACAAAAAAGAAGAAACACCCAGTGATCCAAATGCAATAATTCAAAGTGTCCCAGCACCACACAGAGGGGCTTCTTACCAAATGGCAAGCCCAAGACTGCAAAAGAATCTCCTGGATGGAAAGCTCATCAGATGGACATGTTATGGAAACCGTTCAGATCCTCAGCACCGACACATGCATGTTGACCCAAAAGAGAGAAGCAACAGACCATAGTGGAATACCGTCTGAACTAATTTATTGTAATAAGAAATATTGCACTTACAGGAATGCGAAGTATCAAAGCATAAAAAATTGAAGCCGGCCGGCAACACAAACAAGCACCCGTACCTCCCAGACGATCTGGGGTCTCTGTTTCACAAATAAGGGGCAAGGGTAGGCAGCAGCAGATGTATGTGAAATCATAGGCTGCCCACTCTTCCCCAAATCTCTTCAATTATTACAGTCATTTCAGAGAGGCAGTATGGAAAGGCTTGGGAGCTAATTACTTTCAACTCATCATTGGAGAATGGTGCAGGTGATAGTGAAGAGTCTGACAAATAGTTTCTCCTTTTAATTATCCCAGACTCAGAGGAACCACTTACCTACAAGTGATCCCAATGCTCCTTTCTCTCCAGGTGCCCATATCGGCTATTTTATAAGGTCTCCTAAGGCAGCCTGTATTTCCTTCTCTTCAAGGGAACATTGTATCCATTTATTATTGGGCTGCTAATGAAATCCTTTTGAAGATGCAAATTAAGGACTCTGAACGGCCGCACTCCAAGAAAAATGAAAAAGCCTTTATTGGTAAAATATGGAATCACACAAAAATAGTTCACAGCAAAGCAAGAAAAATCTAACGCGTTTCACACTACCAAGAGTGCTCTCTCCATACTAATGAAATCCTTTTGTTTATCCTGTGGTACAAATAGCAGATATCCATCATTTGAACCAGAAGGTCCTGAGCTAGCACCATTTTTTGTACAGAAGGCCATCTCTTTCCTGTACCTGCATGTGGTATGCATTAAGGCAGCAGGAGATACAGGAGTGATATGGGGAGTGCTGTGGGACTGTTAGTGAGGACTAATAGCCTCCACAATACAAGATTAAAATGTTCGGAGAATCTACTGCCAACATCCAAAAGTGGGTCCAAAATTACCCATTCTAAGGAAGTAATAAGAGATAACTATTTTACACATTTCCTGAAGTTTTATGTATCCACCACACTATAGGCAAATCTGCAGGGGGAAAACCTAAGGGCATAGACAAGATGACATGTCACATAATTTTTATTTTATTTTTGACAATATTTTTTATTTTTATTTTTTTCATTTTTATACTCTTTCTGGTTGTTTGTTTTTTCATAAGCCCTTTCTGTCCTGTTGGAAAATACAGATATGTATCTAGAATGTAGCTAGAATGTTTACAACTGATCATATCCATTAAGTTTTGGGTCCTAAAATTGGGTGCAGGCTGGAGGTGGCCCAATAGGCGCATTGGCCTGCTGGGAGAGCATTTACCGAAGCATGGTGGATTTATAACTAAGAAGTTGCATGTTTTTAGTTCCCAGTGTTTTTATTTATTATTATTTTGGGGGGAGGGGTTAAAGGATGCAGTGAAGTACTGTGCAGCTCTTGAACTGAGTTTAATTAACCCAAAATGAAATGATATAATTTAAATGATAAATAAAAATGATCAATACAATTATATATACATTAAAAATATAAATAAAAAGAGTATTTTATTTCAGAGACAACATCCAGAAATTTTATACACACTCCACAACACAGTCCACAGTATATAAGCACTTTTGCTAGACCACAATTTAGGTGAGAAAGCCAACTCTTTAATGATATGCCACTACACAATTAGGATACCCTGTGGCTTCCTGTGGCCAAGTGACTGAGGGAAGCTTAGGGAAGCATACTGACGCCTTGCTTGGGTGGTGACAGGGTGTCCCAGAGTTTAAATGGGGGATCAAGCACACCAAGGCATCATGTGATGAGGCTAAGACCCTCCAGGTAAAGCCCAGAAGTGCGACAGTTAGCAGGCACCAGACCTGTACTGCGGAAGATAAGTAACAATGAAATAGGCATCTTTAGTAGGCTGTAGTTTCAGAAGAAGAAACTAGGCAGGCTTTAAGCAATAAATCAAAATGTGAGTGTATTATTTAACAGAAAAAAAAATCTGAAATATTGTACAGTCAATGAACAATATGTCAGTGGCTTCTTACATTTTTTCAAACGCAGTATCAAATTTAATGGAATGTAGTCCTGAATAGTAATACATACACCCAGATATTTAAATTCTGCACACATAGCCATTTTGCTCATTCAACAGGTAATTTCACAGATAAAAAGTCATAAATATTGTAATAACTCCATGCACAGTATTTAAAGCGGTGTTTCACCTTAAATTTTTTTTTTTAAAGTCAGCAGCTAAAAAAAAAGTCGCTGCTGACTTTTAATAAGTACACTTACCCTCCCAGGGCGCCCGCGATGTCGGTCGTGGAGGGCGAGATGTCCCTCGGCGATCCGGATCCAGCGCCGCCATCCTCAGTAAGGGAAATGGCTTCCCGTTTCCTACTGCGCATGCGCGAGTCGGCGCGTGGCCTACTGCGCATGCGTGAGTCTAATTTGTGAATGGGGAACGCGATGTGTTGTGGGATACAGTTCCCATAACACACCGCGCCCCATTCACTAGAAGACGGAAGGAGAGAAGAGCACCGTGGCGCTGGAAGAGGCAGATTAGGACGCTCTGCCTAGCAACAGACATTAATTGTTATTAACTTTTTTTTAAAGTTTTTTTTTCAGGGTGTCCCACCACTTTAAACACTTTCACTAGACGACATTTTACAACCAGATTTAATAAAGAAATCACAATTACAATGTATTATTTCACAGAAAAAAAATGAAAGTAATTCACAATTGATGCACACTGTGTAAACAGATTTAGCAGGCTGCATTTTAAAAGAGAGAGACCAGGAATGTTTTTATCATGGATTAAAAATTAGAGTGTATTGTGATATACATATACCTTGGAACTACAGGCCAGTCAGTCTAACATCGATAGTATGTAAGCTACTGGAGGGGGTGATAAGGGACTATATTCAAGAATTTTCTGAAGAAAACAGTATCATTAGTAGTAATCAGCATGGATTAATGAAAGGTCTTTTTTGCCAAACCAACCTATTAACATTTCATGAGGAAGTGAGCTGCCATATAGATAAGGGAAGACTGGTGGATGTGGTGTATCTGGATTTTGCAAAAGCATTTGATACAGTCCCCCACAAACGCTTTATTTAAAAATGGAGGTCTGTAGGCATAAATTGGTTACAAGAATGCATCCAAATAGTGGTGATAAATAGTGTATACTCAGAATGGTCTGGAGTAGTAAGTGGGGTACCCCAAGGCTCTGTCCTGGGACCAATCCTGTTTAATTTATTCATAAACAATATAGAGGATGGGATAAATAGCTTATAAATATCTTATCTTATAAAAATCTTAGTGTTTGCTGATGATACAAAGCTAAGCAGCGCAACAACTTCACATCATGATATAGAAACTTTACAAGAAGACCTCAATAAAATAACAGCCAACTACATGGAAAATGAGGTTTAATGTTGAAAAATGTAAAGTAATGCACTTGGGGACTAAGAATATGAACAAGAGTTACTCACTAAGGGGAGACCTCTGGGGGATTCCAGGATGGAAAAAGATCTGGGGGTCCTAGTAGATGACAATGGCACACAATGCCAAGCTGCAGCAAGCAAAGCCAGCAGAATATTGGCATGCATAAAAAAATGTATTTACTCAAGAGATAAAACTATAATACTGCCACTCTATAAAACACTAGTTTGGCCACACCTGGTATATGCTGTCCAGTTCTGATAACCAATCCTCAAAAAGGATGTGCTGGAGCTGGGGAGAGTCCAGAGAAGGGCAACAAAACTAATAAGGGGACTAGAGCACCTCAGTTACGAGGAAAGACTACAAACATGAAACGTATTCTCCCTGGAGAAGAGACGCTTGAGAGGACATATGATAGTGATATACAAATACATTAATGGTGATTCTAGCATAAGGAGGAAACTATTCAGTCTCATGGAGTATAAGAAGACACATGGTCACTCAATGAAATATGAGGAGAAGCAGTTTAACCTTAAACTGCGTAGGGGGTGTTTCACTATCAGGGCAGTAAGTATGTGAAACTCTCTACCACAATCGGTGGTGTCAGCGGGAAGTATTGATTTGTTTAAAAAAACTCCTAGATGGGCATCTTAGCCAGCACATTGTACAGGGATATGGGATATGATTTTTGACATGAGCACACACACACTTACACAGGTTGAACTGGATGGACTGGTGTCTTTATTCAACCTTACCAACTATGTAACTATGTAACTATATCAATTGAGCCCAAATCCTGATACCTTTCAAGACTTTCTCTCAATGGCTATTTTTTGTACCATTTAGAAGAACAAAACACAATAAGCAAAGTGATATCAAGACACCACACCTGCCCAAAGTCAATGTACAAATTAGATACTACATTACCTTGGTTACATTACACCAAATAAATCATGTAATCACCAGTCGCCTGTGTAAAAGAGGCTAAAACCACATGGTATGTGCACAGAGCGAGCCCGTTCAGTAGGTAGGCAAAAAGGAGAGCCCGGCAGCCACAGGGATCCCATAGGAGCACTGCATTGATACAGAAAAACAAGAGATTCTTAAAAAAATACCCCCCCAAAAAAAAAAAAACCTACAAACAGCCATGAACAAACAAAAAAAAGAAAATGGCAAAACATCCAAACAGGAGGTCCCTATGAGGAAGTGAAATGCATCAGCCCAGGGCTACATGATGTCATCACTCCTGAAGTTCATGGTCGGCCATCTTTCTTTCTGATTATCGAATGGATGTTTATCTTTAAGGGGGCAAACTTGTATATATATATGAAAAAGGTGATTATTCTTGTGTTCACTAATGTAGTAACTTCATTGTGATTAGTATTCCCTTATGTTTTAATAAATGCCATATGTTTTGGATACTACACTATGAGAGTTGTGGAGTCTGGATATCACTCTGATTATTGCATTTTGTTATTCTAAAGGGTCCAAAAAATAGCCCCTGAGGAAGAGAAAGTCTCAAAATGCGTCAGCTTCAAAATTACTCCCTGGGTTGGGGGCAAATACAACCCATTGCAATGGTTATGCACAACATTGTTATGAATATGTTTTTAAAAATACAATGTGGCTCAAAGCAGATGGGCTGATGGGCATATTTTTAGCACCTTATGAATAAAGAATGGACATTTTATGTATATCTGTGTGGTACATTTGGTAATCTAAAAAGCCCCTGCCACCTGCGCAACCAATTGATGACTGTAAATATGGACCTTTTCAACAGCGGTACTGTATATATTGTAATACCATAGAAACAACTATCTCTTTCTGCAAACATTCTGGGATGTCTCCTTATCTGACTGTCTATCTAACTGACTGCAAATATAGCAGTTTTAATTTGCAGTACTGTGTAAAGTATTAGTATAACAGCAAATAATTATCCCTGCAGACACAATGTAATCAATCTCTTTCTGCTCCAGGTCTTCTTTAGCAGCAACTATCTCGTCCTGCAAACACTCATGTATCCTCCAACACAAACTGACAAAAGGGAACTGGAAACCCTGAATTTTATAGGGAGGGAGATGTAAAATAAGAACACTCCTATGACTGGCTCTTTTAAATCAACCTGTGAACAACTTGGGCTTAGGTCGAACTCCATGTTCAACCCAAACCCAAAGCTCATCCTTATGAATATGTGCAAGTTAAGTGAAGTTTATACAGTGCCTTGAAAAAGTATTCATACCCGTGCAATTTTGTCATGTTACAACCAAAAATGTAAAAGTGGCACATAGCTGTGAAGTGGAAGGAAAATGATAAATGGTTTTCCAAGACTTTTACAATTAAATATCTGAAAAGTGTGGAGTGCATTTGTATTCATCCCACCTAGGTCAATACTTTGTAGAACCAGCTTTTGCTGCGATTACAGCTGCAAGTCTTTTTGGGTATGTCTCTACCAGCTTTGCACATCTAGAGAGTGAAATTTTTACCCATTCTTTTTTGCAAAATAGCTCAAGCTCAGTCAGATTGGATGGAAAGCGTCTGTGAACAGCAATTTTCAAGTCTTGCCACATTTTCTCAATTGGATTTAGGTCTGGACTTTGATTGGGCCATTCTGACACATGGATAGGCTTTGATCTAAACCATTCCATTGAAGCTCTGGCTGTATGTTTAGGGTCGTTGTCCTGTTGGAAGGTGAACCTCCGCCCCAGTCTCAAGTCATTTGCACTCTTACAGGTTTTCTTCTAAGATTGCCCTGTATTTGTCTCTATCCATCTTCCCATCAACTCTGACCAGCTTCCCTGTCCCTGCTGAAGAAAAGCATCCCCACAATATGATGCTGCCACCATCATGTTTCACACACATGTGTGTGTTCAGGTGCAGTTCATTTTCCCCCACACATAGCGTTTTGCTTTTAGGCCAAAAAGTAAAATTCTGGTCTCATCTGACCAGAGCACCTTCTTCCACATGTTTGTTGTGTCCCCACATGGCTGCTCGCAAATGGCAAATGGGACTTCTTATGGCTTTCTTTCAACAATGGCTTTCTTCTTGCCACTCTTCCATAAAGGTCAGATTTGTGGGGTGCACGACTAATAATTGTCCTGTGGACAGATTCTCCCACCTGAGCTGGGGATCTCTGCAGCTCCTCCAGAGTTACCATGGGCCTCTTGGCTGCTTCTCTGATTAATGCTCTCCTTTCCTGGACTGTCAGTTTAGGTGGACATGTCTTGGTAAGTTTGCAGTTGTGCCATACTCTTTTCATATTCAGATGATGGATTGAACTGTGCTCTGTGAGATGTTCAAAATGTGGGATGTTTTTTTTATAACCTAACCATGCTTTAAACTTCTCCACAACTTTATCCCTGACCTGTCTAGTGTGTTCCTTGGCCTTCATGATGTTGTTTGTTCATTAAGGTTCTCTAACAAACCCCTCGGGGCTTCACAGAACAGCAGTATTTATACTGAGATTAAATTACACACAGGTGGACTCTATTTACTTATTAGGTGACTTCTGAAGGCAATTGGTTCCACTAGATTTTAATTAGGAATATCAGAGTAAAGGACAAATGCATGTCATACTTTTCAGATATTTATTTGTAAAACAAATTGAAAACAATTTATAATTTTCCTTCCACTTCACAAATATGTGCCACTTTGTGTTGGTCTATCACATAAAATTCCAACAAAATACATTAATGTTTTTGGTTGTAACATGGCAAAATTTCAAGGGGTATGAATACTTTTCAAGGCACTATATTCATTCATGAAATTTAGCATAAAAAAGTTATTGTATAAAGCAACCAGTCAAATGTAATATTCATTTCCCTGGGCTGCTTAGAGGAAGAACACTGCCTGCTATAAGCCACTTCCACATTTTCTTTTTTTTCTGTTTTATTAATTAAGCCCCCTGTGTTATCTATGTCAACCAATCAGGTAGAAGGAGTAATTTTCTATAATTGTTTAGAAAATGGAAGTGAATGTTGAATTGGTCACTGCACAAAGCCAAGGCACTTTCCTCATAATTTATTAATCTATGACAATGTACAAAATGTATCCAAATACAATATGTGAGAGCCTAAACATAATTATTTTCTACAATTGAATCCATTTAAATTGAAAAAAAAAATTTGGACTAAACAATGCAGTGTTACAGTTTACTTCTATTTGTTTTGTTTTTCAGCAATTTGCCTGTTTTTTTCCAATTTCATCTCAATTATTAATGCTAAAAGCTAAAACATCACATCAGTAATTTCTGAGTGAGTTTTGCATGGAAATCGGGCCTTATCAACCTCTCCCGGGTACCACAAATTTTACTTTTGCAATTTCACGCCTTTGGTTATTATCAGACTGCTCCATCCCTGCTCCATCTCTCTCTCTTCCCTCTCCCTCCTTCCCACCCTCTGGAGAGAGTACTTAAACTTGTTTTCATTCCCTTATTCTTTATTTTTTTTAATGTCCACTCTCTCTGGAACTGGTAATGTTCCTCCTCTTTTTTTCTTCTCCCATTTTGTGTTAATTCTCTACCATCTGCCTTAGCATCTGTTAAAAATAAAATTTCCCTCACAATGAAAAGGCCTCCTAGCTTCTTCATTCTAGCCACTGCCCCTCCTCTCCTTCACTGTCCCAGTCCGAGCCTGGAAATTGGAAGTTCACATACACTCGTTACCTCACTTTAATAGGAATCAAATTGCAGAATTTTTCCGATAAAACGAGGCACCTTTTTGCATTGTTTTACAGTATCAAAATGTGGTGTGTGAAACATATATATATATATATATATATATATATATATATATATATATATATATATAAAGTACAACAAATTGCTGCAGATTCCATACTCAATAACACATATACAATGTATGTCTACCTAGCTATACACATAAAACAAAATTATTACTAATAGTAAGACATCCCAGTTCCTCTTTAATAACTTTCATTACTTATATTTACTGGTATTTGTATATTGCTGTTCAACTTGTTCCTATTACATTTGTTATTAACAATTTGACATTAAAATATGACACGTCTCACGTTCGCCAAAGCAAACCTCGAAACTCAAAAAAGACCTGACACCATGGTTAACCTTCTCTAATCTGGATATCTCATCCTAAGTTCGCTAATAGCGCTACCTAGATACAAAAACCACTGGCACTTGCCTCCTCCTTAACGCGTGTCCTTTCCTGCCCTCTATGATTACTGGCTAAAGCTACTTACAACTCAATCCCTTTCCACATGCCCCTTACCCTCATTCCCTTTCTTTCTCTCCTTGGTTCCTTTCGAAAGTTCTCCTGGACTTTCCTGAACTCCTCCTCTGATTCACAGGTCATTAAAACTACTACAAGTGGTTTGTACTGGCTCTTGTTTATGTTATACAACCTTTGTACCACTCTTACATAATCTTCAGCCTTATCTACATGTAAAATGTATAAAACCTTAATAAAACATTAAAGTGGTTGCAAACCCATTACAACCACTTTTAACCTACAGGTAAGCCTAGATTAAGGCTTACCTGTAGGTGCAAGAAATATCTCCCAAACCTAAAGGGTTTTAGGAGATATTTGCTGGAATAGCGGCTCCCATGTCTACGGCGCATGCACCGTAGCACATCGGGCGCAGGCGCACTGAGCATGCTGTTTCTGATAGCGATCATGCCGTTAGTGGCGGCACCAGCGCGCATGCACGGGAGTGATGTCATTGCGGCTCCGGCCAGTCACAGTGCCAGAGCCATGATACCTGGAAGTCACTCCGGGATAGATGGCGGCATCGGAGGAGGGGAACAAGGACCACTTTGGGGGCTTCGATCTCAGGTAAGTAATTCATAATGAGCTAGTATGTTATGCATACTAGCTCATTATGCCTTTACCTTGCATGGTGTATTTCTTTTTTTTAAGAGGCTTTACTTCCTTTTAAGTTACAAAATATATATATATATATATATATATATATATATATATATATATATATATATATATATATAAATATATATATATTCTGCTGAGGAAAACCATTCAGAGGTCGATACATGTGCAGAGGAGAGGATCCGAGCCTTAGACGTTGCGCAGCCACGGTGGTGAGCGAGCGGACGCTCTCAATACATGTAATAAGCAAATTTGTTTTTTATATCTAGTAAGTGTCCTCTTTTAGTGGGGTTTTAAATACAAGTTTTAAAGCGGAGAGCACTATGTCGGCTGTGTTTTTGATTACAGGATACATGAGTCCCTTGAAGTGGAGGAAGAGCTGAATAATCTCAGAGATCAACCCCCTATCTGTGAGGGACACATTGGGTGGAGTGGAGAAATCATTGTGAAAGGGAGAAATTGAACAGCTGAGTCCTGAGAGAAAGAAAAGACGTTTGGGGAGTGAAATTAATGTCATTTCAGTGTTCCTGACTCATCCTTGAGGTGAGCAGATTAAATATCTGGTGGTGGTTTGCACAAGCAATAAGAATTATTGAGAAGCACGGTGATATGATAATATCACTGGAGCACTACTATCACATTTATTATAAATTTTAATTTTTTTTATTTTATTGCATGTATACATAGCACTAAGTATAGCATTGAATTATCACTGTAGTAGCGCTGAACTGTGTGTGTGTGCGTCTTTTGGTACACATGCACACATATATATATGACACGTCTGTACCTTTCCATTGCCACTAGTACTATCCCCAGTAAAACACTGTGTTTACCTACAAAAATGTAAACTATAGTGCCACTGAAGTAGGTGCAGAAGGCGTAAGTACCAGAGCTGATCACCCAAAAGGCAACCTAGGCAAAAGCCTATGGCCTTTAAAGTGTGACTCCACTTTTGTTGAGAAAAAAACATTCCTCTCTAGGTGATCTATATACATTGCAAGGATTTTACACAAAGTTTGTTGCAGATTCCAACCTTTTGTTATTCTGAAGAAATCCCTGTGTGTTTGTCTGTGTCCATGCGCTCACTGAGTCCAATGGGAGTGGTTTTATAATTATCATTCAGCTGTGCACCTGCAGGGCTCTAATGAGGAAAGCTGCTGGGCCTGCATCCCTTTAGACGTGATTTCCTAAATGACATTTTTGTTGCAGGGAATGCCTGAAATCTAACCTGTATCTTAGTGCAGACTTCTGGGAAAATTGTTGAGCCAATCACACAAGCAGGACATGATGTTTCTGTGTACAGAACACCTCCAGGTAGCAATATTGCTTTGCATTTTCAGAAAATTACAGAGCTGCAGACTGAAAAGGAAAGGTAATTTTTTGTAACATTCAATTACAATATGACTTGTATCACAACTGTATACGTTATATTATTTTTTCTTCATTTGCTACTTTTTTCCCACGAAAGTGGAGCTACCATTTAAATGTCCAGGAGGCCCAGCTACAATGTTCATGTTCCTACATTCAACCAGGGGAATAACTGGATAAAATTGTGCACTTGACAGTCATTCACAAATAGACATGTGTAGAACGAAAAAAGTTGTTTCGTTTTGATTCGTTATTTGAATAAATTTGTTTAGTTAAATTTGTTTCAATTGTTTAATTCGTTTTTAGAATTCATTTTGTTTTTTTTTGTTTGTTTTTTTAATCGATTCAAATTTTTCGAATCGATTTGAAGAGTTTTCGAATCGATTTGAAGAGTTTTCGAATTTCGAATAGTTTTCAAATTTGAATAGTTTTTGAATTCAAACATTTTTCCAATTTCCAAAGATAATAAAATAGAATAGAAAATAAAGCAATTTAATAGAATAAAATTGAACAGAATAGAGAAGTTAATAAAAAAAATGAATATAATATAATAGAGTAAAATAGAACAAAATAGGATAGAAATAAAAGAACAGAATAGAATGGAATAGAATCGAATAGAAAGGAATAGAACAGAATAAAAAAAAAGAATAGAATAAAATAGAAAGAGTATAACCATCTTCTGAAATTTGAAAAGAAAAGAATAGAATTAAAAAAACAATAGAATAGAATAGAAATAATATAACCATTTTCCAAAATTCTAATATAATCAATTTGAATTTGAATAGAATAGAAAATAATAGAGTAGAATAGAAAATAACACAATAGTATAGAAAAAAACAACAATAAAAGAGAATAGAATGAATATAACCATCTTCCTATTCTAATCTATTCTTTTCTATTCAAATTCAAATTGATTCTATTTGTTCTATTCTATTGTTTTTTTAATTATACTCTTTTTTTATTTGTTTATTCTATTCTATTCTTTTCTATCTTATTATTTTATTTTCTATTCTATTTTTTTATTCTATTCTATTCAAATTTATTGAATTCTATTCTACAGTGTTTTTACTATACTATTCTTTTATTTTCTATTATATTCTAATCTATTCTTTTCTATTCTATTCAAATTCGAATTGATTCTATTGGAAATTGTTATATAATCTATTCTATTCTATTCTAATGTTTTTTAATTCTATTATTTTCTATTCTATTATAGTCTATTCTATTCTATTCTTTTTTTCTATTCTATTCATTTCAATTCTATTCCTTTCTTATGTATTCAAATTCAAATTTATTCTATTTGAAATTTGAACTTCAGAAGATGGTTATATTCTTTCTATGTTATTCTATTCTATTCTATTCTGTGCTTTTATTTTCTATTCTATGTTGTTCTGTTTTACGCTATTATATTATATTCTTTTATTTTCTATTATATTCTTTCTTAGTCTATTATTTTTTTTTTCGATTCTATTTTATTCTCTTTGGAAAACTATTCAAATTGAAAATGATTCGAGTTTGAAAACTTTTCGAATTTTAAAACTATTCGAAATCGAAAAGTATTTGAAAAGTATTCGAAAATGATTTGAATTCGAATTTCGTCCAAATTTTTTTTAGTTGTTTCGGATTCGTTTCAATTCGGTACTATTGTAATTCGGAAATTCGGATACATCCAAATTTCCGTTTTTTTTTTTTTTTTAATTCGGAATGAAACAAAATGTCTAATCACAAAGGAGGGTATACTTGTAGGCAATCGGTGTCTTACAGGGATGTACCATAATAATGGGGTGGCTTCGCCTATTGCAATTCTTGTTAATTAAAGAGATGATGGGGGAGAAAAGCTGTTACCTTGCCTAGGCGCTCTGGTAAGTGGCCAAGAGGCCCAGCCATAACTAAACCTTAAAATTATAATCTCTTCTGTAAAAAAAAAAAAATTCTCTTTATTCAGGTATTCATGGCACTGTTTTAACTTGATGGTAACTTGCAACAACATTAACAAATGGCTATATTTTAGGGATTCAATACTTCAGTACTACCACTTATTTGATGCTCCGTCATCATTTTCATTTTCTTGATCATCATCACCATCATTCCCCAAAAGTCAGTCCACATCAATAAACAGCTTTTATAGAGAATTAAAAAATAATGTTATACAATCACATTAAGCTTTGTGAAAGGCCGTTTAAGCTTGCAAGCTGCTTGTTTACAGTGACAGCCAACACTCCAGTTATGATCTCTGTTTAATGTTCCCAAACCTGAACTGAAGGCTGCTTTAAATTCCTTATGAAATTTGCTTGAAGCTTGCTGAGTGCTTTGAAAATGTTTTATAAAATCTCTCTGTGCACATTGATCTTCTATAAACGGAAGTCGATGTGTACATTTTCTTCTAACTTTAGGGGTGTATTTAAAACCATAGCCTGCATTTTACAGCCCATTCATAAAATGTAGGCCATGGTTTGGGGCTTGCAGAGTTTCGCAGAGTTCTCTTTGAATATTGCAGCAAAAAAAGCTCTGTGATTGGAGGTTAGACAGTCATATGATGTAGTTCTCCTCCTGTTTTTTTTTCTTCTTTCTATTCATTTCTATTGTACTCAGATGAGTTAAATCTCCCAAAGTCAGGACAGTGCAATGCACATTTGTAAAGTATCCCTTGGTGTCCCTGCAGCTTGAGTGTCAGTGAACTTGCAGCTCCTAGCCAATGTGCCTTTCAGCATAATAGGGATGATTTAAAAAGGGTTAAAAAAGGGGGAAATCCTCAGCGCTAGCATTCAATACTGTTGGGTGTTGAGCTTTTCGGCTTCAATTCTGTTAACTTTAGCCTTTAATGTTGTCAGAATTAGAGCCACCATATGGAGATTTGGTTTTACCTAATTTGTTGTTCATAATGAAAAACAATGGTTGTTTTTTTTTTTTTTTTCTGTTTTGTATGTTTATACAATTTCAGACCCATGTATTGTTTTCTCTATCTGCTAGTTATGTAAAAACCTTTATCTTACAAATAACCATTTAAGGCCTGGTTCACACTGATGCAAATCTGATGTGATCCGAAATTATTAGATTTGCATGTCATCTGAAAATACATTGTTTTCTATGAAGGCCGTTCACATTGATGCAACGATTTTGATCGAATTAAAAAAAGGGTGGAATTTAGTGCGTTAATCTCCAGCTATTCCTTCAGAAAACTCAGTAAATTTGCACCTGTCTAAACACAAATCACACTGTGAAATCGCATTGTAAAATCGCATACATTTGCACCACATCAGTGTGAACCGAGACTAAGGCTTGGTTCACACTGATGCAGTGCAAATTCGCTGCAGATTCCGCACCCCATCCAAATCAAACCTTGTTCGTGCAAACAGCTGCGGGTGTGTATGTTAAGTTAACGACATCCTGAAATCAGTTCGCAAAACACTGTGCGATTTGCAGAGTTGGATCGCATGAGTGTGAACACCCATGCAATCCGATTCTGGTGCGAACAAAAAAAGGGTCCTGCACATTTTTGGTGCGGATTCTGTGAAGTTTGAGCCATACAGAATAATGGCTCAATTCACACTGCTGCACAATTTGAACAGCAATGTGGTCCAAATCACATGGAGTTCCTGCATCGCATCAGTGTGAACCAGGCCTAATACAGAATGCAACCATGACAATGGTGTAACAGAGAACTATATGTGTTCTTTTAGAGCAGGAAAAGCCAATTTCTTCAAGGCTGTCATTATTCATCTGAAATTCTATACAACCCATGTGAATAGAGCCAGCAGTGTAAATTTGAGCTTGAGCTATTGAGCTCTTTAACCACTTGCCTACCAGCCGCCATCATTATACTGCGGCAGGTCGGTACGATCCCGCGAACCGAACCATCGTAGCTATATGTCGGTCCCTTTAAGTGGGATAGCAGGCGCGCATGCTGCACATCGGGGGTGCCGATGCTAGTGACACAAGTGATCGTGGCCACGAGAGGCAGAACAGGGACGTGTGTGTATAAACACACACATCCCAGTTCTGTGAGGAGAAAAGAGAGAGATTGTGAGTTCCTACGAGCTGGGAACCACAATCTCTCATCTCCTATAGCCAGTCCCATCCCCCAAAGTTAGAACACACACCCAGGGAACACAGTTAACCCCTCGATTGCCCCCTAGTGTTAACTCCTTCCCTGCTAGTGACATTTACACAGTAATCAGTGAATTTTTATAGCACTGATTGCTGTATAATTGTCAATCGCCCCAAAAATGTGTCAAAAGTGTCGATGTGTCCGCCATAATGTTGCAGTCTCTATAAAAATCGCAGATCGCCGCCATTACTAGTAAAAAAAAATAAAAAATTATAAAAATGCCATAAATCTATCCCCTATTTTGTAGATGCTATAAATTTTGCGCAAACCAATCAATATATGCTTATTGCAATTTTAAATAACCAAAATATGTAGAAGAATACATCTGCCTAAACTGAGGAAAAAATTTGCTTTTTTTTAAAAAAAAAAACTGGGGCTATTTACTACAGCAAAATGTACAAAATATTGTGTTTTTTTCAAAATTGACGCACTTTTTTGTTTATAGCGCAAAAAATAAAAACCACAGAGTTGATCAAATACCACCAAAAGAAAGCTCTATTTGTGGGAATAAAAGGACGACAATTTTGTTTGGATGCAGCGTAACACAACCGCGCAATTGTCAGTTAAACTTACACAGTGCCATATCGCAAAAAATGTCCCGGTCATTCAGCAGCCAAATCTTCGGGGCTGAAGTGGTTAAATACTTTTTTTTGCAAGACAGTTTAGCTGGGTAAACATGGTAAAATTTGTAAAAGTTTCATATTCTGAATGGAGTTATAATTCTGTCCCATCCTAGTGCTTACTGTGACTCTTTTCTAGACCCTTTTCTACTAGTTTACTTTTAAACCATTTTTTAAGAACTGTTTATTGTCATTTTTAATTCTTTCTTTGGTCAAATGTTGTGGCCCCTGACCTTGTTAAATGCGTTCTCACCTAAAATATAAGTAAATAAATCATTTATGTTAATTAATTATTTTATATAACAAATTGTATAGAATAATAATGTGACACATTACATGTAATAAATTAATTGTTTATCGTTATTGCTCTGCCAGACATGCATGTCAGTCCCTGCCCCCAAGGAGCTTACAATCGAAGGTTGGACTTGATGGACTTGTGTCTTTTTTCGACCTTATCTACTATGTAAGGTGCATACACACACACACACACACACACACACTAATGCCCCGTACACATGGTCAGATTTTCCAATGGAGCTTTTTGTCGGAAATTCCGACCGTGTGTAGGCTCCATCGGACATTTTCCATCGGATTTTCCGTCACACAAAACTTGAGATCAGGTTCTCAAATTTTCCGACAGCAAAATCCGTTGTCGGAAATTCCGAGCGTGTGTACACAATTCCCATGCACAAAGTTTCACGCATGCTCAGAATCAAGCAGAAGAGCCGCACTGGCTATTGAACTTCATTTTTCTCGGCTCGGCGTACGTGTTGTACCGTCACCGCGTTCTTGACGTTCGCAATTTCCGACCAACTTTGTGTGACCGTGTGTATGCAAGACCAGTTTGAGACGACATCTGTCGGAAAAAAATCCATGGATTTTGTTGTCGGAATGTCCGATCAATGTCCGATGGTATGTACGGGGCATTAACCTACCATAAAGGGGAACATGAAAACTCCAGGCAGACAGTGTTCTGGCTGGGATTTATTCCCCACTGAAGTGCTAACCACCAGGCTATTGCACTTCTCAAACAGTTCTATGAATTTTTGCACATTTACATCATCAACATTAATTCAGTATACCTGCAAAAAAAGTGCAAATTATTTAATAGTCTCATTTATATAACTGAAATGTGTTTATTTGTTTCTTATTTGTGTATCGTTTTATTTTTCTTCAGTTCCAAAGACTTGAATTGCAACGCTTGTTTTTATTTTATTAGCATCATTTTCCATGACTGAATTTCATTTATTATTTTTTTCTGTTTATAGTATTAACCATTTGGTGCCAATCTTCTGATCCGCATGGAAATTGTACCGTAATATATTACATTGTGTATCATTCATTGCTTTTCTTTTATATGGAAGAAAGCTAACTGGCATGACGTGATAGTGAAGACTAATGAAGCAGGACACTTTAAGCTGTAAACTTTATTGACAGGTGTTTGTGTTGCTTTTTTACATGTGTGCACTGGAAAGAACATATGTGCAGGGGTCAAGGGAGGGTGAGTAATGTAAGGTGAAAGGTGACAAGCGTCTAGAAAGAAACGATTAAAAGGGGAAAGTTATTCCTTCCGGTTTCCATTTCCTATCCTGCTGCTCTGCCAATGTCTGAATTCAGCCTGAGCAGAGAGCCTGTGAATGTGTCTGCTAACAAAGCCCTGATGGTACTTTGATAGAAAAAAAAAAAGCAAAGCCCTCCACCACGTTCCTCTCTGAGCTTGCTCACCAGCCTCTCTGCTACTTTCTTCCATTCTCTTTGAGTTTGCCGACAAAAGTCAGGCCTGCCACGGTGCCCATCACAGGCCAACCAGTCAAACAAAGCCCCGCAGAGCTTACAGGAATTCTTCACAAGACTTGTGGTTGCTGAGGAGAGGACTGGGACCCTTGTCACTACAATCGCCATCTCCCTACCTCGGCCTCTATTCTCCTGACTCATGTTTGACAGACACTGAGGCACAATAATCTTTCCCTCTTCCCTGAGGGGGTCAACAGCATTTGTGAAACAGATTTTTACAAACTGATTTGACCCTTTCAAGCCCTTTCGAGCCCGCCGCCTTTCATCCCAGATCACTGGCTGTATCAATGTCACATAATTAAATCAGCCTTCTTATTTCCCTCTGCTTCCTGCTAATTGTTTGCTCACAGCTAGGATTAGTGGGAGACAGAGAGCAAGAAATAAGTTGCTGCCCATTTACAACTAGGGAGAGTATAAGGAAAGGTGCCAGGGCTGGAGAAGTCTGTTTAAAAGATAGATAGATAGATAGATAGATAGAGAGATAGAGATAGAGATAGATAGATAGATATTTAGATAAAGAGAGAGAGAGATAGAGATAGATAGATATATAGATAGATAGATAGATAGATAGATAGATAGATAGAGCGATAGTTGGTAGATAGATAGATAGATAGATAGATAGATAGATAGATAGATAGAGAGTTAGATATTTAGATAGAGAGATAGAGAGATAGATAGATATAGAGAGATAGATAGATAGAGAGAGATAGAGAGATATAGAGAGATGGATAGAGAGAAAATGATTGATAGATAGATAGATAAATAGATATAGAGATAGATAGATAGCTAGATAGATAGCTAGATAGATAGATAGAGAGATAGATAGATAGATAGAAGATAGATAGATAATAGATAGATAGATAGATAAAGAGAGATAGATAAAGAGAGATAGATTGATAGATAGATAGATAGATAGATAGATAGATAGATAGATAGATAGATAGATAGACAGATAGATAGATAGATAGAAATTGAGTTGAATAAACAACACCAATGGACATAACACATGTTGAATAAAAAAAAAGCAATATCCCAGTGTTGCAGAGCAGCCCAAGATATGGTAGAAATTAGCACAGCACCACTGAGTAATTTGGAAAGTCAGGTTTTGGTAAATATGTAGCAAAGTTCATGTAATCTGCTTGATTGATAGCAATTGAGACATTTTAATGCTAATCCACACAATGGTTACTGGTTACATATAAAAGTGATATATTCAATATTCTTGGTGACAGGTTCTCTTTAAGGGGAATGCATAGTGATTTCATACATAATTTCTGTATTTAATAATGATCAAGGCTAATTAAATAAAAAGGTTAATATATATATATATATATATATTTATATATATATACACACACAGAGTCTCTGCTCTAATTCCTCCCAAAGGTGTTCTATTGGGTTGAATGACTGAGTGCTACCTATGTGAACTGAATTGCCTCTGGGTGCTTTTGCTGACGGTGTCCATCTGTTGTATAGCGTGGACCTTTGCCCCATGGGGTCACGACAAGCTTACAAACACATACACATACAACATACACATATTTGGCCAATTTTTTTTTTGACAGGATCTAATTAACCTACCAGCATGTCTTTGGAGTATGGGAGGAAACCAGAGAAGCCCATGCAGGCTCAGGGAGAATATGAAAACTCCAGGTAGATGATGTCGTGGTTGGGATTTGAACCAGCGACCCTATTGCTGCTAGGTGAAAGTGCTAACCAGTACACGGCTGTGCTGTCTCTTAAGGGGATTTTGGGGTTGAGGTCAGGACTCAGGCCAAGTTCCAAGTGTGCAGGCCAAGTTCCTCCACCCCAAACTCTTTATGTCTTTATGGACCTTGCTTTGTACAGTGGTGTGCAGTCATGATGGAACAGGAAGGGGACAGGACAGGAAGGGGCATCCCCAAACTGTTCCCACAAAGTTGGGAGTGTAGGAGTATGTCCAAATTGTCCAACATGTCTTAGTATGCTGATGCCTTAAGAGTTCCCTTCACTGGAACTAAAGGGACCAAGTCCAACCCCTGAAAAACAATCCCACAACATAACCCCCCCCTCCACCAAATTAATTGGACCAGTGCACCAAGCAAGGTCCATAAAGACATGGATGAGCGAGTTTGGGGTGAAGGAACTTGACTGGTCTGCACAGAGTCCTGACCTCAACTCGATAGAACACATTTGGGATGAATTAGAGTGGAGACTGCGAGCCAGGCCTTCTCTCCAACATCAGTGCCTGACTGACAGTATATATATATATATATATATATATATATATATATATATATATAGGAAGGCCAGCATGGTGGCCTGCAATTATGGGAGGAGCCCGGAGGGTATAAATACCAGACCTCTCCACGCGGCTGGTGTCGGTTCTAGCGCGCCGTATTACACGTCACCAGGCCGACAAGCAACTCAGTACACGTTCCTGAGTTGTCCGACGCTCCTCGTTCCAGATTACGGATTCGATTCCCGATCGCACCCCCAGTTCGTTCCGCTTCAGCGTCGCAGGTAGGATTTATGCTTTTTCGTCGCTACGTCGAAACCCCTGTTTTTCCACTGAGTTATTTCAACTACCATGCTATTGTTTGTTGGTTTTCTACCCCACAATTCACCCCACTTCCACTGGTTGTTACGCCCGCTACCCAGTGCAAGCATCCCCTCACTCACACGTCCACCACAACGACCCCCCCCCCCCCCCCCCCCCCCCCCCCCACCCCCCCAAAAAAAAAAAAAAAAAAATTAATAAAAAAAAAAAAAAAAAAAGACACACACACACCCACCAGAGCATCTGTCACTGCCCTCCCCACGCACTTCTTGCAGTCACCACAAGTTCGTGTAAATGGGCCCCCACACCTTGCAAAAAAAAAAAAAAAAACACACACACACACCCACCACAGCATCTGTCACTGCCCTCCCCACGCACTTCTTGCAGCCACCGCAAGTTCGTGTAAATGGGCCCCCACACCTTGCAAACCTCAGCAAGACAGTCCACTCCTTGCCTTCCACGGCAACCCAGCCAATGTGAGGCACAGCCGCCCCCCGCACATCTTGCTTCACCGCAGGTTTGTGTCACGGCTCCCACATCCACCCTCCTACATACCTCTGCAATCGTTGCAGCTCGATCTCCATTGGCCTCGCTGCCACAACTTCCCCAGTAGCAAACTTCAGCTACTCACGCCTTTCTCTATCCCTTTTCACCTTTCCCTTAGGTCAGTAAGTCGTCCCTTGGTCTCCTATACAACAGGATCGGACCACCCCTTTCTCTTTCCAGGTAATTTCGAGGGCTTGCATCTCTTCACCAGGGGGTCAACTACGGCCCCGAATCAGCTCTTGCAACCCATCTCTCACAAATAATTTCATGTCACCCCACCATAGGCACCAGGTCTCCCAGGCTTGACCCCAACAGAGACTCTATCACTAGGGCAGCAAGCAGGTGCGTAGGTTGTCGTTGTTTCAGTTTTCCATTCTCTTCACACACCTTTTCACTACATATCCCTGTCACACATACTTTTTCGGCTCAGCACCCAGGCGTTAGTAACTGTCACATACTTCTATGCATGTCACTCTGTTTTCGAAGCACAAGTCTTCACTACGCAGACAAGGTCACCTAGTCTCATGACTTGCTGGCAGTGCAAGTATTAGCTGACCGAACCTACGTCAAACTACTACAGACCGAAGCATCCCTACTTAGCAACCAACCAGCAGCCTCTCTCCCCAGTACCGCCCTGGTGGGGCTCTGGTTGAACTAGTCCGTGCCGAGCACAGACGGACACCCGAGCATCGGTTACCTGGTCAGTCACCTCCTGGCTTACCTCGGTTTGTCACGCATTCTCTGAGTTCCACAGGCCAAAGAAACAAACTCACCCAGCGCTCACGCGCATCCCCGATTGCTACCATACCGTCGAACGGTATCCTGCTTCGTTCACACATCTCCCCTCCCCATCCAAGCAGAACACCATAGTTTGATAAAATCTCCAGGCGTTAGTAACTGTCACATACTTCTATGCATGTCACTCTATTTTCGAAGCACAAGCCTTCACTACGCAGACAAGGTCACCTAATCTCATGACTTGCTGGCAGTGCAAGTATTAGCTGACCGAACCTACGTCATATTGCTACAGATCGAAACATTCCTACTTAGCAAACCAATCAGTAGCCACTCCCCCCAGTGCCGCCCTGGGGGGGCTCTGGTTAACCAGTCCGTGCCGAGCACAGACGGACACCCGAGCATCGGTTACCTGGCCAGTCACCTCCTGGCTTACCTCGGTTGTCACGCATTCTTTGAGTTCCACAGGCCAATGAAACAAACTCACCCAGCGCTCACGCGCATCCCCGATTCTCACCATACCGTCGAACGGTATCCTGCTTCGTTCACACATCTCCCCTTCCCATCCACGCAGAACACCATAGTTTTGAAAAAAAAAAAAAAAAAAAAAAATTTTCCAGGCGTTAGTAACTGTCACATACTTCTATGCATATCACTCTATTTTTCGAAGCACAAGCCTTCACTACGCAGACAAGGTCACCTAATCTCATGACTTGCTGGCAGTGCAAGTATTAGCTGACCGAACCCACGTCAAATTACTACAGATCGAAACATTCCTACTTAGCAAACCAATCAGTAGCCACTCCCCCCAGTGCCGCCCTGGGGGGGCTCTGGTTAACCAGTCCGTGCCGAGCACAGACGGACACCCGAGCATCAGCCACCCGGCCAGTCACCTCCTGGCTCACCTCGGGTGTCACGCATCCTCCGAGTTTACATATAGGCTCATGGAACATCCCACTCAGCGCACGCGCGCAAACCGTTTGTCCCCAATGCCCGTCACACAGGTATCCCGCCCTGCCCCCCCTCCCCCCTTCATATTTCCGCAATCCACAAACACAGATACATCCTCTCCTGCCCTTCAAAACTTAAAACTCAAAAAAAAAAAAAAAAAAAAAAAAAAGTAAACGAGAGAAACATGCACCCCCCCCCCCCTCTTTTATTCTAGCAGACGCCATGTCTCTGGCCGGCAGCGACAATCTCAACCCCGCCCCATCACCTCCCGAAGCGGGCCCGGCAGACAACTTCGCACAAGCCTTCAGAGCTTGGACCATCCCCAGACTCTCAGCCGAGCTGAGGCGCAGGAACATCCCCTACCCCATCACGGCCAGGAAAGCTGAACTGTTCAGGCTACTGTTCCCAAGCCCATCCCCACCAAACCCACCAGACACGCAGGCATCACTACAATCAATTGCCTCGGCAGTGTCCCAGCTACACACGCTGGTCTCCTCCCTATCAACTACCATCTCTGACGTCCAGGCCAGAGTGGGGACCTTGGAGCTCCAGCAAGTTACCCCCACTCCACCAGCTGTCGCCCCCGCCACCCCCACATCATGCATTACAAGAATCCGGACCCGATCCGACCATGTCCGCTATCCCTCACTGGTCTCAACTAACCCCAGTCTGAGTCACCACCTTCACGGCGCCACCAGTCTCATAAACCTCTCATTGTCACACAACACGCTGAAAGCCTACCAAGCTGCTTGGAGGACGTACCTACGGTTTCTGGACACATGCCACGGGGGGTCACCAGGGGACCTCCACCATATCCTAGCCTTCATTTCCCACTGCTACACTCGGCTGGCGTTATCACACAATACCATCAAACTTTATCTAGCCGGTATCCAGCATTTCATTTCCTTACAAGACCCTTCCAAACCATCTTTGTTCGCTTCCCACGCAGTCAAGGCAATCCTGCGCGGCATCCTCAAAAAACAGCCGCAGGTCAATGCCAAACGCCTCCCAGTAACCGGTGCCATTTTCCGGGATTTATCGATCATGCTCTCGCATTCCCCTTTTGGCCTTTTTCCCAGCCTGGTCATCCAGGCCGCCATGCACCTGGCCTTCTACGGCTTCTTACGGCCCAGCGAGTTTTCAGTTACTGGCCCTAGCTGCAAGACGCTACGCAGGCGGCACCTCGTACGCCATCAGACCTTTTTCATCCTGCACCTCGAGGCATCCAAAACGCAGCAGACTGGCCCAGGCATCGACATCAAACTGTTCGAAACTCTCAATGCCTGGTGCCCCGTGGCAGTTCTAGATCAGCTACTAGCACACCTACCTGATCCCTCACCTGACAGCCCGTTGCTACCATTTCCGGTCAGACCCCTTAGTAGCAATCAATTCGTCACGCACGTCAGGATTCTCCTCCGCAACTTAGGTCTTGACCCAGCGAAATTCTCAGGTCACTCCTTTCGCATCGGAGCAGCCTCCGCGGCCTCCCGCAATGGAGTCCCCGATCACGTGATCAGGAGGATGGGACGATGGAAGTCCACCTGTTTTGCCCGTTACATTCCCGATCCCCAGACCGAAATGTCCCGGGCCTTCAGTAACCTTGCCTTGTAGCATTGCCTTTACCAAACAAATAAACCATTACCTCCCTAAAAACAAGTCTTTTGCGCCCTTTTCTTAACTACTCTCCTAGCAGAAAGGGCCTCACGGCCCAGCTCACCAGGGCTTACCTTACGGTAGACCAGGGCACACTTCAGGTCTAGTTTGTTGTCTGTCTTGTGGCGTGTTTATGTTTTGCTCCTTCACATCATTATGGACCGAGGGCTCCGACCATAAATAGGAAGGCCAGCATGGTGGCCTGCAATTATGGGAGGAGCCCGGAGGGTATAAATACCAGACCTCTCCACGCGGCTGGTGTCGGTTCTAGCGCGCCGTACCCGCCCACCCATT
Organism: Lithobates sylvaticus; assembly: GCA_028564925.1. NCBI lineage: Eukaryota > Metazoa > Chordata > Amphibia > Anura > Ranidae > Lithobates > Lithobates sylvaticus. The sequence continues at coordinate 129,211,676 of CM053036.1, read as the reverse complement.
CCCTTTCTCAGAACACTCTGATATGGTTCTCTACAGAAACAGCCATTACTTCTCAGGTAAGCGCCCTTTTCTTAACTACTCTCCTAGCAGAAAGGGCCTCACGGCCCAGCTCACCAGGGCTTACCTTACGGTAGACCAGGGCACACTTCAGGTCTAGTTTGTTGTCTGTCTTGTGGCGTGTTTATGTTTTGCTCCTTCACATCATTATGGACCGAGGGCTCCGACCATAAATATATATATATACAGTATCTCACAAAAGTGAGTACACCCCTCACATTTTTGTAAATATTTTATTATATCTTTTCATGTGACAAAACTGAAGAAATGAAACTTTGTTACAATGTAAAGTAGTGAGTGTACAGCTTGTATAACAGTGTAAATTTGCTGTCCCCTCAAAATAATAACTCAACACACGCCATTAATGTCTAAACCGCTCACCCCTAATTAAAAATGTCCAAATTGGGCCCAATGTGTCAACATTTTGTGTGGCCACCATTATTTTCCAGCACTGTCTTAACCCTCATGGGCATGGAGTTCACCAGAGCTTCACAGGTTGCCACTGGAGTCCTCTTCCACTCCTCCATGATGACATCATGGAGCTGGGGGGGGGGGGGTGTTAGAGACCTTGTGCTCCTCCACCTTCCTTTTGAGGATGCCCCACAGAGGCTCAATAGGGATTAGGTCTGATTACATGCTTGGCCAGTCCATCACCTTTTTTTTTTTTTTTTTTTTTAAATATCTGTTTATTGATTTACAGAAAAAAAAAACAGCAAACAACAAAGAATAAAAATAAAAAAAGCACAAATGAACATTTAAGCATACAATGGTCTTACATGTCAACAATGTGGTCCCAGTGGGGACCTCGTTACAGTTATGTCATTTATATATAGCAGGCACATATCAAATAGTATGAATGTTTGTACAGCACCTCATTTCCCAGGGTCACAGGATATTGTAATTTAACATGTGTACATAATGGTACAGTATCTGATATAGACATTGTGTAGTCGGCACCCACTTGAGATCTATTTTGTGGAGGGTCTACTAGGAGGCCTCCGAAGCAGAGGAGGAATCTGCCAACCATTTGGACCAGACTTTGTCATATTTGTTGGGGCAACCTCTATTGGCGTATGTGTCTTTATATAGAGGTAGGCTATTGTTGATAAGTTGTTTCCACAGGGAGAGAGGAGGGGGGGTTGGTTTGCGCCAGCTAAGAGCGATGGCTTTGCGGGCATAAAACAGTAGGAGTCCCACAAGCGTGCGTCCCGCCACCGTAGGGATTAGATGCTCAATCAGGCCTAGCATGCAAATTGCCATTGAGTGTTGCAATGGTATAGAGGTAATCTGCGCGATAAAGTCCAAGATCTCTCTCCAGTAACTGGTAATTGCTGTGCAGGTCCAGAAGATATGGGTGAAATCCCCAGGAATCACACCACATCTCCAGCACCCGGGCGGGGAGTCAGGGTTCATTTTGTGTAGTCTGTGGGGGGTAAAGTACGCCCGGTGAACGATCTTGAACTGGATCAGGCGGTCCCTCAGAGAGACCAGGGAGTTAAAAGGGAAGTCCCATATGTCGTCCCAGTCATCGTTGTCAAGATCAGGGATGTCATGGGACCATTTAGTTCTTAGCTTTTCCAACGCCGGGAGAGAGGTGAAGATCAAATGAGAGTACAGTTGAGAGGTGGGCTTTTTAGCACAGTCTGATCTAAGGATGTCCTCAAGTGAGGACTGAATCAGTTGAGGAGGGGAGTTGGAGAATTGGCAACCGAAGGCATGGGTGAGCTGATGGTATCGAAAAAAATAGGATCGTGGTACATTGAAGTCAGAATTTAGTTTGGAAAGCGGAACTAGGGATTGGTTGGAGACAATCTGTGATATCGTTTTTATGTTAAATTTGGTCCAGGCATGTGGCTCAGGTAATTTGTAGATGTGCTCTAGGGTTGGGTTTCGCCAAAGGGGGGCATTGGGTGAGATTGCACGTTTAGGGTATTTTTCGGTTCTTAGACCCGCCCCCCATGCACGCAATGTGGTGCGCATGGAGGGTGTCAGTGGGTAGGGGGCCCGGGGGCCTCGAAGGAGTAAAAATTTGAGCGCCTCAAGGGATCCCAGCACTGCCGTCTCTATCTGGGTAGCTGGGTTGGAAATGTCTGGATTGAGCCACCAAGCGGCCGTTACTAGCTGGGTGGCTAAATAATACTTAAATAGATCTGGACATGCCAAGCCACCCTGAGAGGTCGGGCGTATCAGTGTGGTCCAGCTATATCTGGGGGACTGGGATCCCCACAGGAAAGAGGCGAGGAGGCGGTGTAGACGTATGAAAAAAGATTTGGGTATCCACTGTGGAGAGTGGCGAAATAGGTACGTGAACTTAGGTAGTATTTTCATTTTAAACAGATTTATACGTCCCATCAATGAAAGTGGCAATGATTCCCATGCCTTCAGTCGTTGCCGAGCCTCCTGAACTACCGGGGACAGGTTCAGGGGTAAGTAGTCGGAGGCCTGTCTGGAGACCACCACCCCCAGGTATTTAAAGGTCTCGACCCATTGGAGGGGTATAGTAGGAGGAGCTGTGGCACGGGCCGCTAGGTCTATGGGAAACAGAAGAGATTTTGTCCAGTTGACTCTGAGGCCCGTGACAGTGGAAAAGGAGTTGAGGATTTGTAGGGCTCCCTCGAGCGACAGTCCATCACCTTTAACTTCAGCTTCTTTAGCAAGGCAGTGATCGTCTTGGAGGTGTGTTTGGGGTTGTTATCATGTTGGAATACTGCCCTGCAGCGAAGGGAGGGGATCATGCTCTGCTTCATTGTGTCACAGTACATGTTGGCATTCTGGGTTGACCAGTATAGGAGGGTGAGAGTGATAACACCAAATTTAACACACCTGATCCCCATTCTCACCTGAGAACTTGTAACACTAACGAGTCACATGACACCGGGGAAGGAAAATGGCACATTGGGCCCAATTTGGACCTTTCACTTAGACATTAATGGCTGTGTGTTGAGTTATTTTGAGGAGACAGCAAATTTACTCCGTTATACAAGCTGCACACTCATTACTTTACATTGTAGCAAAGTGTCATTTAGTCAAAGTTTGCTATCAAACATAAGGAACTACAAAGCATGCTGCTCTGCTGTGAAGTCTTGTTAACCATTTTGCTCTGGAAATCCTTTGCCATGTATCAAATATTTATATGTAAAAATATATATATATGTATATAGACAGTAAAAAAACAGATACACAACAACAGGCTTATAGCTTAAACAAATGATCCAAAACTATACAAGTCTCCCTGTAAGTAAGAGTGATGTGACTAATATTAGCAATTTGTAATCACCACAACCTATAAACCACACTGAAATTAACTCCAACCAAGAGGAAAGATAACATTGTTTAAGTCCAAAAAAACATATTAAAAGATCATATTAAAACTGCTACATGCATATATAAATTCTCTTTATTCCACTACTACAGAGTTGTGAATTTGGTTCTCAGTGGGTTATAGGGTAAGGGGATGCATTTAATTTCAGGGTTATATTGTATACAAGGGTGCTCTGAGCTTTCATGGACCAAGCAAAAATAAATGTTTATATTTGGCCAAGAGTCTGTAATAAGAAGTCTTCCACACTTAGGGCTGCGATCTCTAGATAGGTGACAAAAAAGACAAGAGAAAGGCGCCTCTAAGTGTAGAATTTAAAAATATTTAATTTCCCCAAAAGGGTTAAAAACACTTACAAGATGTGTAGAGTGACAAGGCATATCGTCAATCACAATGTAGGTAGTCCGGCATGGAGGAGGTCTCTGGCGTATACAGGCTCCTAGGGCTATGTGGATCCAATGGCATGGGGTCAAGGGGACGCCGCAGGGGAACAGCAGGGAACTCCAGGAGGACTGACAGGCCGGTCCGCAGCCACGATCTCCATCAACGGGAAGCGCAAAACCCGGAAGTGACGTCAGCGGCAGGGAAAAGCAACCAGCGTGGACTGCAAACAGGAAACAGGGAACAGTCATCAAAAGGGGACGCGTTTCGGAACAACTGATTGGTTCCTTTTTCAACCTGATGACTGTGTGAGTACAAGGAAGATTTATACTATGTGGGTGAGCTTTAAAGGGTGGGGAATTTAAAACAAATAGAATTATGTGAACAAAACATTTAACTATAAAAAGAGAGTTTTAACAATGAAAAGGTTTAGAATAGGAAAGGTGACAAGGACATGATCACCATCCAGGGAAAAACATATAATTACATGGAGAACAAAAAACAAAAAGAACTTTTAGCGAAAAAATAATTAAATAAAAAATAAAAATAAAAATCAATATAGAAATGAAAATAAAAATCAATATTATGCTCAGCCTTCAGAGATTTTTTCAGCTGGAAGAGGGGGATTGGCGGAAGGGGAAAAATATATTTAAACATATAATAGAAAAATATATATTAAAAATATTTTAAAAATATATAAAAAATATATAAAAAAATGTGATAATATTAATATATCAACCTATTATATGAACCAATAAATGTAAAAAACATATTTAGCTAATTAAGAATTTTTTACTAAAAAAACAGCACAAAATATATTAGGATATATTATCAAAACTGCTACATGCATATATAAATTCTCTTTATTCCACTCCTACAGCATTGTGAATTTTTTCTCAGTGGGTTATAGGGTAAGGGGATGCATTTAATTTCAGGGAGTTGGTGTTACAGGAGGCTCACAAGATATTACACAGGACTGGTCTGAAGTACAGAATGCTTGCACTCACACATTATAGTACTTATGCTTTTGTGCCATTGATTATACATTTTTCTAATGATAGGTTTATTTTAACAATAAGTTACAGATTGCAAAATGTATACTAATACTACTACTATTGGTGGATTTATAATAATACATTTTGATATCAGTACCACCCTAAAGAAAACAACTTAAGTATAACACATCCCCTTTGTGTTTAAATATGTGTGTGTTTGCACCATCATGTCATTGTTTCAAACGTCGACACATGTATATGTTAATACTTATTCTTAATGCTTAACATAAAGCTAATATGAAAAAAATCTGACCGACACTATATAAGCTGCAAGAATAATCATAAAAAATTGCATTGTAATTGTTTTGAGATATATGTAACAACTAGCCAGAATGATAATAAACAACAGTGTTAATGCATTAAAGGCTTTTATGGTTACCTAATGTAGTTCATGTACTAAATGAGTAAGCCCTAAGGTTTAAGAGCAGAGAGCCGGGACTGTCCATCCCTTACTGGCTCTCTGCTCTTCCCTCCAGCGCTCCCTGGAGTGCTGGGCTGTGGAGGGGGCGGGATGGGCCAGCTCAGGCACTCAGCGGATCACTGAGAGGCTAAGCCAGGTGCCAGTCCAGCATACTGGGTGGATCCCGACCATATGGTTGGGATCTTTTCAGAGCCTGAACTGGCTCTGTGACATCAGCCGACAGGGGTCTTCAGCCCTCTGTCAGAAGAACAAACTGCACTCCTGTGATCCATAAGAAAAGTACAGCCAAAAAAGCTTTGGGTATACTTCTCCTTTAAACAGTAGTTTACGGAAGGAGCAAAGACTGCTGATTTAGCAAAGTGAATGATCACTTTGTTTAGTAAACAAGTAAACAAAACAGGAGTTTGTTTCAATTACACATGGTGGTTAAAGTGAACATAATGTTACCTTCTTCACTAACCTAAATGAACATACACTTTACAAGTGAACATGCTCTATTCATTTATCAAATAAATAGTTCAGTCACTGACCTGGAACAAATATGCAAATCAGAAGATCTGACTTTACCCCAAATATCACTTGCCCACAAGACCCCTGGTGCCGACATGCTCCCAACTGAAATAGATGAAAACTACTCCTCTATTACCTTCCCTGTATTTATAGAGACTTATAACCAGGCATTGGAGAATCGGATGTCTACCCTGCCTCGATATAAGGAGCCAGTATAATACTCCCTAAACTGGAAAAGTACTCAGTTAAGACACACTCTTACAGGCCAATTTCTTTAATAACTATATATACTAAAGTACTGGCCAAGGTTTTTATTATTCTTCTTAACAAAGTCATTACCAATACAGCTTTCTCCTGGAGAGATCAACAGACTTGCACTGGACCACTTGAATGCAGGAGGATCCTCTTGTGGGGGTCAAAAATATATATTTTTAGTGTGTGTGTAATTTTTACACTCATGGGGATTGCAGCGTTTTTTTTCCTAATCACTGACTAATTTTTGCTCCATTGACCACCAACAGTGGGACATTTGTTTTCTTCTACTGACTAATGACAATGACAATTTTTATTTTCTCCTTCTGACCAATAACACCAATCAATTTCGCTTTCACTGGCTACCAATGGGGGATTTTGTGAATACTGACCAATGAGGCCAGGATTTTTTTTTTACTTCCACTGACCACTGATGCCAGAAATTTTCCTCCCATTGACCAATGATGGAGGGAATTTGTTTCTCCCATGGACCACCAGCATCAGAGATTTTTTCCCACTCAGAAATTAACAGTGTAATGCCCCGTACACACGGTCGGAAATTCCGGCCACAAAATCCGTCAGATTTTTTCAGACGGATTTTGTCCGACACTGGTGTTGCATACACACGGTCGGACAAAGTTGTCGGAAAATCTGATCATTCTGAACGTGGTGACGTTCATTGCGTACGACGGGACTACGTAGAGGCTGGTAGCCAATAGCTTTGGTCTTGTAATGTGATCTGAGCATGCGTGGCACTTTGTCCGTCGGAGTTCGCTACACACGATCGGAAAAAGTCCGATAGGACTTTGTTGTCGGAAAATTTGAGAGCAGGATCTCAAACTTTTTCCGTCGGAAATTCCGACGGAAAAAGTCCGATGGAGCCCACACACGGTCGGAATTTCCGACAACCTGGTCCGATAGGACATTTTCCGTCGGAAAATCCGACCGTGTGTACAGGGCATAAGGGGCACTATGTTACATTATTCTAGCTCCTGTACTTTGTGCACTGTGCTGTATGCTACATACTCCTGACTACTGTACTCTATATAATATCACATAAGTTAGACAGATGCACTCTGTAAGCTGGACTGTACATTACATACTGCTAATCAAAGTGTATATTGTCTCAACAATTCTCGGTTGATAAGGAGCCCTCAAGTGTTTTAATGAATAATGAGTTTTTCTTTAAGATAATCTCAGACAAAAAATGCGTATGTAATTAGAGAGTGTTTAAAAATGATCCCGGGGCCCTAAGGTTTATGCATATCTGTAAAAACATTTCCTGTGGCAATATAATTACAGAGTATATTGTGGGTACAAGGACAATCTCACATGCAGTGTGTACTGTGAGTAGGCTCAGACTCTATTTAATGATGCCCCTCTAAATCATGCCCGGTATTGCTTTGTATCCTTGCCCACTTTTTCCACTCCTTTTTTTCCTTTTCTCTGTAGGATCCAAAATACCCCAGGCTGACCCTGGCTATTAATACCCTCAGGATATTCTTGAATTCTGTATACATATTCCCTAAGAATCATTAAATGGTAGAGCTAGGCTGTCTTTGAACACTGCAAAAGCATTCAACAATATCCAACAGAATTTACATCATTTGATCTGGGTGAAAAATATATTCACTGGGAAAAATGCTATATGCTTCCCTAATGGTTAGACTGGGTATCAGTAGGACCCCCTCTGCCCTGTTTTCAGTTTAAGGGGGAAGAGACAAGGATATCTTTATCTTTATTCACAAATTAGAACTTTTTGGCCACACCTATATGGGCAAACGCATATATTAAAGGATTTAGAAAAGGATAGGGAAAATATGCTGGTATGATACACAGATGAGGCATTACCATTCCAAAAGGACATTCAAAACTCCCTTGACACTATTATGTCGCCTATACAAAACTTTGACTATTTGTCTGACTTCCAGATAAATTTGGAACAAATCAATTCTGATGCCCTTGGATCACCTCCAAGTAAAAAGAGGGGGGAATTTTGGGACTTTGAATTAGGCAATTGACTTGATACATGTAACTTGATAGAAGTTTATTGGTGTGTTGACATATTGGATAGATATAAATACATAGCATAGGCCTATAACACATACATAAGTAATTTCATGTATATACACTGTATAGCATAAAACATCATATTAACAACCATGTACATACACACATGGATGGCAGCATAATCGACATTGCAGCACACACAGCAGTCTTGAATAAAAATTGATAACAGATGCGTAAAAGGTTTGTATGGGAAATTATGAAATTGGTTGGAATAACATAGTTATAGCTGAATGGGATCCTTTAAAAAAACGTAGCTACATTCTAAATACCCAACACGTTTCATGTATAAAACACTTCTTCAGGGAGGGATGCCTAGGAGTATCTGCAAGAAAAAGAATATGAGTATATCTAGTTTTAAACTAAACTTTTTAAGAAGAAACCACAACCCTATCTGTACATCTCTTCTCCTTAAGCTTTCACTCTGGTATCTAGTTTCCACTCACTCTTACTTTATCAAACATAATATCTGATGGATATCCTATTTATTCATTACAGACCATTCTGCCAAACTCAACCTGTGGTCATCACGTCTTATCACATTATGGAAATTGGTACTCCTTTGTTTGGGGATGTTGTATGTGCGTCCTACTGCCGCGGGGCTCTCTATTACTTCAGTTCCAGGGACAGACACATTTTCAAGCCCTAGCTGGCCCCCTCTCCACAACAACATATATCCTTTGCTTTGGTTGTATGTAAGTATTTAGGATTGGGAACTCTTTGATTCCTGGCCAGGAACTGGGCTGGGTGATGTCACTGGTTGCTATGGATGAAGTGGGTGCAGGCACCCACTGCTTCCTTACCAGCCTTGCACCCTTTAAAACTAGAAATCTGTACGTATTCTATGTTGTCTTCTTCTTCTGGTGGTTGGTGGATCCTAAACACGACATAGATAAGCACCACATTATTATGTGCCATTGCTTCCTGCAGCATTTTCCTGTGAGTCCAGGGGAGGAGGTGGTAGACCCTTAGCTTATAGAAGTATGTTGAATGGTGCTGAAAGAGTAGCAATGCAGCATTATTAAAACCAACTCTATGAAGTGTTTAGAGGTTCCTAATGTTAGTGTTTTAATATGCTTTCCTATTGCAAATATGGGAGTCAAAAGGTAGACTGGTTGCTTTGCACAACATATGCACAGCTTTGTAAAATAACCCCAGAGTTCATAAATATTTTCATGCCATTTACAATTAAACTGTATTTGTTGCAAAAAAAAAAAAATCATTAATTAAAACAAACCTATCTGGAAATGAAAGGGGTGGAGTACAAAGCTACCCCTTATGACTATACAAAACAAGATGTTATGAAATTGTACCATAGCCCTACTTCCAAATTTCTGAAGATTAATTGCATACTTTATAGAAATATTTATATTCATCCTCGGGTTTGTAGATGTTAAGCAATAAACCTCTCTGAGTCCCATTTTTAGGAGATTTTGTTTATCTGTTCTATCACACAGTATTTAATGTGCAGCTATTGATTGCTTTAAATAATTCCTCTACCAGTGTTTGCTATGCTGTGGATTTATCCCCTTACCTCTTGACGTTTATAGCTCCAAATGTCCAATCTTTGCACGTTTTCTTCTTTCAGGAGCTCCATGTGCCTTTAATTGTATATATTTTAACATAAAATCAATATTACAATTCCCCCAATTTATAACACTATACAAATGAGTAAACAGATTAGTATTTCTGCAGCAATAACACAATGATGTTTTTGGAACAGTTTTTATGGCTGTTTAATGATATAGATCTTTTCAATCCATAGCGCAAATTAATAGGTCATTGACTGGCATTAACACACATTTATATATAATGGTAATAATGCTCATGTGTTGTTAAATTTAACTTACTCTTCTATTCCATTTAGTTTAAAATATCTTCTTTTCTGGTTCTGTCCAGGGTGCTGAATTGCAGGCTAGGCATAAGTTATAATGCTAGTAACCAAACAAAGGAAAAACTTGGAAGGACCATCAAAATATTGGTATGACATATTTGATAAATTTTTAATACTGTAATCAATCTGATTAAAACAAACAAACAAACAAACAACAAATATGAGCTATTAAAAAAAACTTATGCAAAGTGTAGCAACCAATTAATAGTCTGCTATTATTTTCAAATCTTCACTAGAAAAATGGCATTTGTTTTAACAATTTTATCTGAGCTTGACGCCTCCTCTTTCCAATGCATGTGTATTAATCCACAATAAATTTGGTATATACTATATTAATTGGTATGAAAGATAATAATATGCTTGACAAGAAAAACTGTACAAACTAATGGGAAACAAAAGTGAGTTGTTGCCTATAGTCGCAAATCAGATCACTTGTTTATTTTTTTGCAGGGGATGAAAGAAACTTTATTGGTCACTATGAATAGACACTATATGTGATAGTTTTTGTAACTACCTAGAAGGTCCATATCTCTTTATTCAAAGGGTAAACTTACAACACTCATATAAATGTATGTATATGCCAGCCAATAAAAACATCTCCTATGTTAAAAGGTGCGGTCCTCTCAGTGAGCCCTGAACCTGTGGGCACCAATACAAGTAACAAAGTACGTAAATTATAGATGGGGTAAGAAAATCACTTAACCCTGTACATAGTAACTACATAAAAAGTATAACAACCCCACCTCAACATGGCCCCCAATTCCATTCATAGGTGTCCACAATGCATCACTACAGATATAGCCCTCATCTCAATATACCCAAGGGCCATACCTCTTCAAATAAGCCTCAATCCTAATTATGTCCCATATAGGTATAGGTGTAGGTATCGGTAAAGCAGGTGTAATGCATGCATCATTGCTCTAAACAAAAAAAAAAAAACAGATGTAAAAAAATATCAAATATTTGTTTATATATAAATACATGCACCCCATACAATCAAGAGGGGCTATACACATATCCATAAGAGAGACTATCACATATCTCCACGTGTGAATATCAAAAGACCAAAAAGCTCAGATAATGTCATGCAGGGGTGTTGCACCAAAGAGATGTCCATCTATAATGCAGGGTATTTATATGGTTACAGAGGGATGCTAAATTGGTGTTAATATGGTGAACCTGGTTGTAAATACAAAAAAAATGTGAGGTACTGGAAAGCCATTCAAAAACCTATAGGGTAAGGAAAAACAAAGATGGCACCTGTACATCCAGGTTCCCAACGTGACGTGGGAGTATGACATCAGAGGTGCACAGAGGTGCCAGCACAATAGGCATCCCAACCAATGGGGATGCAACTGCGTCATGGCAAGCAGGTGAAGACACCAGGGCGGCACTGCTGATGGAAGAAAGTCAAGGAAATCCAAACCAAGACCAGGGGGTGGAGCCATGGACATAATCACCCATGTCATTGTCCACAGCTCAATACTATGGGCAAGTGGACAACCCGGATACAACCACCTCGGGAGCCATAATCCAGGGTGCCACTGACACCACCAACCAAGGAGGGTCAAGGAAACAGGCTGTCTTCATATGGCTGTGAATTCTAATAGGAACCAAAGTTAGACACAGTGCTCTCAGTACTGAACTCTTAGTGACAGAAGGGGTCTGACACGCCCTCTCCCCTTTTTTGCAATGCAAGTCTATGTGCTAAGGGGTGTGGTTTGTTACTCAGCTATGCCAGCACAGGACATTGCAAAGTGAGAACACAAGAGTGCATTTTTACAAACAGAAAATAATATTTAAGGGCATTTCGATGCTAAATTCACTAAAAACAAAATCATTCACATGTTAGGTAACACCACTATAAAGAATTAAAAATGTGTGAGACATCAGTTGGGCTTTAAGTAATAGGATAGCAGGCTGTGTTGCACTTAATTGTTTTCATCTATATACATATTCTAGGCCACCATCCATGCAGACTAACTAAACAGAAGTGCATTGTAATAAATAAGGGTCATCTTTCTCCTTTTGTGTTTTTTTCTAAAAAAAAAAAAAAGTACTAATTTAAAGCTGAGCGAAAAAGCCCTTGCTGGAGTCAAGAAATACTTCTTCTGAACATTTGCCCTTCATGATAGAAAATGGAAGGTGCTTTAATTGAAAGAAGTGAGGCTTCTGAACTCAGTTACAGGCTAATGGGAAAGGTAGGATTGATGACAGTTCGCTGTTAATATATTAGCGAAGGTCTAATTCTAGCAGTATGGGATAACTAACCCTTACAATGGCCTTTCCTGCTTTATTAGCAATTGTTCTGTTCTCATGAAAAGAAATCAATCCCTACACTGGAGTTGCAGGGATGCTGCAATTACTCAGTTAAAATGCTGAATGTGAAATGGAAAGAGTGAACAAGACTTGGGGCCATCCGTGTTACGGAAATATCATTCCCAGACATACGAATATACGAGTCAGTTCAGATCACTAGGATCACAGCACAGGAGACCATGGTAAAAAGTATAGCCTCAAAAAAACATTTTACTGAAAGTGCCATCACACTAAACTTCCAGGGAAATACTGGAATTCCCTGCTTTGTACTGTAAATGTCTATAATTTAATTTCATACTGCAGATAATTAATCTATAAATATACAGTTACTAAAATAACTTTTAATATGAGTGAGAACTAGATGTAAACTTAAAGGAATGACATTTAGCTTGCAAAAGCACTATGTGTTTATAAACAATCAAAATATTTTAAAATAAAATAGTTGATTTCACTTTTTTTTTCATCCTTTATTGCTTTCCAGTCCGGATGATCCCATGCAGCCTTTTTACAGCCACTTTCTGTTGTTCAATAAGTATTTATTGAAAAAAAAAAGGTGTTCATAGTATAATGTTACATTATAAGAATCATATCGGATGAATCATATCGGATATCGGATAATAAACAAAGTTCAGATATGTTAGGCTTTTTCGACACATATTCATGCCTGAACCATGAAAGTTTAGATAACATCTGTAAGTCAAACAGAACTCACAGATAATGAATAGTGAAATTTGAAAAGAAAAAAGGCATGTAGTTTATGTCTAGAAAGGAAAGACTAAAATAAAATGAGGGGGGGGGGGGGGTTCTGCCCCATGTAACTAGTACCATGAGTAAGTAAAGCATAATAGCCATTGAAATGTTCAGTGAGATTGGGACATAATTTCTGCATATGCAGATGAAAATTTGAAGGCGAACCAGCAGGCCCATATCTGGTGTGAGGTAGAAGCTAGATCTCTAAATTTGTATGTAAGATCTTCCATATGATAGATATGGTCTACAACCTGTAGCCATTGGCGTAGTGTATGTATAGCGGACTGTTTCCAATATCTGACATGGTGACTTTGCCGCTTTCAAAAGATGTGCGGTGACTTCGTTTGTAGCGATCGTCTCGTGTGAGTTTTCTCTCCCCTCGTCTCCCAGATCGTGGCTACGACACAGGCGTGTGACGTTTTATATACACTGCGCATGCTTCAAACTCCGCCCGCCCCTGACGATCTTTCTCGTCTATTCCCCACCCCTTCTCTTTACGGCGTAGTGGGGAGAGCACATGGCGGGGACACAGCAGGTGCGCCACAAATATCCCACCAACGAGGAGGAGGACGAGGAAAGTCCGGAGGCAGAAAAGTCCCGATCCCGGAACCTGAAATTCAAGGCCTCCAATATGTCATTTGGAGAAATGTTGGAGATGGTGGACATATTAAAGAGGAGCGACTATGATGGGAAGTATGGGCCTTACCTCAACCCCAATGTCCGCAAGGCCAAGATCATGTCTAAAGTTGTGAGAAGGCTGTACAATAATTTTGGGGTACAACGATCCAAGGAGCAACTCAGGAAACGCTGGTCAGACCTGAAACTGAGGGAGGCCGATCAGTACAGAAAGATCAAGAGAATTCTTCAAAAAAGTAAGTAGTTGTGTTTTGTGTTTGATTTCTTGCTTGCATACTGCTCCATTGTGTTTTGATTTTTACCAAGTTGTACATTCCAAAATGGCCACTTTCAGGTTCGTCTGTGCATTCGATCGTACTCAGCCTCGATCTTTCTGCCACTGTCATGGTCGTGTGTGTGTGCATTCGATCGTACGCAACCTCGATCGTTCGGCCACTTATAATATGATGTTTGGTGTTTTTTTGGGAAAGGAAGTTTGTTCTCACTAGAAATGTCATCAAGAATGTAAAGCCAATTTATTCAATGTAAAGGAGAGGTCACTCAGTAGCTGTTTACCCATCTGGACTCTAGAGCACTAGTGCTGGGACACCCAAACCCCCTTTTTATTATGCTTTTTCCACACATGTGCTCCAGTGGATACTAGAGGGGGGTCTCCATCACACAAACTTCTACCAAAAAGCTAGTCAGTTTAGCACCTTTACAAAGTGACTTCATTCATGTAGTTGACATTTGTAACTGGCCAAACTAAAATAGTGTCCGTCACTTTCAAGCAATGTTTGTCATTTCCTTTTTCTGCCCTCAATAGCTTGTGTTGCTAAATCTTCCTTTTGACATTCTCATAGGGGAGCGAAAACTTGGGCCGTCTGAGGAAACCCCCAAACCAACACCTACCAAAAAAGGGGAAAGAGCAGAAGCAGAGGAGGAGGAGGAGGAGGAAGGAGAGATCATCGAACTTGGAGAAATTGTCACCACAACAGGTGAGTGTGGGAGAACACAGCTACTGGTATGCTAATCCATGTATGGCTGCCTCATTTCCAACACCCCATTTTTGTTTGTTTGTGGTTTTTAGGTGACGTGGATGTTGTGGAAGAAAAATCGCACTTTACCACAGAGAGTGCCCACGTACTCATCGGAGAGATAATGGTCTGCAATCGAGATCTAGATTACATAAAGCAAAACATCAATGATGTTCAACAAAAATTGAAGAACATCATTGATGTTTTAGGAAAAATATGAAAAAGCACCAAGTAATTTACACACATTTGTGCCAGCTTCTGAACACATTTGCAACTTAAAACTGTGTGAAATTTGGAACATGCACACATTGTGTCCACATGTGCTCGCTCCCACCATGGTGGGTGAATGGCAACGTTTTTTTGGGGTGCAAACACTTTACGAACTACGAAAGTGGTTGTGGTGAAGGGGTTGCACCCCAAAAAACGTCCATTCATCCCCATGATGGAAAATGGCACTTTTGAAGCTTCTAGGCATGTGTTTTACCATCTAATGACCATTTTCACAACCAAATTGTGTGCATGTTCCAAATTTCCACTTTTCTGGGGGTGACCCCCCCATGTGATGAAGGCAAGATCAAACACACTTTGAACATATAGTCATGTCTGATCTTGTCTTCACTTTACAAAGTTGAACTTTCCTACTTCATAGGTTCTGCTTAGCTCCATGCCTGGTTTTACAAATTGCGTAATCTTTGTAAATAATGTTGTAAATAACCAAGATGTTGTCAGTTTTGGCGTGAAGATTGTAAACGCACTTGTGAATGTTTTCCAAGTAAACTTTTTTATTTTTCCAAATGTGTGGCTTCCTTATTTAAATAAAACAATGCATTATGTATGTAAAATGTAAAGGATATGGGGGGCAATGGGTGTTATTTACTAAAGGCAAATCCACTTTGCACTGCAATTTCCTTTCCCAGGGAACTTTTTCAATGCACTTGTAGAGCATAGCGGATTTGACTTATGTAAATGACACCCACAGTGCTTTGTACGAAAACACGGAGCACAGCATTTTGGAGAATACACACATGTCACACCTGGTGCTGAAAAGGAGTATTTTGGGTGTCAGTTATGCAGGACAAACCTTCTCTAGACCAAAGATTAGGTAGCAAACACACATGAGAATAATCTTTTTGGGAAGAAGAGAGACTGTTACCTCCTTTTGCCCAGAAAGTGCATTACCACTGTCGAAGGCAAAGGGAAAAAATGTCAAAGTAAAATAAGCTAAAAAGAAGACTGAAATGACAAGAAATCAGAGGTTGGTTAAAATATCAGATTTATTAAAAAATGCCTCTCACACATCGTCAGGCAGAGCAATGGCCCCCCTACCCACAAAGTATTCCATATATTGGTCCCGGACCACGCGGGCATTGAGAGGGGGCAAGCCTGGACGTGCCACTCGAAGGGCTGTGAGGTCCGCATTTGGAGGGCCCTCACATCTGGGCCAACGGGCACCACATAGTTCCTGTTATGTCTTTTGAGGAAGTTGTGCAATATGCAACAGGCAAGAACTATGTGGTTCAGTTTGTATTCCGCCAAGTTAAATGCCGTCAGGAACAGGCGGAAGCGGCTGGCCAGGATGCCAAAAGCGTTCTCCACCACTCTTCTGGCTCTGGACAGCCTGTAGTTGAAGACCCTCTGGTCGGGGTTGAGGGTCCTCATCGGGAACGGCCTCATCACATGGGGAGTCAGCGCAAACGCTTCATCTGCGACAAAGACGAAGGGGAGTCCTTCGGCATTCTCCTCTGGAGGTGGCAAGCACAGACTGCCACTTTGGAGACGCCAGTAGAACTCCGTGTGCGTAATGGCCCCACCATCCGATATCCGGCCGTTCATCCCCACGTCCACATACATAAACTCGTATGTTGCCGACACCACCGCCAACATCACTACACTATTAAACCCTTTATAATTATAATAGTAGGACCCGAGTTGGGCGGTGGGACGATGCGGACGTGTTTCCCATCAATTGCCCCTCCGCAGTTAGGAAAGTCCCAACGGCTGGCAAAGTGGGAGGCCACAGTCTGCCATTTCCTGTGGCGTGGAAGGGAACTGTGGAGTGAAACAAGAAAAAAAAATTAGTCACTTTGCACCTAAACATTGCAAGCAGATTAGACAATCAACATCTTGGAACAAGAGCATTGTATAAAATTGGAGGCTGGAAAGTATTTACACAGAAAAGTAGAGGCTCCCCTTCACAGATTACTCACCCCCCCATCAATCCCCCACTTCTGATGGGACATTGGCAATAACTATGGTTTTGGGGGGGGGGGGGGGTGGTGGACAGGTAACCCTCTGCACTTCATTGATTGGCAAATGGCTCAATAATGTGGCCTAGTTTGGCCAGACCCTCTGTACTTAACACTATTGGCAGGCCACAGGAAAGATCAAATAACATTTCCCCCCCCCCCCAAAAAAGGCAGGCACAGTGTGACATTATTAAATTACCAAGCAAGCTAATAGGAGGGAAAGAAGACAAAAAAATAGGAAATGGAATGTATGGAGGCAGTCCCTTGCACTACATGCTTTGCTGAATTCATCCCTAAAGATGCGCACTATAAAGAGGTAGGTATATAGTGTGTATGGACCTTGGGAAAGCCAGCAGATAAAGGATTGGTACCATCTGACAGAGCAGTTGGGGGAGGGGGGTTCCTAATGAGTTTGCCCCCCCCCCCACCAAAAGAACAAAAAAAGGGGGCTCTACATGAAGTAAACCACACAGCAAACATTTGTGCATATTTTAGGGGGTGTTTTGGGGCAAACAATACTATGCAGCAGACAAAAGACATTGCTTAAGTGAGTAGGCCATAGGTGTCTATTGGGCAGAAGAGCATGCTGGTGAGGTAAGTGAAGGGAAAAATGCATGAAGGAGAAAAGGGGCACAGCATATTAGAACATATTGCAATCATGGTAATTAGGGAAGGAGGTCAAAAATACAAGTCATTAGCAAACAGAGCATACATAGAAGGGAATAGTAAAGTAGAAATGTTACCTTAATATAGTCCTCCTGCAGGACCTGAATGATGGCAGAACAGGTCTCTGGAATAATGATTCCCAGGGCCTGGGGAGAGATACCTGAAGAGAACTTCAAATCCTGAAGACTTCTCCCTGTCGCCAAGTACCTCAACGTGGCAACAAGCCTCTGCTCGGAGTAATGGCTTGTCTCATGCAGGTATCCTGCCGGCTGATAAAGGGGGTCAGCAAAGCCAAAAGACGGTGAAAATCGGGGTCCGTCATCTGAGAAAGTTCCTGAAATCATCAGGATTATTCTCCCGGATCTCACGAAGCAAAGGCATGTGCGAGAACTGGTCACGCTGAAGCAACCAATTCTTGGTCCACATACTCCTCATCACTCTGTTCATGGACGGGTCTTGGGTCAAAGCTAAAAGCCCGACACCAATTCCGCGTACAGCACGAACTCGGCGACGAGCACGCACGGGAAACATCGCTCAGAAGGTCACAAAAGGTCGGCTGGTCAGAACGACAAACAGAAAGCACCGATAAACAGCAAGGCCTCAAAGAACGAAGTGAATACCAGCACGAGCAGACAATAAGCAGTGCAAATCAAAGCGTCCTATATCAGATATAGGCCGCAATGACCAACAAATGCGAACTGACTACACGCACTAATAAACAGATACGCACGACAAGCACAAACTGAAGAGCAGTAACGATCTGAGTCAGAAAACTGAGAAGCGCGAATCTTAAGTCACCAAACTTCCACTAACTCTCGATAAACACGGGATCAGCAGAAGGAGCCCAACGGGTGCCTGACGTGGTGCTGAACTTCCCTTTTGTAATCTCGTGGATGACGACTTACGTCACGACGTTCTTCCGGACCGGATATTCCGACAACGTAGTCCGACCGTGTGTACGCAACGCCAACATCGGACAAAGTACGTCGGACAAAGTCCGACCGACCTGGTCCGCGGATTGTCCGAGCGTGTGTATGGGGCTTAAGTGTAATTGGTATGAACTCACAAGCAGACTGCTGAAATAAGAATAACTGGCTTTACTTTTGTCAGTAAGGAAAAGAAATAGCAACATGCGTTTGAACATATGACTTACAATACTTTAGCAGGTCCCTGCAATATGCACTTTAACATGTACACACATATATAACAACTGGCAGTGGGGAAACGGAGCGCCCAGTATGGCGACTGTCTGCTATGCACCCCTGAGGTGCAATAAATCTATCTGCGCCTACCTAATGGACCAGGCCTGATCCCTAGTAATAGAGCTCAGTCCTTGTACTAGTACAGTGTTCTTCACCGGCAATGAATCTGTAGAGGTGGTGCACATGTAGCTTTAAATGGTGTCTTTGTAATCCACAAAAAGTAACATTGCTGCTCTGAGGTAAATTGCGCCTAGGCAGTTCAATAGGCATAAAACGTGTGTGTCAATGCAGGATGAGCCTCTCGGCTCTCTCACCAATCCTTGGGTACCGTCCTCGCTTCGGTCCCTCCAATGGTGGCTCTGGTCTCTTCAATGGCGGCGTCCGGTCTCCTCAGTCACAGCCCTGAACTCCGGTCATCAGCTCCGTCCGACCGACAGTAAGGGGAAGTCTCCGCTCCGCTGCTGTGGACTCTGAGGGGTGAGAGTCTCACTCCATCGGCTGCAAGGCCCAGGCTTCAGGCCTTCAGCTCCGGTCCGCACAGGTGTCTCTGCTGGCTCCAGTCTCCGCGTCACACGCTCTGTCAGCAGAGGCAGGCCAGTCCTGTCAGGCCTCAGAAGAGGAAGTGTCCCAAGAGGAAGAGGCGGTCTCCGCTCTTCCTTTTTATAGATATATCCTCCCCCAGCAGTCTCCCGGGCGGAAGCAAGCAGCCTGGGAGCCTGGGGAATTATGGGAAATGTAGTCTCTTCCCCTAAAAGGGGTAGAACCCCGCTACACACTCCCCCCACTTTGAATCTTTGGTCCCCAAAGACAGTGTTCAAACTACAAACTTTCTCGGGAACAACATTTTCACATAATTTGGACAGAGGAGCTTCCCACCAATTGGCATAAGATGGGGAGCTGTCCTGTCTACAGGTCACTTCAGTGTGGGCGACCTGTTTAACTGTGCCAGAGAGTGAGCTGGGGTTGCCCTCCACTAAATGAACAGCGGAAGGGTCAGGGCTTTCAGCACTTCTCCTTGCTGTAGTAACAGAGTCCTCTGAACTTTCTCCCATCTTGGGGTAAGTTAACTTCTTGGGAGGCTTCACAACTCTGCGAGCTCTCTGTTCTCTTGGAACTTCTTCAGGAACACATTCTGGCAACATCTCTGGTTCTGGAACATCTTCTTCTTGTTCTGGGTAGAGACCAGGGATATCTTCCCAGCACTCAGGCACATCACTGAATGGCACAAACTCTGTGGCTTCTGGGTTCAATGTGTTATCTTCCACATCTTCAGTAGGTGGAAGATCTATGGCAGAATTTCCTGGAGTTGAGGAAGGCCATAGCCATTCAAGTTCTCCTCTTTCTTCTTCAGGTTGGGGGTCCTCACCACCCCTAACTTGGGACGTCTGAGACCTAGTGTTAGGCCTGGGGGTATCCAGAATGGAAACAGATTCAGGTAAGTCTCTTACTGGAGGCATTCTGACTGCTTCAGTGAGTGGGAGCAAATGATTCCTATGCCAGGTCTTCAAAGGCCCCAACCTTCCTTCTGGCTTTAACTTGTAGACAGTCAATCCTGGAAGTTTTCTACAGATGATATATGGCTCTGATCTCCATCTATCAGCAATCTTGTGTTTCCCAGGGATCCCTAGATTTCGTAGCAGTACACGGTCCCCAGGCTGTAGGTCCTGTACTCTAACTTTCAAATCAAAGTTCCTCTTATTTCGGGCCCCCCTCTGGTCAGAGGCCGCTTGAGCTTTCTCATAAGCTATCTTCAGACTGCGCCTCAGTCTGTCCACATATCCCTTGTGTGAGGCAGCAGAGGCATGGTCTAAGGAAATGCCAAAGGCCAAATCCACTGGCAATCTTGCTTCTCTCCCAAACATAAGTCGGTAAGGGGAAAAACCTGTCACATCACTTGTGGTGCAGTTGTAGGCATGCACCAGAGCTGATATGTGTTGACTCCAATGTTGCTTCTTCTCTGTTTCCAAAGTTCCCAACATGTTCAATAGGGTCCTGTTGAACCTTTCAGGCTGGGCATCACCTTGAGGGTGATATGGTGTGGTCCTAGTCTTCTCTATTCCCAGAGAATCTAGTAGCTTCCTGATCAGGCGACTCTCAAAGTCCCTTCCTTGGTCTGAATGGATTCTCTGTGGCAGTCCATAGTGAACAAAGTACTTCTCCAAAAGTACCTTGGCTACGGTAGAGGCCTTCTGGTCCTTGGTTGGGAAAGCCTGAGCATAACGAGTGAAATGGTCGGTTACCACCAGAACATTTCCCAATCCGCTCAAATCGGGTTCAAGGCAGAGAAAATCAATGCATACCAGATCCATTGGGCCTTCACTCTGTAGGTGGCCCATTGGGGCAGCTTGATGGGGTAATGTCTTCCTCTGAATGCATCTTGCACAGGAATGGCAATACTCCTCCACTTCGGTCCTCATGCAGGGCCAATAAAACCGGTCTCTGACAAGTTGGAAGGTTCTCTCTGCTCCCAAGTGACCATGCTGGTCATGTAAGGCAATCAGCACAGTCTCTCGATGCTTTTCTGGGAGAAACAACTGCCACTTGTCTTCTGGTCCATCAGAGGGGCCCCTTCGGTAGACTACCCCCTGATGCACCTGTAACTTGCCCAACTCTCTCCTCAGTAGGCGAGCTTCTTTAGAAGGGTGAAGGCGAAGTCCCTCTGGACTCTTGTCTTCCAGGGCTTCCAGGACCAATCTCCCCATGGGATCTTCCAATTGGTCACACCTTAGCTCCTTCTTGGACAGCTTCGGCAGACACTCTTCTGCTAGTTGAGTTACCCCACAGTAACACTTCGGGACTCCCACTGTGGTAACTCCTACCTCTTCAGCTCTGGATCCTCCTCTGGCTTGGAGTTCAGCCCCCTGACAAAGGGCTCGCACTCCATCTGGTGCCACTTGAGTCCAGTCTTCCCAGTCATCGACCATGACATGGGATCTTCGGGACAGGGCATCTGCATCCCTATTTCCAGCCCCTGGTCTGTACTTGAGACTGAAATTGAATCCAGACAACGCCGCCAACCATCTGTGTCCAGTTGCATCCAGCTTGGCGGTGGTGAATAGATAGGTCAAGGGGTTGTTATCTGTCTTTACAGTAAACTCGGCCCCATACAAATAGTCTCTCAGTTTGTCAACAACTGCCCATTTGAGGGCTAAGAACTCCAACTTGTGGGTGGGATAGTTCTTCTCGGAGGGGGTCAGGCTCCGGCTCACATAGGCCACTGGTCGTAGCTGGTCTTCATACTCCTGGTAGAGTACTCCACCTAGGCCCTCATGGCTGGCATCAACATGTAGCTCATATGGTCTAGTGGGATCAGCGTAGGCCAAAACTGGGGCTGTGGTGAGACTTCTCTTCAAGGTTCTGAAAGCCTCTTCACACCTTGAGTTCCACTGGTCTTGGACCGACTCACTGGACCTCCTAGGCCCCATTCCATCCTCCTCTCCTTCTGTCTTCAGCAGCTCGTTGAGGGGTTTGGCAATGCGGGCAAATCCATCCACAAACCTGCGGTAGTAGGAGCAGAACCCAAGAAAGACCGAAGTTCTGTAACTGTTGTGGGCCTTGGCCACGAAGTAACTGCCTCCAGCTTCTCAGGGTCTGTAGACACTCCCTTTTCAGACACTATGTGTCCCAGATAGTTCACAGAAGACTGATAGAACCGACACTTCTCTGGAGAAAGTTTAAGTCCCTCTTCACTGAGCCTCTTCAGTACTTTCTCCAATCTGGCTTCATGCTCTTCCAAAGTCTTTCCAAAGACAATGACATCGTCCAGGTACACAAGGACTTCTATGAGGTTCATGTCTCCAACTGTCCTTTCCATTAGGCGTTGAAACGTAGCAGGAGCTCCAGATAGGCCCTGGGGCATCCTGTTGAACTCAAAGAATCCTACTGGGGTTATGAAGGCAGTCTTTTCTCTGTCTTCTGGATGCATGGGGATTTGGTAATACCCACTCTTGAGGTCCATCACACTGAACCACTTAGCTCCAGATAAACTCTGCAAGGCATCTTCTATCCTTGGCGTGGTGTACTGGTCAGGAATGGTCCTCCTGTTGAGAGTTCTGTAGTCAATGCAGAGCCTCAATGACCCATTCTTCTTCCTGACTACCACAATTGGGGAGGCATAGGGGCTTCTGGACTCCCTAATCACTCCCGTCTTCTTCAATTCCGCAAGCTGCTCCCTCAGGTCCTCCAGATCTGCTAGCGGGACTCGCCTCACTCTTTCTCTGAATGGCTTGTCCTCTTGCATGCGGATTCGATGGGTGGCACTCCTCGCACACCCCACATCAAACTCATCTTTGGAGAAAATCTTCTCCCATCTGGTCAGCTGGGCCTTGGCTCTCTCCTTCCAAGCTCCAGGTAGGTTAGGGTTTTCCATGGAGAGTTTCTTCCAAACATCTTCTCCTTCACCCGTCCCCTTCACTTCTGACCAGCCAACTGGGACAGCAGGACTCACCTGTCCCAGAAGCATCCTGGCAGGGATCTCCACGGGCCTCTCCGTGGGGTTCCTCACACTGACAGGGACTCTTCCTTTAGCCTTCTTCAGGTCCTTCAGTGAAATTACTTCTGGTATCACCTCCAGACCTGAGTGACCCTCCATTGGGTCGGGCTCCAACATTACAAAGGGGCCAGGCTGCTCCCAAGTAAGTTTCACCGTGGCTCTCATGCAGGTCACCTCTCCAGGCTGTAACACTGCTCCTTCTTTTCCAAGCCTCCATACCCTTCCTATCCCCTCACTTGGGGTCTTCTGCTCTAGGACCAACCGCTGATAGGCTGCCTTCAGCATGGGATGGATCTTGGGAGTTGAAAGATTCTCTTTCTTCACCAGGGGGGTCAGAAGCCTTCTGACTAGGTCCGTGTTCGTCCCTATAATCAGGGAAGTCTTGCTGGTTCCTGGTGGGCGGGGACACACCACTGCTAAGGTGTCGAACACTTCAGACTTCCCAGCTACGGATGGGTCAAACGTCAATCTGATGGGTAAGTATCCATCATAGGGGAAACTCTGGGTTCCCAATCCCCTTATCTCCAGCTCTTCTATCTTCTGTATAGGCAGATGACTCAGGTATCTGTCATAGAAGTCCCTGTACAACAGGGTCACTTGTGCTCCAGTGTCTAGAAGGGCCTTTGTGTACACTCCTTCCACTTGGATGGGTACAGTAGGGGATGGACCAACTAGCTCCTCTGGGTAGGGCCTAGTTGATGCTGTCCTCTTCTTTGGACTCTTTGCTTTACCAGCACTTGATTTGCACTTGCTCCTTTCTTGAGCCTGGTATGCATTGATTTTCTCCCTCTTAGTGGGAGTGTGAACCCGTTGAGGGATATTGTTATCTCTCACTTTGAAGAGTTCACGTCTAGGAGTGCTGTGTCTCTCCGGAGGGGTCTTGCCCCCTTTCTCTGGAGTGCACCTTGGTTGAGGATCCCTGGGCCCCTTCCGAGGGGTTTGGTCTCCTCGCTTTCTCTTCCTGTTGTGCTTCTTGGAGCTCACTGAAGGTGATGGGCACCCGGTTGACTCCTTCACCGGGGCCCTTTGGCGTTTCCCGCCGGCTGGCGGCTTTCTGCCTTCTTCTTCTTGGGACTGGAACATACAGCTGCAATATGACCAATTCCTCCACAATTAAAGCAAATCATCTCACCGTAGTCAGGTGGGGATGCTGGTGCTGAAACAGCTGGAAACAACTCCTTCCTGCCTGTTTCTTTCTTGGGACTGGGCGTCTCTTTCGCCACTAGAGACGTCAGTATCTCCATCATCTGGGACATCTGCAACTTCAGGGCATCTACCTCTGTGTCTCTTTCAGGGGTTAAGGCCGTCCTGACCGTGGCCACTGGAAACTTTGTAGACCCCATCACCTGCTTCTCCCTTTTCTCTTCCAACATGGCCTCTTCTTCTCTGACCATTCGGATGAGGTCAGGGTAGTCCAGGCTCTTCCCATCCTGCCGGGTGCGTAGAATTAGTGCGACAGGGTCCAAGGGTTGGGCTCCCCTCATCACCTGCTGGGCACGGGCTTCATCTACCTTCCCTGGATCTATCCCCTTCTTCAGGATAATCCTATGCAGGATCTTGTCTATACGTCCCATGTACTCTGACAGCTTCTCCCCTGTCTTCTGGTAACAGTGTTCCAGTTGATAGGTGAGTTCTGTGACTTTTTCTGTCCCACCAAACACACCTTCCAGGATGTCTATGTAGTCCTGGGCAGTGCAATCCTTTTTACTCGTCTTTTTGCGTATGGCCTCTAAGGCAGGTCCTTTTAGGCTTTCAACAATCCTTTGCTTCTTTCTGCCTTCTGAGACCTCCCATTCTTCTAGGGCCTGCGTGGCACCATCTAACCACTCTTCAAATCCCTCTTCTCCCGAGGGTACAGGTGTCCTCCCTGAAAACATCCAGAGTTTCCTGTATCCCGACATTGGGTAATCCCCGGGGTCTCTTCTGCACTGAGTCACAATCTCCCCTAGGACAGCACACAGTTCTGCACTAAGGGTAGTCTGTGTGGGGCTTTCCGCGCCCTTCTGCTCTTCCTTCTTTGGGGATAGAATGGCTTTCATAGGAGAACCTTCTCCCTTGCGCGGCAGCGCATGCAGCACTTGGTAGGCCTGACCATTCGGTGCCTGTATGCTCTGGCTCCTGAACTGCTCTGGAGTCTCTTCATTCCATTCTATTAAGGCGTATGTGTACCCAGCATCATTTCTCATGTCCATTATCCATGACTTCTGGCATGGGATAATGACATTATGAGCTGCTTCACTGCCTCTCTCTGCCATATCCCTGGCAGTTCAATGACTGCTGCTGCGGCTGGGTCAGCGGCCCAGGTTGCGGACCACCGTCCCACTTCTATTGGGTCCATGCCGGTACCTTCTGGCGGCTTTTCCCGCTGACTCAGGATCCCGGATTACGAGCCCCCACGTGTAGCGCTACCCCCAGTTAAGAGAGCCGCTGGTTTGTTTTGGGTCCCTGAGTACAGCTCCACCAACCCCCGGCAATTTGGCTCTACCCGCTCTGGCACAGTTAGTAAAGGGGTACGTCCCTATGCACATAAAACTTAGCTTATACTCTAAGTGTAATTGGTATGAACTCACAAGCAGACTGCTGAAATAAGAATAACTGGCTTTACTTTTGTCAGTAAGGAAAAGAAATAGCAACATGCGTTTGAACATATGACTTACAATACTTTAGCAGGTCCCTGCAATATGCACTTTAACATGTACACACATATATAACAACTGGCAGTGGGGAAACGGAGCGCCCAGTATGGCGACCGTCTGCTATGCACCCCTGAGGTGCAATAAATCTATCTGCGCCTACCTAATGGACCAGGCCTGATCCCTAGTAATAGAGCTCAGTCCTTGTACTAGTACAGTGTTCTTCACCGGCAATGAATCTGTAGAGGTGGTGCACATGTAGCTTTAAATG
The DNA here is from genome assembly GCA_028564925.1 of Lithobates sylvaticus. NCBI lineage: Eukaryota > Metazoa > Chordata > Amphibia > Anura > Ranidae > Lithobates > Lithobates sylvaticus. Next base: position 129,185,489 of record CM053036.1, on the reverse strand, counting down.
GTGTCTTTGTAATCCACAAAAAGTAACATTGCTGCTCTGAGGTAAATTGCGCCTAGGCAGTTCAATAGGCATAAAACATGTGTGTCAATGCAGGATGAGCCTCTCGGCTCTCTCACCAATCCTTGGGTACCGTCCTCGCTTCGGTCCCTCCAATGGTGGCTCTGGTCTCTTCAATGGCGGCGTCCGGTCTCCTCAGTCACAGCCCTGAACTCCGGTCATCAGCTCCGTCCGACCGACAGTAAGGGGAAGTCTCCGCTCCGCTGCTGTGGACTCTGAGGGGTGAGAGTCTCACTCCATCGGCTGCAAGGCCCAGGCTTCAGGCCTTCAGCTCCGGTCCGCACAGGTGTCTCTGCTGGCTCCAGTCTCCGCGTCACACGCTCTGTCAGCAGAGGCAGGCCAGTCCTGTCAGGCCTCAGAAGAGGAAGTGTCCCAAGAGGAAGAGGCGGTCTCCGCTCTTCCTTTTTATAGCCTCCCCCAGCAGTCTCCCGGGCGGAAGCAAGCAGCCTGGGAGCCTGGGGAATTATGGGAAATGTAGTCTCTTCCCCTAAAAGGGGTAGAACCCCGCTACAGTGACATGCTAAAGCTTCTGTGAGATACAAAGTATAAAAAGGTCAACGTTTTTTTATTTTTTTTGGATAGGTTTTAGAGTATGTAAAACAATTCTTGTCTGTTTTTTTTTTTTTTTTTTGCTCTGGATGTTCTGTTTGGGAGATTTCCCTTTACTTCCTGTTCTGGTAACCCAACAAATGTAAACAAAGAGAAGTTCTAACCTTTAGCCACTCTAAAAATAAATAAAGTTTTGGATATTATTACACTTTAAACTCTATAACTTGTTAAATGTTATATTATATTTTTAGTAAATTATACATAAAATGGCATAACTGAGGCTACAATATTTAAAGATAATTAAATATATATTTGAAGCACTTTATGGTAGAAGACTGGAAAAATATCACCTTTTCTGATGAAACTTAAAGTGGTTGTATGCCCTTACAAAACAAAAACACCTGTAAGGCAAAGGCATAATGAGCTAGTAAGCATCCCACGAGTCCTTCGTTCCAGCAAGGAGCTCTCAATTTCCGTCACGATCCGACCGGTCTTTCAGAGCGCATGCGCCACATTGGTAGTATTACAATTTTGGTGAATGTATGGAGATTCCCTCAGCCAAAGTCTAATACATGTAGCCTTTACTGTCTGTATACACTAACATTTGGCATTAACTTTAAAGCCCAACTCCAGGGAAAATAAAAACCCTCCCTTTCAGGGGGGCTTCCCCTGGACTGCAAGGATGTAATGCTCATTTAAGCCTAGGGGACAGGAAAATCAGATTTGCTTACCTGGTCCTCTGATTCCGCAGCAGACAGCACTCTCCTTTTTCTCCTATGCTTCAGTGGTAGATTGTTCCTTGGTGCCCTCACATCCAATGCATGGCTATGGATTCTACATTGGTTATGATGATGCCAGAGGACCTTCAACCAAAGGGACATTGGGGAGGAGAGGCTGCGGTACCAGACTGGCAGCACAGAGAGTGCCTGAGGGAGCTGAGGATTGGGTAAGTGAAAGAGCTTTTCTTGTTACCCTAGATCTAAATAAACATTTAACCCTTGTGGTGTGGTCATAGCCCCACTTCAAGGGAGGATTTTTACTTTCCCTGAAGTTCAGCTATTAAGTCTTACCAGAAGGGCCAGAGCAGAGTAGTATAAGTAGTATGTGAGTAGAGATGAGCATATTTGAGATATGAGGATATCTGGGATCAGTTCACAGAAAGTTTTGTGAATCTTGCAGTGAACCCAACTGAAGTCTATTGGGTGTGAATCTTGTTTTTCAATTCTGGCAATTTGTAGAGCTAATAAGCAATAAGCTATTGTCAAACAATAGGCATGGGAAGCTGAGAACTGCCATGGATGACAGGCGCCAATGACAAAATTAAAAGCACAGTGTAGCACAGTGAGGTTGATCTACTAAAACTGGAGACTGACAAATCTGGTGCAGCTGTGCATGATAGCCAATCAGCTTACAATTTCAGCTTGTTCACTTAAGCTTTGACAGAAAAAAATGGAAACTGATTGGTTTCTATGCAGAGCTGCACCAGATTTTTGTACTCTACAGTTTTAGTAAATCAACCCTAGTATGTCTCCCTAAACAGAATTGTCAACTCTCCCTCAGAACAACAATACATACTGAAAATATGGCTGCTGTAAGACCAACCTTCTATAGTGAAGAGGTTGAGTTTTTGATTTCTTTAGATTAGCTGTTGTGATTGAGATGACTGGGGGGAGGTTATACACTGCAATGTGTTTTTTTTTTCTTTTTTAGGCAGCAAACCTGCAAAGCTTCTAGCCAAACATTCATGAATTTAGCGACCCAGGGATTCACTGCGTACCCCTAGTAGCAGAGAACCAGAACCTCATCCATAACCGTGAGAGCTGCTGTGAATTGCTTAGTGTCACTTTGTCCAGTTTTATAGAAAGTTTACATTTGTTTAACTACAAAACACATAATGCTCTTCTTTACAGTCTGTAGTTGACCCATTAGTTATGGCACCAATACATACATACTGCCAGGGCTGTTTATTAGTGGGGGGAATGCAGTTCCGGCACCTCCAGTGCTCAATGTATGCAATGGCAAGGGGTGATGGGGTGTGATGGAGGGTCTACTGATGCTGACTTCTGGGGTGCCTATTATTGCTGGAGGGGATCTATTTTTGCGTGGCAATCTATTGTTGCTGGTGGAGAGTCTTTTGTTACTGGGGGTTACTGGAAGGGATCTACTGTTCAAGGAGGGGTCTACTGTTGCTGGCTGCTAGAGAGTCTATTAATGTTGGTTGTTAGGAGATCTGTTGTTGCTGCTGGGGTCTATTGTTGCTAGGGGGGGTCTATTGTTGCTGGCTGCGGGGTATCTATCGTATTGCTTTTCTTGTTATCATTACTAACTTCCATACAAATTACTTAGCATTACAAAGTGATACTTGGCTCTATATTCTCTAAAAGGGGCCATACAGGGAGCTGGGTAGGGGGTGTTTAGAGGTGTTTAGAGGTGGGTAGGGGTGGAACCAAGGGTCAATGCTCGGAGGTGGGCATGAAGCGGAGACACAACGTGACTTAGAAGGGGAGGGGAGTTTCTGCACATACTGCCCTGTGTTAGACTGGCTCAGCTACAGCTTAATGTCAGTGTCTAGTCTTCACTTACCTTACTAAAATATCCACAATAAACAGATTGCACATGAACCTACAGGTGTGGAGATACTTTAGGTAAAAACATTACAACAGCAGTATGATCAGTAAGAACTGCTTAATAATAAGGTCCATATAATTAAAGCGGGACGGTACCTGGAAAAAAAAAATTAAAAGCCAGCAGCTACAAATACTGCAGCTGCTGACTTTTAATAAATGGACACTCACCTGTCCCAGGGTCCAGCGATGTGGGCAGCAGAGGCCGATCAATCGATCGGCTCTCTGCTGCTGCCGGCGCCATTCTCAGTGAGGGAATCAGGAAGTGGCTTCACTTCCCGGTTCCCTACTACTCTCTCGTATATACTCGAGTATAAGCCGACCCGAATATAAGCCGAGGAACCTAATTTTACCATAAAAAACTGGGAAAACGTATTGACTCGAGTATAAGCCTAGGGTGAGAAATGCGCAGCTACTGTAGTAGTTAAGGGTTCCTAGATGCCCCCTAGCTGCAGCCAAAGGGTCCCGAAATGACATTGCTGCAGATGGACACAGTTGGCCGACTTTGGGGCCCTGTATCTCGGGGGCCACTTGGTGCTAGGAACTCTAGGAAATTTGGATATGTTGTAGTGTTGGTTCCACTGGGTTTGCACACCAAATTTGGGGTTCATATCACCAAGTGGCCCAGAGATACGAGGCCCCAAAGTCAGGTCAGAAAATGTCAAGCACTTTTCTGCTGCAGAGAATTACATTTTCCGAACTGAGTTTGGGGCCCTCTATCTCGGGGCCACTTAGTGCTAGGAACTCCAAATTTAGATATGTCGTAGCACTAAGTGGCCCCGTGATACGATTTTTTTCTGCAGAAAAGTGCTTGACTCGAGTATAAGCCGAGGGGGGCACTTTCAGCACAAAATTTTTTTCTGAAAAACTCGGCTTATACTCAAGTATATACGGTAGTTACATTTATACATTTGATGAAGTGGAGATCATAACATCACTGCCAAAACTGTCCACCTTGTCCAATCAGAGAATGCTTTGCATTCTTAGAAAATATGCAAAGTGTTACCTGAATGATCCCCATGCCGAGCAAGTGACCTCTCGTGTTTACAATGCACCAGTGCAGCCGCTGAGCACGGGGCCCAGAAACTAGTGGGGATCACTGTAACAGCAGTGTCTTCTTCAGTGATTTCCAGCTTCCATGGAGATCCCACAGGTATGGCACTTACGTACTTACATTGGTCCAAGCTGGACCAGTGTAACTACGTAACAATTGCCATACTTGGAATTCCTTTTACGTTAAAGTCATAGATATATTTTTTTTAACATCTATCTTATACTTCCATATTTTACATGCTTTGCTACTAACAATTTTCTTTTTTATTATTAATTTCTACTGGCCTAAAGTAATGACAAATTCCATGCATGCATTACTTTTCGCTGTGACTATGGCACACTGTGGACATACTAACAGGTTACGATTACCTTGAAGCTATTTTGTAATTTTTGTCTATACATACACAAAACCATAAAAAGTGGGGAGATGAAAAACATCAAAATAAGTCATAAGTTAGATTGGATTGAAGAACACGCAACTGATATATTATCCGCTTTCGGACCAGCATACGCAGTTTTACTGCGGCAGGTTGGCTCCCCTGCGCGAAACCATGGAACTATACGTTGGCTCGTGGGATCCGGATAGCAGGGGTGCCGATGCTCGTGGCCGATGGTGGCGATGACCGCCGGTCATGAGCGATCATGACCAGGAGAGACAGAACAGGGATGAATGTGTGTAAACACACACTTCCCTGTTCTGTTCATACAGGAGTGACAGATCGCGTATTCCTATTAGCGAGGACCACGATCCGTCACTTCCTCTAGTTAGTCCCCTCCCCCTTCAGTTAGAATCACCTCCCCGGGAACACAGTTAACCCCTTCACTGTCCCCTAGTGTTAACCCCTACACTGCCAGTGACATTTTTACAGTAATCAATGCATTTTTAATCACACTGATCGCTGTAGTAATGCCAATGGTTCCAAAAATGTGTAAAAAAATTGTCCAATGTGTCCGCAATAATGTTGCAGCCATGATAAAAATCGCAGATCGCTGCCATTACTGGTAAAAAAAATAAAATGATAAAAATGCTATAAATCTATCCCCTATTTTGTAGACGCTATAACTTTTGCGTAAACCAATCAATATAGGCTTATTGCAATTTTTTTTTTACCAAAAATATGTAGAAGAATATATATCGGCCTAAACTGAGAAAAAAAATAGTTTTTTTATATATTTTTGGGGGATATTTATTATAGCAAAACATAAAAAATAATGTGTTTTTTTCAAAACTGACGCTCTTTTTTTTTTATAGTGCAAAAATAAAAACTGCAGAGGTGATCAAATACCACCAAAAGAAAGCTCTATTTGTGGAAGAAAAAGGACGTAAATTTTGTTTGGGTCAGGGGCAACGACAGCATTTTAATTGGACTGGTAATTTGAATCCTACTCATTTCATCAAAAAAAGAATAATTTTACTTGGCTTTAAAATGTATGTTACCCTTTGCAGCTCACTTGATTCAAGCTTAACCCTGCTCCGAACTGTACCCTCCCTCTCCTAACACTTATGCTTACTAACCTCTGTAAGAAAGATGTATATACTATTTTCAGCTCACTCTGGTCCAGTCATGTGATTTTTCATTTTGGATAGAGTAAGGGAGGGTCTTAACCCCTGTCAGTGTATGTTTTGCTACCTGTGTCCCATTGGGGAGATTTCCCTTCACTTCCTGTGAAGGGAAGTGATAGGAAATCCCTGCAAAATAAGGGAATTCCTTGGGGACCCCCAAAGGTCACCGGAACTAGTGTCCCCATAGGAAGATTTCTCCTGTATTACTTTTCTGGGGACAACCCAAAATGTGGGTTTTTCTTTTACTTCACTTTCAATGATAAAACAAGAACAAATAGAGAGGGTGAATCTCCCTAAGGGGGCGGGGGCACAAAAAATATAAAAAACTAGCGGTCGGCTGATTATTGGAGGCCGATATCCACTTTTTTTGAAGAATCAATATCGATAACAAACTTACCGGTACTATTCTTTAGAGTGAACAGTCGGCTTTCGTGTAATAACAACCGATGTGGCTAAACAGCTGCTCGGCCGTTATCACAAGTAGCGGGAGGGGACGCCTCCCCCTTCCACTGCTCAGCCCTGGTCTCCCGTCCATCCGGGAAGCCTGAGCAACCAGCCGGCACATCCGCCGACTGGCCAAAGACCCAAACAATGCCAATTGCTTTGTTCGAGTCTCGGATCTAGTAACCCGGAAGCGATGTCCTAACAACCTAAAGGCGCCCATTTTAAAAAATAAAAAGTATTTAAAAACTCTGATCTTGACGCTTTGAATACTTTTAAGTCAGTGGTGGGGTTTGGGGTTTATAGACCCCCAGATCCCTCCATAAAGAGTACCTGTCACTGACTATTACTGTCACAAGGGATGTTTACAATCCTTATGACAGCAATAAGTGATAAAAAAATTAAAAAGGACAGTGTAAAAAAACTTTAAATCGGCACCTGATATCGGCTATCGGCCTTAAAGACAGCTGAAAAATCGGTATCTGCCCTGAAAAAAATGGTATCGGTAGTCCCCTATTAAAAACTGACAGGTATTCTAATCCCTCTCCACTCTATCCAAAATTGAAAAAAAAGTTTTGCCTTTAGTTGACTGATTCCTTAAACTAATAAAGGAATGTGTTTTTATTGTATCTTAATTATTATTGCCAGTACTAGTATGGGTATTTGACCATCGGGTTCTGAGAATAAGTCAATGAAACGCATAGCATTAACTCTAAATTCTTCTATTATCTTTCTCCAGGTAGGCAAAAATCTTTAATGGGTCGTTCAGCAGAGCTGTCTTTTCTACCTCTGACACAATGAATAAATCATATATATTTATGATCTTATGCCAGCAATACAACACATTTCTTTTTATTACACATTTCTAGTTAAACATTCTTTTTAGCCTTTCCCTTAGAAACACCTAGCTGAGCTATATGTATGTTTATCTGCTCAGTACTTCATTATATTACCATAGTAAATTAGACTTAAATGAGTCTTTAGAAAAAAATAAATCAAATGGATAATGCTACCATCTTTTTATCTCATTTGTTCCCATACAATTAGGAGTTTTACTGCCCTGTTGTGACAGGTGACTGTGTTTGACCTTTGCCGCTTGGTTGGCTGACTGGTGCTGAAACTAATGAAGACCCTTTAATGGATTGGAGTGTGCATGGCTCTCAGTTCTAGGTGAGGGAAACTGAATGTTGCTGCAGTGCAGACAGAGTCCAGAGAAGATCCTTCAATTAAACGTGAAGTCTATTAGCCAAGAAATATTGGGTAGGTTGAGAGTTAGAAATGATTTAACCATAAAGCCTTCCAGGTGATTCTTTAGAATTAAAATCATCCTGTTACTTATTAGGCTGAGTGGGCAGACAATGATATTGGCCATATACAATTATCTGGCAGAAGTCTCTTCACTGTCGCTTAATAAATGAAGCAAAGTTTAACAGGTAATGAGTAGTAAAATAAGCAGTTGCAGAAATAGCTATTGCCTTATGTTTGTAACATGTTTGGCTCAGCAGGATCCATTGTCCCAGTAAAATGAGCTCACTTAGAAATATAGGAGCAATATATAAGAGTATAATGAGCTGTATAATGAACTAATGAAATCTTTATACGTGCCTGTGCTTGATTTGAGAATTGGTTGTGACCATCAAACAAGAATTGGGTTATGTAGTGTTTTTCTAGGGAAGCCTTTCTCATCTAAGGTTCCATGGAACCCATAATGCTCCTCCAGAGTTTGCCAGGGGTTTCTGAGCTGTGAACAGTGGCAGAATAATCTCCCACCTAATGGCGCCTGCAGGGTTCTGGCACTTCAGTGTACACTAGAGCTGCACGATTTTGGATAAAATGGGAATCATAATTTTCTTGCTTGGATTAAAGATTATGATTCTCTCGCGATTATCGGCGTAACATCATCTTTCACATTATACAAAAAAATTAGGCTAACTTTAGTGTTTCGTTTTTTTTTTTTATTTATTGAAGTGTATTTTTTACCAAAACATTGTGTTTGAAAGACGGCTGCGCAAATACAGTGTGACATAAAATTTTGCAATGGCCGCCATTTTATTCTCTATGGTCTCTGCTAAATATTTATATATAATGTTTGGGGGTTCTAAGTAATTTTCTAGCAAAAAATACAGATTTTAACTTGTAAGCAACAAGTGTCAGAAAAAGGCTTATGCCGTGTACACACGGTCGGACTTTCCGACGGGGAATATGGATGTGAGCTTGTTGTCGGAAAGTCTGACCGTGTGTATGCTCCATCGAATATTTGCTGTCGGAATTTCCACACACAAATGTTTGAGAGCAGGTTCTCAAATTTTCCGACAACTTCACATTGTTGTCGGAAATTCAGATCGTGTGTACACAAGTCCATCGCACAAAAGTTCACGCATGCTCAGAATCAAGCAGAAGAAGCCGCACTGGCTATTGAACTTCCTTTCTCGGCTCGTCGTACGTGTTGTATGTCACTGCGTTCTCACGTTCTGAATTTCGACAACATTTGTGTGACCGTGTGTATGCAAGACAAGTTTGAGCCAACATCCTTCGGAAAAAAAATCCACGGTTTTGTTGTCGGAAAATCTGATCGTGTGTATGGGGCATAAGTCTTTAAGTGGTTAAACTGACCCAATTTACAGACCGAAGTTCATCCCTTTGATCTATAAGACCCCTTCCCCACTGGGGCCGCCCGTGCGTTAGCAGTAAAGCGCTGCTCGTCTTATTGGCGCTTTAACGCTGTTTAAGCAGCACTTTTCGGCTGCTAGCGAGGTGCTTTTAACCCCCGCTAGCGGCTGAAGAAGGGGTTAAAAATGTCAGTGTTGTTGCAGTGCTTCCAAAACGCTTTTCAGGCTCTTCAGAAGTGCTGTCCATTCATTGCCAACCACTCCAAAGATGCTGCTTGCAGGATTTTTCTGACATCCTGCAAGTGTACCGCCCCAGTGTGAAAATGCTCGAAATATATTCGGGCGGCATGGGAGGCAGTTTTCAGGTGCTTTACAGATTCTATTTCTAGTGCTAAAACACCTAAAAACTGCCTCAGTGTGAAAGGGGTCTAAAAGAACAGGATACAATGTTTCTTTTTATCTCTCTTTGAGCTACTGAGCGCAGGAGAAATACTCTGCACTGTTTACATGAATCTTGGAAATGCAGGCTTAGGATTATGAGGGGTGTTGAATCGAGATCATGATTTTTAATGATTAATCCTGCAACTCTACTGTACGCACATAACTGCCATGGAGTGAGACCACCAGAGCCTCTTGTCTTTCAGGTAAGTAACCACTGACACCAGTGATTTTTCTTTCTGTCTGTAAGGCAACCAATCTTCACAATGGCAAATAGAGGCATAAAAGGAAACTTCTGAGCCAAATTTAATATCAGGATCTGCAGAAAAGTAGCAAATGCTGACCTAATCTTCACCTATAGTGAGTGATATTTCAGTGCAGCCAAAAGATCTTGATGGGCATATTTTGTTATCATTACCTTTTTTGTGCTTTATCGTGGTTGTTGACTTATTATTGGCAAAGAACAGTTTAGTTTAGTGTGGTTTTGTTTCATGTAGTGTAATATACTAGACTGATAATGCATGGTAGGTCTGGTTAATTTTTTTCTAAACACAAATTCATAAAACTATGGAAGGGAGCCTCCCTGCCACTCCGCATAAAGAGTAAACTGCATTAGACCCCCTTGGATTTTGTACCAGTAGAGCAAATAATCAACTTAACTACCCCAAAAGAGTGTATTTTCCATTACTAATTCACCTTTACTAAATGCGTTGTGATTTAGGCTAAGTTCACACTATTGTGAACTTAGATGCGGGGAGACTGTGATCGGTTCACACAGCTCCGGGACAGCTTCGGAGCGAATTGAACAGGAGTTCTGTGCGGCTTCTGGTCTTCTTGTGCATTTTAGGTCAGAATTCAGCCAAAAATTCGGACTGAAGTCGTATCTGGAACAGTGAACAGGGACACCCAGGACCCCTGCTGTGAGCCGCTCCGCACCGCAGTGTGAACCCAGCCTTACACTTATATGCATTCACTGTTTGTTGTATTAGCTGCTTAACCTCCCTGGCGGTATGATTCTGGCTGGAATTTTGTGCTGAAAGCGGTACAATTATTTTGCATGGAAATTTGGCGTTTTTATATTGTAGGCATGCAATTCTTATGAATAACTCACTTAAATCTGTCCGAACCAGAGTCTAGTAGACATCCCGGGTATGATAAAGTTTGAAACACAAAATCATAAATTATAATATAATAAAAATATATATAAAAATGATTCTATAATGTAATCAAATCAAAAACACTGAAATTAGCTCAGTTGCAGAATAGTCGCTGTCATTAAATTTATTGTTTGATGATAAATTGTGATTCCAATTTTTTATCAGTGTTTTCTAGCTGGTCTAAAACCACTTTTGACATAAAGGGACACTTTTTGGTTGCTATGGACAATCTCCAGTTTCCAGGCAGAAAAAAAATCTTTTTATTATATAAAATGACATGCAGGGCACTGGGCAGACCACTAGGGACAAAGGGGATGTGTATTTTTTGTATACAGTACTGTAATCTGTAAGATTACAGTACTGTATGTGTTGTGTGTTTTTAAACTTTTTAAAATTTGGCGCCGATCTCCGCTCCCGTGCGTCGGAACGTCGCAGGGAACGGAGATCAGCGGCACTCGGGCACTGTGTGAATCGAGCGAGCGGACGGCTCGCTCACACAGCGGGGAGACATCGCAGGATCCAGGGGAAAAGGTAAGTAACTTCCCCCCTGTATCCTACAACGCAAGCCCGAGTCTGGCTCGGGGTTACCGCTCCTGGCAGAAAAAACTGAACCCGAGCCAGACTCGGGAACACCGCCAGGGAGGTTAAAAAGTACTCATTATTTACTTTAAAGTACTTTTGCTAGTGGCTTTTTGTTCTGAATAAGATCCTTCCTTAAAAAAATGATTGATTTGGAGCACATTTTGCTAATCATGGATAAAGAATTTAAGATTTGACTAAATAACACAAAATAGATGAGCAAAGTAGTCTCAATTATTATTGCTAGGGGAGGTGGAGCTCATTATTTTATTTTGGAGAGTCCATATCATTTTCTATCAAATACAGCCTACTCACAAAACAGTGGGGGTTATTTACGAAAGGCAAATCCACTTTGCACTACACTTTGGAAGTGCAGTCGCTGTAAATCCAAGGGGGACATGTAAGGAAAATAAAAAACAGCATTTTAGCTTGAACATGATTGGATGATAAAATCAGCAGAGCTTCCCCTCATTTCAGATCTTCCCCTCAGATTTACACTTGTAGTGCAAAGTGGATTTGCCTTTCGTAAATAACCCCCAGTAGGTTGTTATTTTTGGTTTATACAGTGGGGATCATTGCTAAAACTGGAGAGTGCAACATCTGGTGCAGCTGTGCATGGTAACCAATCAGATTCTAACTTTAGCTTGTTCAATTAAGCTTTGAAAAACAAAACTGGAAGCCAATTGATTTCTCTGCAGAGCTGCACCAGATTTTGCACTTTGTATAAGCAGAGAGGTGGGTCACTGTAAACCACAGCCCTAAAAGTAAATTCATACAGAGCAAAGCAACAGGTTCATTTTAATTCAGATCTCCACAAACGTATATACTGTATGTACCTTCACTTACACTGTGCATATCCATCTTTGCTGATTCCCAAAATGCCATTGTTTTGTACACAAAAGTGCCTCCCTTTAATTTTCTGGAAAGATTGGCAACAGATAAGTACAGTACATGCTTATGTACAGACTTGTGGGGTTTTTAGACAATTTTTGAAATGAATAAAACAGTTTGGTTAATATATCACAAATGTATTTAAATGTATTTTGGGTGAGGCAATAATACTTTTATACTTCAATTTCATTGCGTTCTAATAGATTCAATCAAATTTGGAGCCTACACAATGAGATTGATGTTAAAAAGGATTTGAGAATGTTCACATAAAATTTGATTGATTGATTCTCTGATTGGACAAGGGAGAGCTTCACATGTTATTGTGTGAACATTTTCAAATCCTTCAGTAAATCAGCCTAATTTTGCGTATGAACATAAAAATTGGAAGTATTTTGGAAGAGTCACAGTGCAGTCAGACTCAATGAAATTGCTACCGTAGTGGCCACAGCCTTATGTAAGTGCCTTAAGTAGGTTCAGTTTAGAGCTGGATCATCTACAAGGTAACCTATGTAGAAGTCTAGGACCTATTTGATGCCCAGGGGCCCAGCTCCACTATTCATGCTCCTGTAGTAAACCAAGGATCTAGATCAGGGGTCTTCAAACTACGGCCCTCCAGTTGTTCAAGAACTACAATTCCCATCATGCCTAGTCATGTCTGTGAATGTCAGAGTTTTACAATGCCTCATGGGATGTGTAGTTCCGCAACAGCTGGAGGGCCGCAGTTTGAGGATCCCTGATCTAGAGCATTTGGACAAAGTTGTGCAGCTGCCTGTCAATTGCCAAGGGAGGATGTACTTGTAGGCAGTTGGTATCTGATAGGGCCAGAGAGGAATAGAGATAGACATTCTGCATACTGGGTGAGATGCTATGACTTTAGGAAATATTAAGGTATGCTAAAGATTCATTAAAACATGTGCTGCAAATTTTCTACAAACTATAAAAATTAAATTTATTTGCAGACCACAAATTTTTAATTAAGGGTTCACTGTTAACATTTTTTATAGATGCCACATAAAGTTTTGAAAGCCATATGACTGTCTTTAAAACATATTGCATTTAGTTAATTAGTGTTTCAAATCGCTTAATATAAAAAGTCTGCGGCATAACTCCCATTTATACAAAAACTCAGCCATTTTCTCTTAGAGCTTATATTATGTGTTAGTAATCTCTTAAACTGTATTCACATGGGCTTTAGAAGGACAATATTATGAACTGGTCCTTTTCTAAATAATAATAGTGTGTACTTTTCGAATAGAGCATGTGCACACATTTGCCAGCATTTATGCACAATGACAATCACCTTTACTACTCGGTCACTCAAAAGATCCCTGATAGCAATAGCTGGTTATCAAAGCACAGAACATGCTTGCTGTGCAGGCAAATTCACTGTGTTGTATTTTTAGAAGGCATGGGCAGTCTTTTCAAGACTTCATTTTTTTTGCCACAAGACTATAGGATAATAAGGAAAAACTGAAAATATATTTTTTTACACAAAGTTATCAGACGAATAAGATATTTCTTATACACAGCATTGGCATACTTAGAATTACACCACAAAACACATTCTGTTACTTCTCCTGAGTAAGGTGATATCACATGGGTAAACTGTTGGCGCTATATAAATCCTGTAATAAATAAAATAAATATCACATGGGTCAGGCTTTTTCACAGCCTAGCCACACAGAGGGGCCCGACACCCAAGAAGCACCTTAACCACTTTCTGACATTGTTCTCCTACATGTATAAAACATCTTTTTTTTACTAGAAAACGGCTTAGAACCCCCTGAAATTATATATATATATATATATATATATATATATATATATATTTTTTTTTTTTTTAAGCAGAGGCCCTAGAGAATAAAATGGGGGGTGTTGCTTATTTTTATGTCACATGGTATTTTTGCAGCATTTTTTTGGAAAATAAATTGGTAGTAAACTATAAATTGTTATTTTAATGTACAGTTAAGCTTATAATAAAACTTACCTGTAGGTTAAATGAATATCTTCTAAACATGCACTGTTTAGGGGATATTCTAGTGAGCAGCAGCTGGTGACGTCACCAGCGTATGTGCTCTGAGGAAACAAGATACCGTGCTGTTCCTTCAGAGGTTCGTGACTCCCGCATGCATGCATAGGAATGACGTCCTCGCGGTTCAGCCATTCAAGCGGCCACAGCCCGTCAACCCGGAAGAAACGCTGGATGAAGATGGAAGCCTCTGCAGTGGTGACAGTGCAGCACTGGAGGGCTTTGTTTTAAGGTAAGTCTTTATAGGGGAATGGTCGGTAAAAATAGCGTTGGGGGGGGGGGGACTGCCCTTCCGCTGTCTGCAACAGTGATCCAGCAATTCTTTAGCCACTCGGATTATTTCTACTGGTTTTGGAATACTGGTACGTTGCTGGACAGGAAGCTGTTAAAGTGTTCTAGGGGCATAAATTATGCATCTAATTTGCTGATTATCTATCACATTTTTGCTGATTTGCTGATTATCTATTACCTTTTTGGAGGGTCTGAAGAACCACAGTGAAAACAATTGGGGACACTTGCTCTGTTGACACTGGTACAGATATGTGATGATCAAGACACTGGTATGGCAATGATCTGGACACTGGTATTGGGTATGGCTGTGATAAGGATGCTCATATAGGGTATGGTGGTGATCAGGACGCTGGTATGGGGTATGGTGGGGATCGGGATGCTGGTATGGGGTATGGCAGGGATCAGGATGCTGGTATGGTGTATGCCAGTGATCAGGATGCTGATATGGTGATGATCAGGACACTGGTATGGCAATGATCTGGACACTGGTATTGTGTATGGCTGTGATAAGGATGCTCATATAGGGTATGGTGGTGATCAGCACATTGGTATGAGGTATGGTTGTAAACAGGATGCTGGTATGGGGAATGGCAGTTAACAGAGCGCTGGTATTGCATAGGGACGGGATCAAGACACTAGTATGGATTATGGTAGAGATCAGAATGCTGGGATGGGGTATGGCGGTGATCAGGGCGCTGATATGGGGTAGGTGGTGGTCAGGATGCTGGTATGGCATATGGCGGGGATCATGATGCTGATATAGGGTATGGCGGGTTCAGGAAGCTGGTATGAGGTATGCCAGTGATCAGAACGCTGGTATCGCATATGGCAGTGTTTAGTATGGTGGTATGGGATGTGACAGTGATCAGGATGCTGGTATGGGATATGACAGTGATCAGAATGCTGGTATGGTGTATGGCGGGGATCATGATGCTGATATAGGGTATGGCGGGTTCAGGAAGCTGGTATGAGGTATGCCAGTGATCAGAACGCTGGTATCGCATATGGCAGTGTTTAGTATGGTGGTATGGGATATGACAGTGATCAGGATGCTGGTATGGGATATGACAGTGATCAGAATGCTGGTATGGTGTATGGCAGTGATCAGGATGCTAGTATGGTGTATGATGGTGATCAGGATGCTTGTACAATGTGGTGGTGACTAGGATGCTGGTGCTGTGTATGGCGGTGATCAGGAAGATGTTCTGGGGCATGGCGGTGATCAGGATGCTTGTATGAGGTAGGGCTGTTATCAGGATGCTGGCAATGCTGTATCCTGGTCCAGGCCTAGGGCAGCACTTTGCAGGGGGGCAGCACGGAAAGAGTCCCCACCGGCTTGCGCTACACTGTTAGTGTAGCACCAGTCTTATGGGGCGGACTGGGCTGAGAGGCAAATTAGTCATAAAGCTGCCTCACTGCTTCTGGTATGCAGGCGGCTGGCATTCCGCTAGCTAAATCGCTGATATAACAGGGGTAAAGCCCCGCTAAAACTAGGCACCCTACCACTAACGCCGGGTGCAGGGCAGTGTGAAAGTACCCTAAATTAAATTTTTTATATTTTTTGAAGTGGTTCTAAAGGCAGAAGGTTTTTTTTTTTTTATCCCAATGCATTCTATGCATTAAGATAAAACACCTTCTGTGTGCAGAAGCCCCCCTCAGCCCTCCTAATACTTACCTGAGCCCCATCTCGATCCAGTGATGTTGCAACTTCGGCTGCCCAGGACTCTCCCTGCTGATTGGCTGGGAGAAACAGCAGTGGGCGACATAGGCTCCTGCTGCTGTCAATCAGAGTCAGTAAGCCAATGAGGAGAGAGAGGTGGCGGGGCTGAGCCACGTTTTGTGTCTGAATAAACACACAGAGCAGCGGCTCGGCTCGGGTGCTCCCCTAGCAAGCTGCTTGCAGGAGGGAGGGGCCCAGAGCATTGGCGAGGGACTCGAGAAGAGGAGGATCAGGGCTGCTCTGGGCAAAACCATTGCACAGAGCAGGTAAGTATAACATGTTTGTTATTTTTAAACTAAATAAAACAAGACTGTAGTATCACTTTAAATTTCCAGTTTTAATTATATAATAATATCTAGTGATCCTGCCATGATGGTCATTGTTCAAACATGTCCTGTTTTAAGGGTGATACTGCTCTGTCTCTGCGTGCCATTTATGCTCCCATGCTGTCACTCTGTCACTCAGGCTTCTGATGAAATAATGTTGTCATCAATGATGAGTGGCCTTCTCATCGTAATAAATGGCCAATATACTAAATATACAAGGCCTGAAGATTTTCTGTAAAGAGGATATGTGGCACCCATCAACCCTGCAGCCAAGATCTTCATAGATTATGAAAAGGTAAGTGGCAAACTTGGAGGGTTTGTTGGGTAACTACATTTTAAGAATAATTTAAAGGAAAATTATCCTTTAATCAAAGAAGCTTAAACTATGATACATGGACCATAACTTGTTCCTCCCTTAAAGCTGATCTCCATGTTTCATTTAACTTTAAATATTTTACCAAGCTGGTCCAAGCAAACTATTTACTTCACTAACTTTACTAACTTCACACAAACTACTTCTCTAACTTTACTTCACTAACAGTTGCAATGACTGTGTGGGCTGCATATACTGTTTGTAGCCTCAGCCAGTGGCTTCTGGTGTTTTTTTTGGTGGGGGGGCGACAAGCAATCACCCCCCGTGGGCAGCCAGCAACACCTCCCCCCTGCCCGCCTGATGTCTGCGTTCGGTCCGGCACTTACCTTATCTAGGTGGCAGGTGGCAGGCATCAGCAGTGGCTCCCGTGTTCTCTCCTCCATCACGACAGCTTCTACTGTGCGTTTCCTCCCCTCCTCCTAGGTGTCTAAAAAGATCGCCTGTCGTTTTAGCCAATTGGGTGACGGGTCTTAAGACCCGCTTTCTGATTGGCCAGGAGGAGGATCAGTGTTACAATAGCAAATCTTCATTTGCTATTGTCACACAACTGGGTGGGCTCGGTTCGCAGTCCTCTATTTTGAAGCCTATTAGAGCCACTGGCCCCCAATACCCCCCCCCCATTGAAATCCATGCATCTGGCGTCCTGCATGGGGACTGGATGCATGGATGGGGGGGGGGGGGCGGCGCCCGTGTGCCCTTAATGGACAGGCTGCTGTATATACAGTATACAGTGCTGTGTTCTGGCAGCGGGGCGAGAACTTCCCATCCCACTCCTAGAACAAAATCGAATCAGGGTGAGCATTGCTTTCTCTGAATGGCTGAGGTGGAGAGGTGGACAGATGATGTCAGAACATTTACATTAGCCAATCTAAGGAAGCCATTGATAAAATACAAGGCATCCTTTGAATGGATGAGCAGCGCTCAGCGTGACTCCATTTTGCTCTGGGAGCAGGAAAGAAAGTTCTCATCCTGCTGAACACAGCTCTGTATACTGTATGTAGCAAAGGCTACATACAGTTTATACAGCACTGACAGCCAGTGCAACTGTTAGTGAAGTACAGTAAAACCTTGGATTGTGAGCATAATTCGTTCCAGAAACATGCTTGTTAACCAAAGCACTTGTATATCAAAGCAAATTTCCCCATAAGAAATAATGGAAACTCAAATGATTTGTTCCACAACCATTTATTCATAAGTCCTTCAGTTTAAAGGCCATAAAAAAGATTATAGCAATGTGACCAGGTTGTGTAACCATAAAATATCCATTTACAAATGGAAGCCTCCATAAGAGAATTAGAAGCAAACTCCAGCACAAGCTACAGAGTATAAAAGAGAAGAGAGGTGCCTCTAAGTGTAGTAATATGGTTACATTTAATGAAGGTACAACATTTAGCAATTCACATGGTTGATGTATGCAGGCATCCGGGGTAAATCTGTCCACATAGACCATTCCCCACACCGCCGGCTCTCACCGCTGTCAGTCTGAAATCGTGACCGGGAAGACTACCCTGCAGAAGAGCGATTGAACCGCTCGTGGAGCGCAGCGTGGAAGGGACGATGTCGATGGCGGTTTCAAGGATGGTCTATGTGGACAGCTTTACCCCGGATGTCTGCATACTTAGATGTGTCTGTTTTAATCATCAACCATATCAGTTGCTAAATGTTGTACCTTCATTAAATGTAACCATATTGCAACACTTAGGCCCCTTTCACACTGGGGGGGGGAGCCGCGGTGACGGTAAAGCAGCGCTATATTTGGCGCTGCTTTACCGTCGTTTTCAACACGGTTTTCGGCCGCTCGCGGTGCGGTTTTACCCCCCGCGAGCGGCCGAAAAAGGGTTAAAGACCCCCCGCAGAGCGCCGCCGTAGCGGCGCTTTGCGGCGGTATTGCCGCGGTTTCACCGCGGTGTCCCATTCTAATCAATGGGAAGGAGCGGTATAGGAGCGGTGAACACACCGCTCCTATACCGCTCCAAAGATGCTGCTAGCGGGACTTTTTTTGTCATCCTGCTAGCGCACCGCTCCAGTGTGAAAGCCTGCCGGCTTTCACACTAGAGTTAAAGGGGCCGGATTTTTTCATGCGGTGAACAGGCGCTATTTTTAGCGCTGCACCGCATGAAAAACGCCCCGGTGTGAAAGGGGCCTTAGAGGCGTCTCTCTTCTCAATTATACTCAGTTGTGATGTGACGCTACTTGTATATCAAGACATCGCTTATTTATCAAGTCAAAATGTATTTAAAAATGTTGCTTGTCTTGCAAAACGCTCTCAAACCAAGTTACTCTCGAATCAAGGTTTTACTGTACAGGGGGTCACTGACTTACGAACGCCCGACCTAGGAACCACTCCTACTTACAAACCGGGCGCTGCGGGGACCCTCTGCCATTCTGCGCGGACTATCGACTGTTCTGCGCATAACGGCATTCGACGGAACATTGGAAATGTCTGTAACTGTCGCTCTGCGCAGGCGCGGCCAACTTACGAACATTTACGAATTACACACACTGGTTCGTAACCCGGGGACCCCCTGTAGATGGTTCGTTTGGACCAGCTTGGTCCAAACTAACTCTTTATAGCTAAATGAAACACGGAGATCAGTGTTAAGCCCACCACCAACCCATATTACAATCAAACATACCTATGCAAAATATATTGGAAACTAAATGATCACCGCTGGCAATAATACATACAGTAGTGAAAAATGATTTATTTATGCTGGGCTTTCATTGTGTTTTGATTTTTACCAAGTTGTACATTCCAAAATGGCCACTTTCAGGTTCGTCTGTGCATTCGATCGTACTCAGCCTCGATCTTTCTGCCACTGTCATGGTCGTGTGTGTGTGCATTCGATCGTACGCAACCTCGATCGTTCGGCCACTTATAATAACGATGTTTGGTGTTTTTTTGGGGAAAGGAAGTTTGTTCTCACTAGAAATGTCATCAAGAATGTAAAGCCAATTTATTCAATGTAAAGGAGAGGTCACTCAGTAGCTGTTTACCCATCTGGACTCTAGAGCACTAGTGCTGGGACACCCAAACCCCCTTTTATTATGCTTTTCCACACATGTGCTCCAGTGGATACTAGAGGGGGTCTCCATCACACAAACTTCTACCAAAAAGCTAGTCAGTTTAGCACCTTTACAAAGTGACTTCATTCATGTAGTTGACATTTGTAACTGGCCAAACTAAATAGTGTCCGTCACTTTCAAGCAATGTTTGTCATTTCCTATTTCTGCCCTCAATAGCTTGTGTTGCTAAATCTTCCTTTTGGACATTCTCATAGGGGAGCGAAAACTTGGCCGTCTGAGGAAACCCCCAAACCAACACCTACCAAAAAAGGGGAAAGAGCAGAAGCAGAGGAGGAGGAGGAAGGAGATCATCGAACTTGGAGAAATTGACACCACAACAGGTGAGTGTGGGAGAACACAGCTACTGGTAAGCTGTGGTTTTTAGGTGACGTGGATGTTGTGGAAGAAAAATCGCACTTTACCACAGAGAGTGCCCACGTACTCATCGGAGAGATAATGGTCTGCAATCGAGATCTAGATTACATAAAGCAAAACATCAATGATGTTCAACAAAAATTGAAGAACATCATTGATGTTTTAGGAAAAAATATGAAAAAGCACCAAGTAATTTACACACATTTGTGCCAGCTTCTGAACACATTTGCAAATTAAAAACTGTGTGAAATTTGGAACATGCACACATTGTGTCCACATGTGCTAGCTCCCATCATGGTGGATGAATGGCAACGTTTTTTTTTGGGGGTGCAAACACTTTACGAACTACGAAAGTGGTTGTGGTGAAATTATTAATGACCTAGTGAGTTAAATGCCGTCAGGAACAGGCGGGGGAAGCGGCTGGCCAGGATGCCAAAAGCGCTCTCCACCACTCTTCTGGCTCTGGACAGCCTGTAGTTGAAGACCCTCTGGTCCGGGGTGAGGGTCCTCATCGGGAACGGCCTCATCACATGGGGAGTCAGCGCAAACGCTTCAATCTGCGACAAAGACGAAGGGGAGTCCTTCGGCATTCTCCTCTGGAGGTGGCAAGCACAGACTGCCACTTTGGAGACGCCAGTAGAACTCCGTGTGCGTAATGGCCCCACCATCCGATATCCGGCCGTTCATCATTTCCCCACGTCCACATACATAAACTCGTATGTTGCCGACACCACCGCCAACATCACTACACTATTAAACCCTTTATAATTATAATAGTAGGACCCCGAGTTGGGCGGTGGGACGATGCGGACGTGTTTCCCATCAATTGCCCCTCCGCAGTTAGGAAAGTCCCAACGGCTGGCAAAGTGGGAGGCCACAGTCTGCCATTCCTGTGGCGTGGAAGGGAACTGTGGAGTGAAACAAGAAAAAAAAATTAGTCACTTTGCACCTAAACATTGCAAGCAGATTAGACAATCAACATCTTGGAACAAGAGCATTGTATAAAATTGGAGGCTGGAAAGTATTTTACACAGAAAAGTAGAGGCTCCCCTTCACAGATTACTCACCCCCCCATCAATCCCCCCCCCACTTCTGATGGGACATTGGCAATAACTATGGTTTTGGGGGGGGGGGTGGTGGACAGGTAACCCTCTGCACTTCATTGATTGGCAAATGGCTCAATAATGTGGGCTAGTTTGGCCAGACCCTCTGTACTTAACACTATTGGCAGGCCACAGGAAAGATCAAATAACATTTCCCCCCCCCCAAAAAAGGCAGGCACAGTGTGACATTATTAAATTACCAAGCAAGCTAATAGGAGGGAAAGAAGACAAAAAAATAGGAAATGGAATGTATGGAGGCAGTCCCTTGCACTACATGCTTTGCTCAATTCATCCCTAAAGATGCGCACTATAAAGAGGTAGGTATATAGTGTGTATGGACCTTGGGAAAGCCAGCAGATAAAGGATTGGTACCATCTGACAGAGCAGTTGGGGGAGGGGGTTCCTAATGAGTTTTGCCCCCCCCCCCACCAAAAGAACAAAAAAAGGGGCTCTACATGAAGTAAACCACACAGCAAACATTTGTGCATATTTTAGGGGGTTTTTGGGGCAAACAATACTATGCAGCAGACAAAAGACATTGCTTAAGTGAGTAGGCCATAGGTGTCTATTGGGGCAGAAGAGCATGCTGGTGAGGTAAGTGAAGGGAAAAATGCATGAAGGAGAAAAGGCACAGCATATTAGAACATATTGCAATCATGGTAATTAGGGAAGGAGGTCAAAAATACAAGTCATTAGCAAACAGAGCATACATAGAAGGGAATAGTAAAGTAGAAATGTTACCTTAATATAGTCCTCCTGCAGGACCTGAATGATGGCAGAACAGGTGGAAACTAAATGATCACCGCTGGCAATAATACATACAGTAGTGAAAAATTAAAAAAAGTGAAAAATGAATTAGCAAAAAATACATTCTTGGAAAATAATTCTTTAAGAGTTTGACAATATTTTCTTGATCCATAAATAATTTGACACTAGCCATAAGAGATAAAAAAAAAATTCTGTCAGCTTTCCCATAATTCCAGCAACTTAATACCCCTTCGTATGTTTAGCTCTCAGAATATGTTGATGTAAAAAGAGCATGTTATGTTCAACTGCTAACATTGTAATTTAATTAACTGCTTTTGTGCGTTATGTTGTACTATTATCCTGTTTGGAGTGTCAAGGCTTTTGCAGAATTCTCATTTATTTTCCCACATAAATGTGCCCTTTTTATCTTCTTCCCTTGGACATTATTCTCCATGCCGCACACAACGTTTTTCCCTAATCTCTCTGTGGCCTTTTTAAATTCTGGTTGCCTATTTTATGGCTAGGATTGTAATGGTTATCTTCCAGCCCTGCCTCTGGCAATCGCGTAGGGAATAAACAGAAGCTGACACAGTAATTTACTTAAATCTTCTTCGCACTTTTGCAGCATTTTACTCTAGAGGATACTCCTGAAACAACAATTATTTTAAATGTCACGCGTTTCTGCCCTTAGGCTACCGACAAATGAACATTAAATCTATTAACGACAGCAAAAAAAAAAAAAATTAAATGTTTACTTTTTAGAGTAGGTGAGTGAAAATGAGAGCCTGCTTCTATAAATTCTTCTTCAATAATAAAGAGGGGTACTTAATGTTTCTGTAAGAGACAGTCAGCTCTGAGTCTATAAGGATACACGTGTTTGTAGGAGCTGCTTGTTTTTTTAATCAGTAAATGTAGTATGCTTTAACATCTGCTCGTCTGTTGCCTCGTTCGATTTATCTTAAGTTTCTTTTAAGAAAAGTCACAGAGAATGTTTTTTTTTTTTTTTTTTCTTTTTATGCTTCTTGTCTTTAGTTTGGTTCTTTATTTCATTGGGAAAGTAATCTGGTGCGATAATCAAGTCTAACTTCAGGTCTAGTCCCCAGAGGTATTGTAAAACAGCCTTAAACTGTGCTATGCCGGCTGCAAGATCTGGCAATAGAGACTGTAGGCTTGGCAGCCATCCTTTCATTTTGAAACTAAGTGGAGAGATAACTACAGAGAGAATTTTTTTTTTTCTAAATTCTGCACTTGCAATTAATATATAGAATATTTTGGTCCACATCATGTAGATCGATTACATATTGCAAATGTGTTAACCTGAAAAGGTCTGTGGGTTTCAAAATCAATGTGTAAAATGTAAATGTCAATTTTGTACATTTCATGTAATGTAAATTCCCTTTTGCCTTTTAACAGCATTTTTAGGTTGGACTTGTAGAGTATAATTTTTACTTGAATGAATGAACTTTTATTTTGAATCAAACATGTGGCATTACAAGTGAAATGTTAAAGCACAGTTCCGAGTTTTGTAGAAAAAAAAGTGCAATTGAGTGCAATTTTTTTATAAGCAAATATTCTTTAATAAATGCGTGTGAAGCCATTCCTCTCACCCAATAGTGTATTTAGGTTTTGTGCTGCCCTAGGCCTGACTAAACTCATTACTCACCCCTAATTTAAATATGACCCACCCCTTCCTGTCAAGGCCACACCCCTTGCTGTTTAGGACCTGCCCTGAAATTTTCGAGTGGGGACACTAGTTCTGAGGGCCTGGTGGGGGGGGGGGGCAATGGATTACCTTAATTTGCATGGATTTCCTCTCACTTCCTGTTTGGCTATGGTTCAGGGAAATCTCTGCAATGGGACAGGGATGGTAAAAAATAAACTGTAAAAGCGTTATATAGTTCTATTTTAAGCATAAATTTCTGATAATTTTATGGAGAGGACTAAGAAGATATAACCTTGCCAACGCACAGTATTGCATAGCATAGTGAGGAAGGTTTGTGGTCCAGGATAATAGGACAGTCAATAATAAAAGCGGCGCCCCCCCCCCCCCCCCACAGTTGCAGAATGCCAGCCGCCTGCATACCGGAAGCAGTGCGGCCGCTTTATAGGGGCGCTAGACTAATTTGCTTCTCAGCCCAGTCCGCCCCATAAGACTGGCACTACACTAACAGTGTACACTAATGCAAAGTGCTGCCCTAGGCCTGGGCATTTTTCGGCCTAGGCCAGGATACAGCGTTGTTCTTACCACTCCTGAGATAAGGTAGCTAGAAGAAATGCTGGCTCAAATTTTACTGGCTCATACATAGCTCAAATTTTAGCTGACTGCAGCCGAAGTTGAATAAAAAATTTAAGGATCAGGGTGGAAAATGAATGACCGAGCAGTGGCTGTATCCTATGAGGGTATTCATACAGCTACGAGTACAGCAGCTGCTTGAATACAATAGCTATCATGGGAGATTTTTCCACCTATGCCGTTTAGCATGGATGGGGGAATCAATGGATTTCTTTCATTCGGCTTGCAAGGCTGAACAAGAGAAATCTATCTATGTATGGCTACCTTAAATGGGAGTGAGGGTGGTGTGGACACTGCAGAAAAATAATCATGAAGGTGTTGCTCACAGCACCCAGACAAACTTCAACATTCTATTTTCAGGTATAATTAGAGAATGCTATCACTAACACAATTTTTAATTCCCCCTTTTCTTTTTAACGCGCCTCCAAGGCTTCTAAATACCAAAAATAGATCAGATTTTAAAGTATACCTAAATGCAAAACTTTTTTTTAGATTGGATAAAGTGTTCAGGGGTTTCAACCTCTCTCATGTCTTTATTGCAGTCTCTGTCCCCGATAGGGAGATTTACTCTCCATAGTTATCCTGATCACCAATGTCAACAGGAATCAAAAAAGAGCGTACATTTTAAATTTGTGAGTTGCCACCAGAACCAGAATAGAAGGGAAAATCCTGTGGTAACTGAAGGGGATTTCCCTCATATTGGAAAAATATTCTCTTACTTCCTGTTAAGCCTACAGGACAAGAAGTGAAGAGAATTCTCCCTAATGTGGGACACAGATGACAAAAAAAATCTGACAGCGATTTTAACCCTCCCCCACTCTATTCAATGAGAAAAAAAAATTGGGCTTTAGATGTACTTTAACCTCCCTAGCCATATTCCTGAGTGTGGCTCGGGTGAATTTTCAGTACCAAAAGCGGTAACCCCAAGCCACACTCGTGATCGCATCGCAGGATCCTGGCAAAGTTACTTACCTTGTCCCCAGAATCCTGTGATGTCTCCCCGCTGTGTGTGTGGGCCGCGTCCTTCGTTCGATCTATCACAGTGCTGGGCATCATTCCCTGCAAATGTCACGACGTCCGTACACACGATCAGACTTTTTGACCACCAACATGCAAATAAGCTGTTTTGGACCAACATCCGACCGTGTATACGCTCCATCGGACCAACTTTTTCCAGGTTTCATCTGACTTTTGTTGGCTGTGCGAACGGACCAACTTTCGGCCAACAAAAGTCAGATGGACCAAAGTCCGACCGTGTGTACACAAAACCATCGGACTTTTGTACAAAGTACAAACACGCATGCTCAGAAGCAATGCAAAAGATCAGACAACAATACAGAAGTTGACCAAAGGTGGCGCAGGAGTATTAGAACGTCCTCTTTTGAAGTGTCGTCAGTACGTTGAAACGTCACTACGTTCATGTTTGTTTCCTAAAAAGTCCGATCGTGTGTATGCAATACCAACTTGGGGCCAACGCCCTTTGGACAAAAATCCACGGGAAAGTTGGTCCAAGGTCCGATTGTGTGTATGAGGCTTAACAGTGACTGCCTCTTGTTAGATATAGTCACTGTTCAGATATTCAGACAGCCACAAATATAGCCGCTAGCGACAATCACTATCTTCTTCCGGCGAGGACAGGTTCCCCCGCTCGCTCCCGTCCCCCGCTGGGAGAAGACAATTGTTCGGCAGAAGGGATTCCCCTGTCAGCACTGTCTGTGTTGATGGGGGAATCAGGTGAATTTCTTTCCTGCAACCAGTGGCGGCTGGTGCTCTATTGTTTGGGGGTGGGGCAAAAAAAACACCTGACCCCCCCATTTATTCGTTCAGGTGCCCTAAGCCCACCCTTTTTTGAAGCCAATTAGTGCCTCAGGCTCTAATCACGTGCTTCTAAAAAAAAAAAAACCCCATTGAAATCCATGCGTCCGGCGCTCTGCATGTAGATTAGGGGCCGGGCACATGGATTAGGGGGGCGGCACCCCTGCACCCCTAGTGGAGTGGCCACCATTGCCTGCAACCTGTAGTTATAGGAAAGAAATTTGCACCGTCTATGGCCTGCCTTAAAGTGCTAACCAATTAGACATAATTTTAACATAACATATTAACATTAACATATTTTACACTCTGGAGGTTGGAGGGGTAGTTGTTTAGACAGGCTTACAGGAGGAGCAAAGCACAGATGATGTTGTCCACAGATCACAGAGAATATTACAGGTAGGTAAGGGCAGAACTGCATGCTGTAAATGCAGTGTCCTCATCTGACTATACAGTGACTATTGAGAAATAGAAGAATGGCTCAACAGAATTATACATATTTTGTTAGTCCATATATTTTTTGTATACACAGTAACAGAACAATTGAACTAGAAAGACATAGGCTTGCACCCAGATTAAATATAGGTTCTCACCCAGATAAGTAGTAGCAGATGCAGAAGTCCCAATAGCAAATTTTGCAAGAGAGAGCCTTAATACACAGAGCTCTCAGGACAGTGGTCAAGAGCTCCAGCACATCCATACAACAGGAGACTTTATTTTCTTCTGAAACATAAGAATGTAAATTTAAGTATTTTTTTTTCACTTAGGCTAGTTATATGTGCTTTAATTAAAGAGTGTTTGCGAGGATTATTTTTTTATTTTAATACAACCATGTGCACAATTGGGTGTGTGCTGTGAAAACAGGTCCACTGCCCCAACAGTAGCAATTATGTCTTTAGTAGCCTATGAATGTGGATCACCTATAGAACACATTAAACCTGTGCCTGATTAAGCCACATATTTTTAAATGTTTTTGCTACAGCTGTGTTTTTTTTTAAATGTATCCATAATGTAAAAATGCTAACATCATAAAGGCAGGCATACCTGTTTGTTAAGTGTTTATAAGGATGTGAATTGCATAATTACTGAAAAAAGCATGCTCAATGCCTTTCTGAGGACATCCAGAGAGCAGAAGCATCTTGTTTTGAGGTTGGGAGACCCTGTTGTCAATGGTAGTCCATTGGACTATTTTACCAGCTTACAAAAAGAACTGGACTGGTCCACGTACAGATTGGCTTGTGTTTGGAGGGAACAATGGTTTGGTTGTTTCATAGTAGGTATAACGACAATAGTCTATCAAGTTTAACCTGTCTAGGTGTATGTGTGTCAGATTCGATAATTATTTCCCATATCCCTGTATGTTGTGTTTACTAAGATGCACGTCCAAGAATTTTAAAGTATCAATACTCTTAGCTGACACCACCAATTGTGGAAAAGAGTTCCACATCCTTACTGCCCTGACAGTGAAAAAACCCCTACGCAGATTGGGATTAAAGTGGTCAGTCTTTTTTGGGGGAGGATATAGGTTAAATTTTTATGTAATTATTTGTATTTAATTGTTATGGTATATTGCTAAGATTGGGAGGGGTGGTAGTGGACCACTAAGGTAATAGGTTATTATATTTTTGTATATATTTGTGAGTGATATAATTTTGCTTGTTTTGTTAAGCCTTTGTTTTTGTTTTTTTATTGTTTTATATTATTCTCCTTTTGATTTAAATCTTACCTGTTAAAAAAAACAATTAATTTATTGATATTTTAAAAATGTGGTTGGGTATTGGAGCTGATTTACTAAAAAAAATTGAAAACGTTCACCAACATTGAATTTTTTCTTAGCTTAGTGAATAGAGTGAAGCTGTGTTTACAATCATGAGCTGGGCAATTTAAACAGGATTTACAATACAGAAGATTACATTGAAAACAGCTTCACTATATAAAGTGAACACTACTCTTTTTTTAAATCAACCCCAGAAAGTCAGTGCTTTATTTGTATACCCTTAAGTCATACATCGATGTACCATCATATACTATATGCATATGTAATACAGGTGATTATTAATTATTAATCTATTTTTATAATGTATAAATCATATAGTATACTCCTTTTGCCTCATTAAAGCTGTATTACAGGAAAAAATACACTACAATCAAATAAAAAATGTTTGGTTGCTATCGCAATACATACAATTTTTCTTTTTGATGCTTTAAAAAAATTTTTGGCATTTATTTAATTCCCACTGGTACTAGCTTAGTAACATAGAAGCATTATGGGAAAATCTGCCCATTCATTCACACTGCAGATTGTGTTGGGTATTAACTCATATACAGTTAATCAAACCAATGATAGATCAATGCACTGGCAAGCAAGGCCTATGATATTTAATTAATTACAAAAATAAAATAAAAAAATAATGTGGTTGTAAAGCTTTTTTTAACTTATATACACAGGGATATGGGAAATTATTATCAACATGAACACACATACACACCCACACAGGTTGAACTGGATGGACTAGTGTCTTTATTCAACCTTACCCACTACAGGCATACCCCACTTTTAAGTACACAATGGGGTTTATTTACTAAAGCTGGAAAGTGCAAAATCAGGCTCACTTCTGCATAGAAACCAATGAGCTTCTAACCCCAGCTTGTTCAATTAAGCTTTGGTAATAAAACCTGGAAACTCATTGGCTTCTATGCAGAAGTGAGGCTGATTTTCTAGCTTTAGTAAATAAACCCCATTGTGTACTTAAAAGTGGGGTATGCCTGTATGTAAGTATGCAACAGTAAAAAAACGTCAGTGTGCAGCTCCTCCCCCAGTCCCGCCCCCCTGAAATACTAACCTGAGCCCGATCTCGATCCAGCTCTGTGCATGATGTGCAGTGGCTCGCTCTGCTCTTCCTTTCCTCATAAGCTCAGAGACAGCAGCGGGAGCCATTGGCTCCCACTGCTGTCAACCACAGCCTGTGAGAAGAGAGTGGGGGATGGGGCTGAGCCGTGGTCTGTGTGTCAATGGACACACAGAGTGCAGTCGGGAGCAAGTCCACATGAGTGTCCCCCTAAGCAAGCGGCTTGTTATGGGGGCCCTCAGCAGGGTGCAGGGTGGAGGAGCCAGGAGCGCCAGGAGCGCCGGCGGGGAAAACCAGAAGAGATGATTAGGAGCTGCACTGTGCAAAACCATTGAACATCTATGACATGTTTAAAAATAAAATCTGCATGTTCACAATCAATTTAAACATTTACAATTTAATCTTTATTTTATTTTCTGGCAAAGAGAATTAATGCTAAACATACTGGGTGTGATTTACGAATGTGGTTGTTTTTGCGCATAGTCCAGTGAACCCGTGTTCAGGGCATTCTAAGTAGTAAGGGCACCTTTTTGCACATGATTGGGTGTCAGAAGAGAACACAGATTCAAAAACTGCTTTAACAAACCACTATTCTTGTAGAGAAGCACGCTCAAAGCATCCCGGATTATCCAAATTCAACTGCTGAATGAATGTTTAAAAATGGACGAATTGATATTTTAAATGGAGTTGCATCATTCTTTTGGAAATACAAGTATTAAATAGAAACAGTACGTAAATATTAAACTTGCACGTCATGATTCTCTAACATGGTTATCAAATAAATGCATCATACAGTAAACATGGCAAAACGGTCATCGCTGCTTTGATCCTTATGTACTGCGTCTCGCCATTTTCATTGTGCATTGTCTCAGATCCCTTTAAAGTCCTTTCTTTTATTTCCATCTCTTTTGCATAATGAAAAAGTTTTTTTTTTTTGTGACAGAAGTTAAAAGGAATGCTTTAAAAAAATAAATAAAAGACGCTGTTAGAAAGAGAAATGTCATTCTCTGATTTAATCCTGTTTTCAGTTCTTGTGTCTGTCAATTGCTCTCCTGCCAGTCTTTTTGTTGCTGTCTTTTCTCATTTCCGTGTTTCCCTCCATGGTTGTGTTGTTGGAGGTTGCTAAGGAGAACGGAATGCCGTTCAGTGCAGACTGGGTTTAAGGTTTACTTAACTTACGTCACCTCTCCTGCTAACTAACTTATACTTCTAAAGCCCCATACACACGGTCGGACTTTTTCATCAATTTGGTCCGATCGGACAAGGTTGTTGAAAAATCAGACCGTGTGTATGCACCATCGGACAGTGTTCGTCGGTTTGTCCGTCGGACAAAGTCTTATCTCCTGCTGGAAAGATTTCCCTTCAACCCGGTCCGATCACACCAAATCCGAGCGTGTGTACGCTTGTCCGACCGGACAAAGTGCTACGCATGCTCAGATCACATTACAAGACCAAAGCTATTGGCTACTAGCCTCTACGTAGTCCCGTCGTAGGCAACAAACGTCACCACGTTCAGAATGATCGGATTTTCCGACAACTTTGTCCGATCGTGTGTACGCAAAACCAACATCAGACAAAGTATGACGGACATGGTCCGACGGACCTGGTCCACGGATTGTCCGCGCGTGTGTATGGGGCTTAAGGGTCAAAGTTCAAGAAACTAGCTCTAGAGGTATGATTTCTCAAAACTCTTATTGCTACTTTGAGTGGAGAAGTCTATTACGATTTTCCGATTAGAACCTTCTACAATGCTGCATTTATGTGTCATAATAATGTCCCTTTCACCTTAGTACAAACTTTTAAGGACAAACTTCAATCAACATCTGCATTAAAGATGCTCCAGTCAAGTCCCCAATCCAAGTGAGGGTGAGCAGTATTCACTCGCTCTTTCCCATATGCATACAAATACGTGGTTTATGTAGCCTCGGTCGTTGGCTGATATTTGTTGACGTTGCTTACTCCAAGTAGTTTTGCAAATAAATACAAAATTAATAATTTTTTACACATTAATATATTTACATTCACATTTATGTTACCTAAATTGTGTAGCTGTTTAATTTTTATTTATTTGTTATTTATTTTAAATTTTAAATTTGGATAAAAACAACCCGTATAAAACTTGTTTTATTTTCTGGCACCCTCTCAGTTGGGTACACCTGTTTCAGTGACAACTGTCTAAGATAGAAATGATCCTTATTTCGTAAGAATTGGGTACCAACGATTGTTTCTCGGATATTGGAGAGTATTCTAACTTATGTATAATATGCTTTTTTTTTGCATCAACTTGCAATGACTGGTATTTTCTCGGATTTTCCTTTTTTTAGATCATCACACATGTGATTGATCACATTTTTATATGCCTAATAAATATTGATTTTATTCAGTTTGGTAGTGTTGTTGCCGTTTAAAATCCCACTCAGGGGGAATCTCTAATTTCAAAAGAACTTTCAGTTGCATCTTAGAGACAGAAAGTAAGGGACACAGACAGCAAAAAAAAAAAAATACATGGGTTTTGACCCTTCACTACTTCAGCCAAAACAAAAATAATATTTGGCTATACATACACTTTAATTGGTGTATACCCTGCCATCTGCACACAATGACAACAAAAAATATCTGCAGCAATGCACATGTGTTATAGCACCAAGTGGCATGCACATGAGCAGTTAACCGCAATATGGGAACAATTTCAAGATAGGAGCAAGCTTCTTGGGCATTATTTTCATTCACACACAGGCAAGCATTATGAATACCTGCATGCTTAATTTAATATATATTTTTTTAAAGAATAATACTTCCTTGTTAGATATATTTTCTTTCTGCTTAACACAGTACAGAGAGCACTGTGATTGGAGGAGAGTTGGTTATTTGACTTTTGTGCTTGTTTTATTCAGCCAGCTCATAGATTTAATGTAAGAATATTTGGGCTGCATAGCCACCTGATCACTTTTACAGTGCTGGCTGGGCCACCCCTTCCTCCATGTTTCCTGGACTCGGGAGGCCAAGACCACAACAGGGTTCAGTTGCTGAGGCCAGAAAAGCAGCTAATCAAGTACAATCTGATTTACTAAAGTCTAGTACACACAATGAGATTATTGGACGAATGATTGTCTATTAAAGTCCGAAAATTCTTGTACAACAGAATAAAAATTTGGTAAGTATGTTGTTTTTATATTGTATTTTTGGACAAAAACTGTACGGATTAAACAAAATTTGTACGATCTGGTATCATACGAGGAACATTTTCATGTTTGCCCCTTCGGATAATTTCAGACAAATACTGAGTACTAATGATCAGATTATCATACGATCGCTTTGATACTGGTATTTTTTGTACGATTTTCTGATTGTGTGTACGGGCCTGGTGCACACACAATCTGGTGCAGCTGTGAATAGTAACCAATTAGCCTCCAGGTCTTATTGTCAAAGCTTACAGCAGAACTATGGGCAAAACTTTTTATTTTATTTTGTATAGAGCAAGGGAGGGTTAGAATCCCTGTGACTTTATTTCACCATCTGTGTCCCGTTGCAAAGATTTCATTTCACTTCCTGTCCCATAGCCAAGTGAGAGGAAATCCCTAAAAATGAAGGGAATTTTTGGGGACCCCCAGGTTGCCAAAACTAGTGTCCTCAAGATTTCCCCTCTGTTACTTTTCTGGGGAAAACCCAAAATTTGGGATTTTCTTTTACTTTCACTGATAATGGTAAACAGGACAAATAGAGAGGATGAATCTCCCCAATGAGGGCTCAGACAGCAACAAAAACTGAGAGGTGTTTTAATCCCTCCCCACTTTATCCAAAACTAAGAAAAAAGTTTTGCCTTTAGTTACACTGTAATTGAACAAGCTGAAGTTAGAAG
Source organism: Lithobates sylvaticus (assembly GCA_028564925.1). Taxonomy (NCBI): domain Eukaryota; kingdom Metazoa; phylum Chordata; class Amphibia; order Anura; family Ranidae; genus Lithobates; species Lithobates sylvaticus. Next base: position 129,152,684 of record CM053036.1, on the reverse strand, counting down.
CTGAAGGTTACTATGCACAGCTGCACCACATTCTGTGTGCACCAGTTTTAGTAAATCTCCCTCCTGATGTCTCCATAAAGAGAAAAAAAGAGAACCTGTCACTTGATGTGCTATCACATAGGGTGCTTACTAGGCCATTGTTTTAATAATAAACTTGAATGTTAAAAAAATAAACAAAACAGAAAAAAATTTAAAATTATAATAAAATCAATAAAATATAATAAAAAACAAAAATAACCCCAAAAAAATGAAAATTCAAAGCAGCCATATCGCCCTGGACACGTGTATTCAAACAGCAATAGTAAACACACATGATATATATCACTGCAAAAATCTAATTGAGAGCAATTATTTTAGGTCCCTCATTTATGGTTAACTCAAAAGTGATGAGCTGTAAAAGCAATAAAGCGCCAACTATTGATAATTTTGCGTATTGTTATTTGTTGCCACTTTGTGGGTACATGCAATTTTGGGGCTTGAAATATTTGGTGTCTATTTACTTGACACAACCTCATCTTTAATTCCGTAAAAAAAAAAATACTGAATAAATCATATTTGTGTGCAATAAAATAAATGTTAGTGTTCTTTTTTCTGGAAATATAAATTTGATAAACAGTTTTGCAAATATTATGCCTATCTATTTATCTGTTTAAATAAATTCTACCTCTTACAGGGTCCCTGCAGTCAGAAAATAATATTGTGGGTTTCAGATAATTGAATAGCCAAAACTGCAAATTTTACCATGTGTGTGAAAAACGGAGGAATGGTTCTAGAGCAGAAGTGGTTAACTGTCCTCCAGTATTAATTCCACAACAACTGGCCATACATGGATAAAAATGTATCCGGGTCAGCAGGGATTGGCCGAATTTCGATCCATGTATGGGTGTTGTTGTTGTACAAAAGTCGATCTACTGATTGTTTTCTGTACAACTGCCCTGTTGGGTTGTCCACGCTCAATCACCTATCTTGCATCAAGCATGTGGATGGGAAATCAAGCGAGCGAGTTGAAGGGGAGAAAAAAAAACAGACTCATCCATGGGCTGCTTTACTTTATTAGGACAGTCATAGTCTGTTCCTTCTCTCTATTCTCTTCATAGCAGGTTGTGCCTGCACATTGTGTGCACTTGTAGACACTTGTATGAGGCCATCTCCTAAGAATATGGCCTCAGAATATGGTTTTATACAAGTATGTGGGTCTGGTTTACAAAGTGGGGTATGCCTGTATTAAAGCGTATGTGTGGTTCAGGTACATCAACCATGTATGGACAAGCAAATCATGTTTTTTTTTACTTTCCCCAGAGTTCAGTTTTACATTCACCTAAAATGTATATTTTAATTATGGATGTAACCTGACAATCTGAATAATCAGTATTGGGTGGACTGAGACTTTAAGGTGCTCATAGCACTCACAACCTCTGCAGACACCAACACGGCCAACTGAAAACGGTAATGGCTTGGAGTAAGACTTTACAGGCTTACCCCACTTTTAATTACAAAATGGGGTTTATTTACTAAAGATAGAAAGTGCAAAATCGGGCTCACTTCTGCATAGAAACCAATGAGCTTCTAACTTCAGCTTGTTCAATTAAGCTTTGGTAATAAAATCTTAACGCTCAGAAGTGATCCTGATTTTGCACTTTCTAGTTTTAGTAAATAAACCCCATTGCGTACTTAAAAGTGGGGTATGCCTGTATGGGGTTGATTTACTAAAGGCAAATTGACTGTGCACTTTGCAAAGTGCAGTTGCACTCTGCAAGAGCAGGTGCTTCAGAGCTTAGTAAATGAGAAAAAGCTCCACCATCCAATCACGTGCAAGCAAAAATGCATTTTTTTTTATTTTCCTTGCATGTGATTGGGCATTCTTTGCCTTACCTCATTTTCTAAGCTCTGGAGCAATTGCACTTGCAAAGTGTATTATTTGTCTTTAGTAAATCAATCCCTAGGTGTATGGCAAGGTTTTTTTTGACAAACAAGATCTGTCAGATGTTTGATAGGTCCTAGTGCCCTCTGTGGTCTATGGTTATCCTTGCTGGTATTACAGACAAATCAGTGTGCTTTTCTGAATCTACCAGGAAAGATCCGTTTCATTATTTAGAGAAAATATGTATATTCTTTTTAACTTTACTGGAAGGCTACAAGCTGCTTTGGAAGCTGATTTTAAATGAGTTATCATCGGGTTCTGGTTTTCCCCTGGAAATAGTAGTGTCCCTTTTCTATTTGCATTATTTAAATCCTGTAGGCCCTTTGCTTAAAAGATTACCTAGGGACATAAGCAGCTTACATCCAAATTTGCATATATTTGGAATTAGTGCAGACTGGCACAAAAGAAATGTTTCTTGTGGCATTATGTAGCTAATTGCATTATCATAGGGCTAATCTTCTAAGATATGTTAGTTTCTGCTGTCATTATAGTTTATCCCAAAGCAGGTCCCTCTTCTAAGGTGCATTTAGTAGATAACATGACAGGCGTTAAAGCTTCTTCTAAGTGTTGTGTTGGTAGACACCGCGCAGTTAAAAAAAATAAATAAATAGGAGACTGAAGTTATTACTAGAGTTTGTACCTATAACTAATCTTGGAGGTCACTCATTTTTTATTTTTTGATCTCTTTGTCCATTGCAGGAGATATCATGTTTGGTTAATACAGATTTGTGTAACTAAATCAGAATTAGGATTTTCTTGAAAAGAATCTGTCTTGCAAAAAGTTTTGAACCATATCCTTCACATCACAAGCAAGAAGTGTAACTGAATCTATTTTTTTTTTATTAAAACAATAAATAAAAAATAAATAGGAGACTGAAGTTATTACTAGAGTTTGTACCTATACCTATTCTTGGAGGAAATTTGGTCACTCATTTTTTATTTTTTGATCTCTTTGTTAATTTAGATCTCGCCGTAAATTTACGCAGCGCTTTACATATGTATTGAACATCACATCAATTGAATCTCCCAAAAAAAAAAAAAATACAACATAAAGGATAATTTGTGTTATGTTGTTGTCACCATCGTTCTACCTGTAACTATATAGAAAAATATATAGGGGGCCTTATGTGTATGAGTACTCATATTGATTTATTGTAAATGTGTGTGTGCAAATAATTAATGTGACTTATTTATCATTAATGCATGCAGTTTTGTATGTTATAATGACTATCTATGTCAGACAAAAAAAAGAAGGAATCTGAGCATGCTGGCAAACCTCTGCCAAGTCATAATATTATCCTTGGATGCGTTGCCATTTGTCACACTACTTGGATCCATCACTTTTGTCCCTGTTGCATGATATGTGAACAAGGCACATATCTATTGGCAGTCTCTTTCCTTTTCCTTCACAGAAAAGTGAGCAACTGGCACTAATCTCTGCAGTGAGCACTGTCCACAATTCAGAAGTGCTCATTCTTGCCCCCCTAGGGAAGCTTTGTGTGGCTTCATCCTCACCCAGTTGTCTAAGAAATGCTCACTTTGGTGCTTGTATGACCTCCTATTACACTGACATAGAAAGAGCAGCAAAGAGCAATTACAATGCAGCACTACAGAGGCAGCACAACTAAAGTATAAACTGATGCTTCAAGTTCATCCATAATATAAGGTATATGTAAAGTACCTGTAAAGACTAACTGAAAAAGGAACAACTGAATTAAATGCCTTTGTAAAAAAAAAAAGAGTTATTTCCTGTTATTGGTTCTTCACAGCCATTTCCGGTTTATGTGGATTTACTTTAGAGAGGTGGCTACATGATATTTCTCAGGCCAGGCTTTAATCAAGAGTTTCCAGTAATATTAAGTATAATTATATAAATATCCACTTTATACTAGACATGTGGGATTTCTGTAACATTCGTACATTTGGGAGGATCCGAAATACGAATTGCTATGCCTCCGAATTTTGTACGAAATTTCCAAATTCCATTACAACGGAAACGTGACTGGTGTTTTGTTGACCAATCAGAGGTTTTCTTCTGCTGCTGAGTGAGGGTTGGGAAAATTACCTTTTTTAATATGGGAGTGGGAGACTGGTACTGGTAGTCGATGGGAGATTCAGAATTGGACAAAATAAGAATGTTCGTTAATTACCATTATTCGTTAAAAAAAAACAGGAAGTCAGCACAGCACAGGGATGGTGGAAACGAAAATTCGTATTTGGTACGAATCCAAATTGAATTTCGGACACGAATTACGAAATACGAATTAATTCTAATACGAAACGGAACGGAACAAAACAAATTTATTGGCGGCGCACATCATTCTTCTTTATACATGGAAAAGTATACTGTGAAATAAGGCAGTGGGTTGATTTCTGTGTAATAATGACGAAAGGTGGGCAGTTGGCTGAACATTTCCAACCAACCAGTTTAGCTGACTTTACAGATTTAGACATTGTTTGTTCTGAACTGTCTTATTTTAGCCTCAGTTTCTTTATGCATGTTACTTTGACATGAAAACCAAAAATATCCGCGCTAAAGAATGATAGCGTTAATAATAGCAGCACAGCTGCTGACACAAATCTCCTGGCAAAAAGACAAAATAACATAAATCACAAAGTGCAGCGCTAAAAATTAATAAAAAGTCCCAATGTTTGAGGAAATATAACATCTCAATAAAAACAGTCCAATAGGTGTGGGTCCACACAAGGGAAAGTGCTGGGAAGAATCCGTCACCAAGAAGGAAAGGTTCACACTGACTCTTACCCCAATGACTGGACTACTTAATCAAAAGCAGTTACTTTGATAGTTCAGGGAGAGTGGCGACTGGTGTTTTTTTTCTTCTTTGGGGTGGGTGGAAGCAAACAATGCACCCACAGCCATCCCCCCGGTCGGGCGGGTCACCCGCAGAGACCACCCCTCCTCCTCCTTCAAGTTGGTCGGTTCAAGTTGGTCGGTCGACCCTGCACTTGCCCCATCTATAGCGTGGGCAGCGCTTCCCTCTGGGCGGCGGTCGGCCTCTTCTCCTGCGTCTACTCCTTGGCATCATGGCGGCCATGCGTCTCTTCCCTCCTAGGCCAATAGGATCGCTGCTCCTTTCGGCCAATCAGGGAACAGGCCCCAAGACCCGCTTCCTGATTCACCGGGAGGAGAATCAGTGTGACAATAGTGAATATTCCTTTCGCTATTGTCACACAACTGGATGGGCTCGGGGTACAGTGCTCTGCGCCCCAAGCCCAGCCTTTTTTGAAGCCTATTACAGTCTTTGGCTCTAATCACGTGCATCAAAAAAAATCAAAATAACATTGGAATCCATGCGTCTGGTGCCCCGCATGTAGTATAGGCGGCCGGACGCATGGATAGTAGGGGTGCCACTGTAATTAGGTTGTGGGCAAGTTAACTGTTATCAGCACCAGAACTGACATCATAGGGGGGCATTAGCATGCAATGCCTCCACAAAATGAATTATGTACCCCTCCTACATATCTTAAAGTCAGCATTTGTTATCTAATTTTATAGTAAGTTTAGTTACTCATACAACGCCCTCTAGTCAGCATCTGGTGCCATCTCTGACCACCGCTGAGGCTATAAGGTGCTAAAGAAACAAAGCTTAAGGCTTCATATCATATCTAACCTTACCACAACCTAATGGGACATACATATATATATATATATATATATATATATATATATAGAATAGAAACTGGACAACATTTGGCCCATGTGTACGGAGCATGACTGAAAAAGGTCTGCCGATCGGCACCCAATCAGTGTTCTCAGCCAATGGCTGAGAGTGCTGGCTTGTGTGTTCTGGTACTGGGGTCATCCCTCTGTCAGAACACAAAAGCTCAGCGGGGGGTATCGCTGTACTAACATCAGATAGTTAGTACTGTGGCTCCTCTTGAGCGCTTGTTTTTTTTCGTTCAGCCCGCTGGGTTGGACGAAAAAAAGACCGTTAGTGTGCACCAGGCTTTAGCCATCTATTCCAACATGGCAATATGCAAACGGGGATAGGCTTCACCAGTGGTGTAACTAGAACCTTCAGGGCCCCGGTGCAAGCAACCATGAAGGGCCCCCCCTGAACCCCAGCCAAGGCCCTTCCCTCCGAGTCCGGTGGTGGAACTCCAAGGCTCGGTCACAGGTATGACTTTTGTGAGCCCTGTAGTTCCACCACTGGTATCAGCAATTTTTAAAAAAATTTTTTAACATTTTTTAGGAGTCCCGTTGGGGGACTTTGGTGAGATATTAGAGGTCTAAACAGACCTATGATGTTACACCTTTGAGACAAAGAGGAAGAAGGGAAAGGGAAATTGGGTCCCTGTCCTCTGGGGAGAAGTGGGCCCTGTCCCCAGGAGAGATTGGGTCCTTGTCCTTAGGGGAGATAGGGTCCCTGTCCCCACGTAAGTAGGAGTCCCTGTCACAAAGGGAAATGGGGTGCCTGTCCTCTGGGGAGAAGTGGGCCCTGTCCCCAGAGGAGATGGGGTCCTTGTCCCCAAGGGAAATGGTGTCCCTGTCCTTTAGGGAGAACTGGGCCCTCTCCCCAGGGGTGATGGGGTCCCTGTCCTTAGGGGACATATCTCCCAGAAAGACCTGTCAACATCTGTGTATGGCTGGGAGGAGGGGGGGTGCTGGCAGACAAGCCTGCGGTGTCCTTTAGGGAGCCGGCTCTCATAGGGCTGCACTGCATCTGTGTGCTTAAAGTTTGTTTGCCCGGGAGAAGCATGCAGTACAGTGTGAGCCGGACTCAGGGGGCGGGACTCTGGCTGGGGAGGACAGACACCGGACTGAGCAGCACTGCATGGAACAGGAGAGGGGGACCCGGAGGAGCGGCAGAGGACACAGGTTGTGTGGGGAATGCACAACTAAAGAGCAGCCAGTGCGGTAGTCGAGCATGGAGCTCTGCTAGTCACCCCCCACCTCCAGCCACCCGTGCGCCCGGTGCCTAACTGCCTATGCTGCCACCGAACATATTTAGAGCGGGCCACATGGGCCCCTTGCAGCACAGGGCCCGGTTGCACTTGCGACTGCTGCACCCCCTATAGTTACACCCCTGGGCTTCACACAACTTTTAAAAAAATATGTGAAGACCTTATATAAACTTTATTGTCAAAAGTATTGGAACGCCTGCCTTTACAAGCACATGCACTTTAATGGCATCCCAGTCTTAGTCTGTGGGGCTCAATCTATTATATTTCAACTCTTCTGGGAAGGCTGTCCACAAGGTTTAGGAGTGTGTCTATGGCAGTGGTTCTCAACTCCTATCCTCAGGGCCCACTAACAGGCCAGGTTTGCAAGATAACTGAAATACATCACAGGTCAGTGATTGCAGTATTCTAGTCTGCATCTCCTCAAGGTAATACTTAAAATCTGGCATGTTTGAGGGTCCTGAGGACAGGAGTTGAGAACCACTGGTCTATGAGAATGTTTGACCATTCTTCCAGAAGCAAGGTCCATAATGACATGGATAAGCAAGTTTGGGGTGGAGGAACTTGACTGGCCTCAACCCGATAGAACACCTTTAGGATGAATTATGCCCCATACACACGGTCGGAAAATCCGACCACCAAATCCATCGGATTTGGTCCGACGGATTAAGTCCGACACTGGTGTTGCATACACACGGTCGGACAAAGTTGTCGGAAAATCAGATCATTCTGAACGTGGTGACTTTGTTGCCTACGACGGGACTACGTAGAGGCTGGTAGCCAATAGCTTTGGTCTTGTAATGTGATCTGAACATGCGTAGCACTTTGTCCGTCGGACTACACTACACACGATCGGAATTGGTGTGATCGGACTTTGTTGTCGGAAAATCTATCCAGCAGGAGATAGAACTTTGTCCGTAGGACAATCCGATGGAAACTGTCCGATGGTGCCTACACACGGTCGGAATTTCCGACAACATTGTCCGATAGGACAAAATCCATGGGAAAATCCGACCGTGTGTATGGGGCATTAGAGTGGAGACGGTGAGCCAGGCCTTCTCATCCACATCAGTGCCTGACCTCACAAATGTGCTTCTGGAAGAATGGTCAAACATTCCCATAGACACACACCTAAACCTTGTGGACAGCCTTCCCAGAAGAGTTGAAGCTGTTATAGCTGCAAAGGGTGGGCCAACTCAATATTGAACCCTAAGGACTAAGACTGGGATTCTATTAAAGGTAATGGGGTTGATTTACTAAAGGCAAATAGACTGTTGCCCTCTGCAGGTGCAATTGCTCCAGAGCTTAGTAAATAAGGTAAGGCTTGACTTACCTCATTTACCCAATCAGTACCCAATCTTGTGCAAGGAAAATAAAAAAAAAAACAGCATTTTTGCTTGCACATGATTGGATGATGGAAGTCTGCTCATTTACTAAGCTCTGGAGCAACTGCTCTTGCAGATGGCAACTGCACAGTCTTTTTCCCTTTAGTAAATCAACCCCAATGTGCATGTAAAGGCAGGTGTCCCAATTCTTTTGGTAATATAGTATGTGTATATATATATATATATATATATATATATATATATATATATACACACATACACACACACACAGTATATATATATATATATATATATACAGTATATATATATATATATATATATATATATATATATATATATATATATATATATATATATATATATATATATATATATATATATATATATATATATATATATATATACATATATATATATATATATATATATATTTTTTTTTAGAACACTATTTTGAGAAGGAGAGACACAAGCGAACACATAGACGAACATGAAAAACGAGAACTTGCTTCTTTTTTTCCCGCACAACTAAAAGACTAGAAATGTCAATAGGCATCCTTGATGTATAAATTAAGGAAGCAATTCTACCTTGCCAGCACTCTATTTATTTCATAACAAGCATAATCTATAATCATTGGAACAGCAATGCATCAGCAGTGACAGGGAATAACTTGGCCCGCATTTACCACGTTTGGTCACACTTTCAAGAAAATGCTTTCTGCCATCCTAAGTGAAACCTTTCCTATACTGAGGAGATCTGATCATGTAGACATGTCGCTTATGTTATGCAAAGCCAGATATTATGAGTTAACACATTATTTCTCAGAAAAGGAAAAACTAAATCTAAAAAGTGGAAAAAGTATATAAACTGTTCCTTTATGGTTCATGTTCACAGTTTCTTTTAACAGACTGTTCCAAACATTCAAAAAAGTTTTTAAATCTGTTGCTATCTCCTGGAGTAAGCATGTTTTTACTTTTCACTTTCCATAAAAGTTTTTATTGGAAAAAGATCAGCATACATAATAAAGACAAGTACTGTAACCTCAATACAAAATGGGGAGTTACAGGCATATCCATTGGTACAGTCACTTTCCAAGAGTCGAATCAAAAAAACAAAAAGCAAACCCAATTACATCTAATGCGGCGTACACACGGTCGGAATTTCCGATTGAAACAGTCCGATGGGAGCTTTTCATCGGATTTTCCGACCGTGTGTATGCCCAGCGGTCTTTTTCTGTCGGAATTTCTGACGGACTTTGAATTGAGAGCCTGTTCTCAATTTTTCCGACGGAAAACCTTTCTATCGGATTTTCCGATCGTGTGTATGCAATTCCGACACGCAAAATTCCGACGCATGCTCGGAAACAATTCGACGCATGCTCGGAAGCATTAAACTTCCCTTTTATAGTGCTGTCGAACGTCACAATACTGGGGTGTCTCCTTCCATTGTTTCTATCTAACCTCTACCCTAAAACAGATTAGCTTATTCAGCATTGGATCTGTAGTGAATCCACCAAGCCCAAATCGTATGATAATGCAAGTTTCCATCTTGTGTAATATGTATCTGTTCCTCCATGCCTGCTACTTTGTTAATGTGGAAAAAACATTCTGCGATAGAAGGTGGTTGTGGAGGTCTCCATTGGAAGGGGACACATAGTCAGGCTGCATTCACCATATGCACTGCCAATGATTTAAAATATTGGTGCTTGAGACTAGTATGGTGTAGCAAATATTGTGTGGCAGTAAATGTAGAGGGAAGCTTGTAACAGACAAAGAAATATGATGGACCCCACTTGAGTAGGTGCTGAAAGGAGAAGTACAGCCAAATCTCGTTTGGCTGTACTTCTCCTGTGGATTACAGGAGTGCAGTTCATTGTGCACTCCTGTGACCTATTTTCGTCTGACAGCGGGCTGAAGTACGCTGTTGGCTGACGTCTGCTGTTGGCTGATGTCCCAGAGCTAGTACAGGCTGGGAGAAGATCGTGACCATATGGTGGGGATCCACCCATGAGTCTGGACCAGCACATTTCAAACAAAGGGCATGGGAAACAAGGAAGTGCCAGAGAAGACATGTACCAATGCATATTTTTTTTTTAAATAATACCAATCAGCAAAAACCTTTCTATCGGATTTTCCGATTGTGTGTAGGCAATTCTGCCGCGCAAAATTCTGACGCATGCTCGGAAACAATTCCACGCATGCTCGGAAGCATTAAACTTCCCTTTTATAGTGCTGTCGAACGTGTTTTATGCCGCTGTGTTATTGACAGTCGGAATTTGGTGTGATCGTGTGTAGGCAACACAGCTTGAGCGGAATTCCGTCGGAAAAAACGTCAGAGTTTTTTCCGATGAGAATTCTGATCGTGTGTACGCGGCATTACACAAAAAAAACCAGTACTAGTATATCAGTATTTGAAAAAAGTGCATTGTGGAAGAAGAGTTAAAAAGAACAGAAGGGATTCATGTAAGAAAGAAGGATGTGAGCAAATCTAATGGAGACAAAGCACCCTTTAACCACCTCCACTATTATGCCAGGAGGATGTCATATGATTTCCTCCCAGTTGCGCCGCGAGATCTGTGACCCGCTGTGTCCCCCGACCCCCAGTCACAGTGAAACACAGACAGGTGTGCCAGCCTGCTGTGCATGGCCCTGGTACCATGTGATCTCTGTGACCAATTACAGCGATCATATGTCAGTTGTAAACAAACAATGGCTTGTCATTCTTAGCCATTGTGTTCTACTGTGATCGGTCACAGTGATCACATATTACAGGGCCAATCACAGCAGCCCTGTTGTACCATGTGATAGCTGTGACCAATCACAGCTACCACAATAGTACACAATGGCACAAGAATGAATGCCATTCACAAATTAAAAAGGATTGCTTATACAGTGATCATCAAAATGTAAAAAAAAATATCAGTACAGTGTCACTATGATGCTCTGGTGACAAAAAAGTGTGTTAACCACTTGATCGCCAGAAGATTTACCACCCTTTATGACAAGGCCATTTTTTGCATTGCATTGTCATGTGACACTGTACCCAAATCAAACAAATAGAGCTTTCTTTTGGTAGCATTTTTTGCGCTATAGACAAAAAAAGACTGACAGTTTTGAAAAGTGGTTAACTACCTGTCTGGTTACATATTAAAGAATAAAATAATAAAACAGAAGGAGAGAAAAGAAGAAAAAAGGGGGTTGGGGTGTTAAGGGAGGGAAGGAGGGGGCGTGAAAAGTGGTACTGCTCAGGCTTAGAGATATCAAATAAAAGGGGGGGGGTGGTTCAGGGGTAGGAAGGAGATGTAAGCAGAACTTTGACTGGGGAGAGGGACTAGGCAAGGAAGCAAGAAAGTGCTCCCCCAAATAGCACAATACTGGGGTGTCTCCTTCCATTGTTTCTATCTAACCTCTACCCTAAAACAGATTAGCTTATTCAGCATTGGATCTGTAGTGAATCCACCAAGCCCAAATCGTATGATAATGCAAGTTTCCATCTTGTGTAATATGTATCTGTTCCTCCATGCCTGCTACTTTGTTAATGTGGAAAAAACATTCTGCGATAGAAGGTGGTTGTGGAGGTCTCCAGTGGAAGGGGACACATAGTCAGGCTGCGTTCACCATGTGCACTGCCAATGATTTAAAATATTGGTGCTTGAGACTAGTATGGTGTAGCAAATATTGTGTGGCAGTAAATGTAGAGGGAAGCTTGTAACAAACAAACAAATATGATGGACCCCACTTGAGTAGGTGCTGAAAGGAGAAGTACAGCCAAATCTCGTTTGGCTGTACTTCTCCTGTGGATTACAGGAGTGCAGTTCATTGTGCACTCCTGTGACCCATTTCCGTCTGACAGCGGGCTGAAGTCCGCTGTTGGCTGACGTCTGCTGTTGGCTGATGTCCCAGAGCTAGTACAGGCTGGGAGAAGATCGTGACCATATGGTGGGGATCCACCCATGAGTCTGGACCAGCACATTTCAAACAAAGGGCATGGGGAACAAGGAAGTGCCAGAGAAGACATGTACCAATGCAATTTTTTTTTTTTAAATAATACCAATCAGCAATGATTTAATAACGATTAAAAATAGCATGCCTCGGGGATGCCTTACACCTGCCTGTACAATAAACTAAAGCAAGGAGGCACACCTGTAGGATGTACTACAGAAAAAAATATTTTATTATATTTTAAAAGAAAAAAAACAAAAAAACAAAACAAAGGACATGCAAAGCTGGGTACTGTCCTGTACCAATGCAAACTTTTTCATAAAAAAAACAAAAAAAAAATACATTCAGCAGGGAGCAGCTCTTTTACACAATTCCTTTTTTTTAAGATGCCTACATATATATATACATGAGGTGGCACATCTAAATGGTGTACTAAAGCAATAATATGTTTACCCTTCCCATAACTTTCACCCACAACGATTAAGCAAAGGTGACGTCATCTTTTTCAGCTAAATTTTAGGAATGAGTTGACCAAATCTCATGAGAAGAGGAGCTTGCACTTTTTTTAACATTTTATGCAGTCCTTCAACAAAGGGGAGGTTACGTGAAATGCAAGATTTAAATGGAAACCCATCATGAGAGATATATGGGGGCTGCCATTGCTGACCTTCTTCTGAAAATGCTAGCTTCCTAACTGTTATGCTAATCCTCTGCCTTTAATACTTTTTATGTCTGATTTGAAAAAAGATCAGATATGCAGTTTAGTAAAGTCAGAAAAAGTACTAATCCTATTATTTTTTTTGCTAGTGACTTACCCTCCCTCCTCCCATCCCCAAACAATTCAATTTTTTGAAAGAAGATTCTGTAAAATAAAATAGTTGTAATTTTATGTTGCACGATTATTGAATTAATACACTAAATTAAAATTTTAGTGCACACAAACACTATACATTACCCATTTGTTTGTAAAATATAAAAGATAGGTTCTTCACAGTAACCATAAAAGTGATTGGACAGCTCTATAGTCATCTGGATCACTTTTACTGGATAGCACGGAGCTAGCTGGTCAAAATAGTACCAACCAATATGTGGGTGTAAATATACATTAAATATTAGTATTTTATTCCCTAGAATCACATTATTTTTATTTTTGTATTATTATTATTATTATTAATTTAGTTTGTTCTGGTATACCAGTAAAATGTTCTTAGGCTGTCTGTAGAATTCATATCTCCATATCTAGGAAATTCTAATGGTTTGTCAACAGATAAGACACAGTGATACATCATTTCTTGCATAGGTAATTAACTTTATGTAGAGAACATACCTCATGGCAGCAAAGAACTCACATACATGCACAGTGCCGTTTGACAATGCATGTCCCAATCAGTGACTTTTAACCATGTGGAACAGGTTCATTGTAACAACAAACAAAATAAATGACACTTGTGTCACTGGTATCACTGGTAATGACTCATTTCAAACTGTTCAGCGGATTGGCTGGAATATGACACTAAAAGGGGCTTTTTCCATTTAACATACAGAGTGACATATTAGGGTTCTCTTCCGGCTTCTCTTTGTTTCCATGGTAACAAAAAAAGCTTTGAGCAGCAAATGTCCTTCATAATTTATATGCGTAACACCAATTATTATTATTATACAAGGTTTATATAGTGCTAACAGTTTGCGCAGCACTTTACAAAATGAGGGCAGACGGTACAGTTACAATGAAAATGGGTGAACTTATGCTCTACTCAGTGTATGATTAATAATGTGAATATTATTCCAAAAATATAGTAACCAAAATGTGTACAGTGATCAAATGGATAAAGGTGCCTCCAGTAGTGTCAACACTAGTGATGGACGAACATCTAACGGGACGGTTCGCGAATGCGATCGCGCGAACGTGCACAAATGTTCGCGAACCTCAGGTTCGCGGTGGGTCCCATTCATTTTAATGGCAGGCGAACATTAAAAACCTCCAGGTCATATTTGCAGCCACAAAATACTTACTAGCTGTGCATACATAGTCCCACAACATGGAAACTGACATACCAGAAGTATTAAGCGAATCTGGGATCGACAACAACAAGCATTCTTTTTTATCTGTGAAATTTCGTCAATTCAGGAGCGCATGAAGGCCATGGAGGAGAGGCAAGGCCAGGCCAGGCTATGAAGGGGGTGCAGGAGAGTAAGGTTGAGTGAGCCACTCAACCAAGTCTGGTGCGTCCTTTGACCTAATTGAATGCACCTTCTGCAACTTTCCCACTTTGGCTCAAGCCTGGTGCTCCTGCCCTACCCCTACCACCCCTGCGGAAGGGCCTGCCTCTTCCTCTGCCTGTCATTTTTTAAATGACCCTGTGACAAAAGTCTCTAGAGAAGTGTAGTATATGTGGAAGAAGGTATATAACACCCTGTTTCAATCTGTCGTTTTGGGGGGCCACTGGTCTATCACACCAGTTATAATGCTTTTTTCTAATTGCGTTTGTCACTCTTTGTAGTATTGCTGTAGAATTGTAGTATTGCTGCAGAACCGCTCAGAAGTCACAATGCTGCACAGTAGAAATGCACTATACTATGCTTTCTATATTTGAAAGTATTTTATACGTGTATTACACCCCTATATACTGCACACCAAATAGTACACCTATACCAGTCCTTAAAAGGACTTGGACCTATATTCGTTAGCGATTTGTGTCGCTACAGTCTTTCCCTGCGACACACAGCAACCTCTCCCTACACTGACAAAAGAGCTGCAGAACCGCTCAGCAGTCACAATGCTGCACAGTAGAAATGCACTATAATATGCTTTCTATATTTGAAAGTATATAATAAGTGTATGACACCCCTATATACTGTACACCGATACCAGTCCTTAAAATGACTTTTGTGGACCTAATAGTTAGTGATTACAGACTGTCCCTGCTCCACACAGCAACCTCTCCCTACACTGACAAAAGACAGAATGTAAAATGGCAGCCAGATCAGGTCTATTTATAAGGTAGGGGGTATGTCCATGTGCTGAAATGTCTCAATTGGCTGTCCTGTACCAAATGATGGATATGTCATGGGTTAAAGTTCTTCACAATGTAAAAGAATATGGCGGCCGCGAACAACGCCATATGTCCGCTGGTTTGGCGAATAGCGAACGCGCAAAGTTTGCCGCGAACCGACCGCCGGGCGAACCGCAAGGCCATCTCTAGTCACCACATATATCAACAGTATATTGATGGAGGGGCACTAAATTTAACAATGATTCCCATATAAAACAACAAAGAGAACTATATCATATATATTAATAAATGTACTAAAGTGAAATATAATATAATGCAAACATAGAATAGAATAGCAAACAAAGTATCCACAATAGATGGTGTTGCAAAAGTCCAGTGCAAAAAAAAGTGAATAAACACGATAATTAAAGTTCTTGGTGAAATGCTTAATAGTGCTTCTAAACAATCCCGGAGAGATATGAGCAATCACATAGTCCAGTGCTCAATCCAAGAAAAGAGACAAACTCCACCACCATGTGCAATGGCTGCTCACTTTCATTTAAAAGGTAACACGCATCAACTGCAAACTTGATCTCTGTATAGTGTATGTCATTCAGCAGTTCAGCAATCAATCGGCTCACACATGTAATAAGAATAATAATCCTCATGGTGTAGTATTATCACCAAATTTATTAAAAAACAAAGGTAGACTTACAGTTAAAATAACTGCTATGTATACAGCAGCTTGGACAGTGGGGGTCACACAGGCAGGATGCTGTAGAATCCAAACTATTAAATTAACCACTTGACCTCTGGAAAGGTTTTACCCCCTTCATGACCAGGGCATTTTTTGCTATAAAGCGCTATGCTACTTTAACTAGAAATTGCTCCATCATGCAACACTGTACGCAAATTCAATTTACAGTAAAACCTTGGATTGCAAGCTTAATTCATTTTGGAAGCATGCTGGTAATCCAAAGCACTTGTATATCAAAGCAAATTTTCCCATAAGAAATAATGGAAACTCAGATGATTCGTTCCACAACCATTTATTCATAAGTCCTTCAGTTTATTGTCCATATAAAAAGAATATAGCAATGTAATAGGTTGTCTAACCATACAATGTCCATCCACAAATGGAAGCCTCCAAGGGAATTAGAAGCAAAATCCATCAGGAGCTACAGAGTATAAAAGAGAAGAGAGTCCCCTCTAAGTGTAGCAATATGGTTACATTTAATGAAGGTACAACATTTATCAACTCACATGGCTGATGATTAAAAGAGGCACATCTAAAGCCCCATACACACGGTCGGACAATCCGCGGACCAGGTCGGTCGGATTCTGTCCGTCGTACTTTGTCCGATGTTGGTGTTGCGTACACACGGTCGGACTACGTTGTCGGAATATCCGGTCTGGAAGAACGTCGTGACATAAGTCGTCATCCACGAGATTAGAAAAGGGAAGTTCAGCACCACGTCAGGCACCCGTTGGGCTCCTTCTGCTGATCCCGTGTTTATCGAGAGTTAGTCGAAGTTTGGTGACTTAAGATTCGCGCTTCTCAGTTTTCTGACTCAGATCGTTACTGCTCTTCAGTTTGTGCTTGTCGTGCGTATCTGTTTATTAGTGCGTGTAGTCAGTTCGCATTTGTTGGTCATTGCGGCCTATATCTTGATATAGGACGCTTTGATTTGCACTGCTTATTGTCTGCTCGTTTCTGGTATTCATTTCGTTCTTTCAGGCCTTGCTGTTTATCGATGCTTTCTGTTTGTCCGTTCTGACCAGCCGACCTTTTGTGACCTTGTGAGCGATGTTTCCCGTGCGTACTCGTCGCCGAGTTCGTGCTGTACACGGAATTGGTGTCGGGCTTTTAGCTTTGAGCCAAGACCCGTCCATGAACAGAGTGACGAGGAGTATGTGGACCAAGAATTGGTTGCTTCAGCGTGACCAATTCTCGCACATGCCTTTGCTTCGTGAGATCCGGGAGAATAATCCTGATGATTTCAGGAACTTTCTCAGGATGACGGACCCCGATTTTCACCGTCTTTTGGCTTTGCTGACCCCCTTTATCAGCCGGCAGGATACCTGCATGAGACAAGCCATTACTCCGGAGCAGAGGCTTGTTGCCACGTTGAGGTACTTGGCGACAGGGAGAAGTCTTCAGGATTTGAAGTTCTCTTCAGGTATCTCTCCCCAGGCCCTGGGAATCATTATTCCAGAGACCTGTTCTGCCATCATCCAGGTCCTGCAGGAGGACTATATTAAGGTAACATTTATACTTTACTATTCCCTTCTATGTATCCTCTGTTTGCTAATGTCTTCTATTTTTGACCTCCTTCCCTAATTACCATGATTGCAATATGTTCTAATATGCTGTGCCCCTTTTCTCCTTCATGCATTTTTCCCTTCACTTACCTCCCCAGCATGCTCTTCTGCCCCAATAGACACCTATGGCCTAGTCACTTAAGCAATGTCTTTTGTCTGCTGCATAGTATTGTTTGCCCCCAAACACCCCACAAATGTTTGCTGTGTGGTTTACTTCATGTAGAGCCCCCTTTTTTTTATTGTTTTTTTGGTGGGGGGGGGGGGCAAACTCATTAGGAACCCCCTCCCCCAACTGCTCTGTCAGATGGTACCAATCCTGTATCTGCTGGCTTTCCCAAGGTCCATACACACTATATACCTACCTCTTTATAGTGGGCATCTTTAGGGATGAATTCAGCAAAGCATGTAGTGCTTTGTAGTGTAAGGGGCTGCCTCCATACTTTCCATTTCCTGTTTTTTTGTGTTCTTTCCCTCCTATTAGCTTGCTTGGTAATTTCAGAATGTCACAATGTGCTTGCCTTTTTTTGGGGGGGGGGGGGGGGGGGGGGGGGTTGAAATGTTATTTTATCTTTCCTGGGGGCTGCCAATAGTGTTAAGTACAGAGGGTCTGGCCAAACTAGCACACATTATTGAGCCATTTGCCAATCAATGAAGTGCAGAGGGTTACCTGTCCACCACCCCCCCCAAAACCCTAGTTATTGCCAATGGCCCATCAGAAGTGGGGGGATTGATGGGGGGTGAGTAATCTGTGAAGGGGAGCCTCTACTTTTCTGTGCAAATACTTTCCAGCCTCCAATTTTAAAAAATGCTCTTGTTCCAAGATGTTGATTGTCTAATCTGCTTGCAATGTTTAGGTGCAAAGTGACAAATTATTTTTTCTTGTTTCACTCCACAGTTCCCTTCCACGCCACAGGAATGGCAGACTGTGGCCTCCCACTTTGCCAGCCGTTGGGACTTTCCTAACTGCGGAGGGGCAATTGATGGGAAACACGTCCGCATCGTCCCACCGCCCAACTCGGGGTCCTACTATTATAATTATAAAGGGTTTAATAGTGTAGTGATGTTGGCGGTGGTGTCGGCAACATACGAGTTTATGTATGTGGACGTGGGGATGAACGGCCGGATCTCGGATGGTGGTGCCATTACGCACACGGAGTTCTACTGGCGTCTCCAAAGTGGCAGTCTGTGCTTGCCACCTCCAGAGGAGAATGCCGAAGGACTCCCCTTCGTCTTTGTCGCAGATGAAGCGTTTGCGTTGACTCCCCATGTGATGAGGCCGTTCCCGATGAGGACCCTCACCCCAGACCAGAGGGTCTTCAACTACAGGCTGTCCAGAGCCAGAAGAGTGGTGGAGAACACTTTTGGCATCCTGGCCAGCCGCTTCCGCCTGTTCTTGACGGCATTTAACTTGGCGGAATACAAACTGAACCACATAGTTCTTGCCTGTTGCATATTGCACAACTTCCTCAAAAGACATAACAGGAACTATGTGGTGCCCGTTGGCCCAGATGTGGAGGGCCCTCCAAATGCGGACCTCACAGCCCTTCAAGTGGCACGTCCAGGCTTGCCCCCTCTAAATGCCCGCGCGGTCCGCAAGCAATATATGGAGTACTTTGTGGGTAGGGGGGCCATTGCTCTGCCTGACGATGTGTGAGAGGCATTTTTTAATAAATCTGATATTTCAACCAACCTATGATTTCTTGTCATTTCACTATTCTTTTTAGCTTATTTTACCTTGAAATTTTTTCCCTTTGCCTTCGACAGTGTGAATGCACTTTCTGGGCAAAAGGAGGTAACAGTCTCTTCTTCCCAAAAAGATTATTCTCATGTTGTGTGTTTGCTACCTAATCTTTGGTCTAGAGAAGGTTTGTACTGCATAACTGACACCCAAAATACTCCTTTTCATCACCAGGTCTGACATGTGTGTATTCTCAAAAATGCTGTGCTCCGTGTTTTCGTACAAAGCACTGTGGGTGTCATTTACATAAGTCAAATCCGCTATGCTCTACAAGTGCAGTGAAAAAGTTCCCTGGGAAAGAAAATTGCAGTGCAAAGTGGATTTGCCTTTAGTAAATAACACCCATTGCCCCCCATATCCTTTACATTTGACATACATAATGCATTGTGTTTTTTAAATAAGGAAGCCACACATTTAGAAAAATAAAAAAGTTTACTTGGAAAACATTCACAAGTGCGTTTACAATCTTCACGCCCAAACTGACAACATCTTGGTTATTTACAACATTGTTTACAAACATTCCGCAATTGGTAAAACCAGGCATGGAGCAAAACAGAACCTATGAACTAGGAAAGTTCAACTTTGTAAAGTGAAGACAAGATCAGACATGACTATATGTTCAAAGTGTGTTTGATCTTGCCTTCATCACATGGGGGGGTCACCCCTGGAAAGTTGAAATTTAGAACATGCACACACTTTGGGTCTGAAAATGGTCATTAGATGGTAAAACACATGCCTAGAAGCTTCAAAAGTGCCATTTTCCATCATGGGGATGAATGGACGTTTTTTGGGGGTGCAACCCCTTCACCACAACCACTTTCGTAGTTCGTAAAGTGGTTGCACCCCCAAAAAAACGTTGCCATTCATCCACCATGATGGGAGCTAGCACATGTGGCCACAATGTGTGCATGTTCCAAATTTCACACAGTTCTTAAGTTGCAAATGTGTTCTGAAGCTGGCACAAATGTGTGTTAATTACTTGGTGCGTTTTCATATTTTTCCTAAAACATCAATGATGTTCTTCAATTTTTGTTGAACATCATTGATGTTTTGCTTTATGTAATCTAGATCTCTATTGCAGACCATTATCTCCCCGATGAGTACGTGGGCACTCTCTGTGGTAAAGTGCGATTTTTCTTCCACAACATCCACGTCACCTAAAAAACACAAACATAAAAAAATCGGGTGTTGGAAATGAGGCAGCCAGACATTGATTAGCTTACCAGTAGCTGTGTTCTCACACACTCACCTGTTGTGGTGACAATTTCTCCAAGTTCGATGATCTCTCCTTCCTCCTCCTCCTCCTCTGCTTCTGCTCCTTCACCTTTTTTGGGAGGTGTTGGTTTTGGGGTTTCCTCAGACGGCCCAAGTTTTCGCTCCCCTATGAGAATGTACAAAAGGAATATTTAGCAACACAATCTATTGAGGGCAGAAATAGGAAATGACAAACATTGCTTGAAAGTGTCGGACACTATTTTTGTTTGGCCAGTTACAAATGGCAACTACATGAATGTAGTCACTTTGTAAAGGTGCTAAACTTACTAGCTTTTTGGTCGAAGTTTGTGTGATGGAGACCCCCCTCTAGTATCCACTGGAGCACATGTGTGGAAAAGCATAATAAAAATGGGGTTTGGGTGTCCCAGCACTAGTGCTCTAGAGTCCAGATGGGTAAACAGCTACTGGGTGACCTCTCCTTTACATTGAATAAATTGGCTTTACATTCTTGATGACATTTCTAGTGAGAACAAACTTCCTTTCCACAAAAAAAACACCAAACATCGTATTATAAGTGTCCGAACGATCGAGGTTGCGTACGATCGAATGGACACACACGCTCATGACAGTGGCAGAAAGATCGAGGCTGAGTACGATCGAATGCACAGACGAACCTGAAAGTGGCCATTTTGGAATGTACAACTTTGTAAAAATCAAACAACATGGAGCAGTATGCAAGCAAGAACTAAAACACAAAACACAACTACTTACTTTTTTGAAGAATTCGCTTGATCTTTCTGTACTGATCGGCCTCCCTCAGTTTCAGGTCTGACCAGCGTTTCCTCAGTTGCTCCTTGGATTGTTGTACCCCAAACTGATTGTACAGCCTTCTCACAACTTTAGACATGATCTTGGCCTTGCGGACATTGGGGTTGAGGTAAGGCCCATACTTCCCATCATAGTCGCTCCTCTTTAATATGTCCACCATCTCCAACATTTCTCCAAATGACATATTGGAGGCCTTGAATTTCAGGCTCCGGGATCGGGACGTTTCTGCCTCCGGACTTTCCTCGTCCTCCTCCTCGTTGGTGGGATATTTGGGGCACACCTGCTGTGTCCACACCATGTGCTCTCCCCACTGCGCCGTAAAGAGAAGGGGTGGGGAATAGACGAGAAAGATCGTCAGGGGCGGGCGGAGTTTGACGCATGCGCACTGTATATAAAACGTCACACGCCTGTGTCGTAGGCACGATCTGGGAGACAAGGGGAGAGAAAACTCACGCACGAGACGATCGCTACAAACGAAGGTACAATTTGACGTTGGTACATAACTAGCCTAGACTGATTCGAACTTGAGGCTTCTTTATGGAGAAGATTAGGAGAGTTTAGCCTGACATAATTTATAGGGTTTTGTGTGGTGTTGTGTCTTGCAGAGATTATGAAGGGATTCAACGACATGAGTTTTCTCCCCCTCTTCATTGCCAAATACAGGGAATTTCCCATTTTATGGCAGGGTAAACACCCCCATTACACCAACAAACCAAAGAGGCACGCAGCCCTGGAGGAACTTGTGGAATTTGTCAAGCCAAGGTTCCCCGCGGCAACTGTTGATGATATAAGAAAGAAAATTGGCAGCCTGAGGAGTGCGTATATCAGGGAGCGCAAGAAGGTCGTGAAGTCTGAAGAAACTGCAACTTCAGCAGATGAGGTCTATGCCCCCAAGCTCTGGTACTATGAGAGTCTCCATTTTCTCAAAGACCAGGCTGATGTCACGGAGCCACTCTCGACTCCTCCTTCCACGCTTCCTTGCGCGCAGGCCACCCCTGATGAGGCTTCCGAGGAGCAACCTGGGCCTTCCAGTCTGGAAGAGGTGGAGGAGCCCAGCTTGTTCCAGGTATAGTAGTTTTGTTACCATTTATGGGAATAATGAATGATGTTCACTTAATTCAGGATCCCCAATTGCTTAGTTCCTAACGTGTTTGACATATCAACAGACAGTGGTGTTGGAGACATTTGGGGCCAGAATCTAAACTGCAGGGCTGAGAATTGTATGGTTTTCTATTTGTAAACATTTTGCACCAGTCACTAGATGAGAATTGTGTGTGTTTGATGAACAAATAACTGAAACTATGTCCCTTTTTCATACACAGGAAGACCTCAGCCAGGAGGTGGCTGTGGAAGGTGGCAGTCAGGAGGAGGCAGGGGTTAGTGGCAGCCACGAGGTGGGTAGTGGCAGCCAAGAGGGGGCTAGGCCTCGGAGCCTGACTGACACCCAAACCCCTCCCCTCCGCCTTCCGTACAAAAGGGCGAGAAGGGGGGGTTATGCGGCAGAGTCAGCGCTCCGGATGATAAGAGAGGCTTCAGACTCCCTACATGCCACACCCGCCGACGAGGAGACCTTTGGCTCGGTGGTTGTCACTAAAATGATGGGTATGGAGGTGAGGCAACGCAACATGTGTGAGGGGCTCATCCTCCATGTCCTAAATAAGGGTAGGGCTGGGGAGATGACCCCACTCACACATGTTTGCCATAGTTACCATGCTCCGCCTCCTGCTCCTCCTCCTCCTCCTTCTGCCACCCCACCAGCACGACAGCCACAGCGTGCAAGGAAGCGTGGAAGGAAGACCTGAGAGTGACGACCTGGAATCAGTCTGGTCTGAGAGAAGATGGAGCCTCTTGTAGTACCAGAGCCTGGGGACCTAGATGGCATCTGCTGCAGTTCCGGATGCTTTGGACTTCAGGACCAGATTGCACTCCCCTTAATATACGTACTCCTCAGGCCCCCAATTTTCTACGCTTGAAAAATGATGGTTGCCGTGGGGGGCCAAGGCTTTGCAAATTCCCCAAGTTTCACCATGGCTGCGTTCCTCTTTGGTTTGTTGGTGAGACCTAAATAAAGTTTTTTTTGATTTGAAATAATCATTGACTATTGTGTTTTACTTTTCTACAATGACAGTTTTTCTTTGAGTAGGCAGGTACATTTCACTAATCCTAAAGTAGAATTAACAAGGGGCACCAACAACCAACAAACTCCTAGTAAATTTAAGCAAGAAATACAAATGTTAATAATGTGGTTTTGCTAAGTTGAGACACACAACCCCCCTCCAAAAAAAAAAAAAAAATCTCCTTCAAATATGTATTCATAAAAAAAAAAAAAAAAAAAAGACAAATCATGGTAAAAATATAACAAAGATTCTTTTACGATCTGAGTAAAAATAAACATGTAGTGTATAAATGCTGAAAAGTAATAAAGAACTAAGTTTGTGAGAAGTGCGGGTGAATAGGAGCAGCTAAAACATGTCATTCTTGTTGCATTGTAAAGAAAAAGAGAATGCGCTGCATTAAAGACATTTTAACATTGCAGCGTGACGAATGTGCTGTGTCGATTAGGAAAGGTAGTTTTACCTGACCGAGCGCTTCCGTCACAGAATTTCTTCTGAGCATGCGTAGCACTTTGTCCGTCGGACAACCGTACACACGATCGGATTTGGTGTGATCGGACCATGTTGTCGGCAAATCTTTCCAGCAGGAGATAAGACTTTGTCCGTCAGACAAACCGACGTACACTGTCCGATGGTGCATACACACGGTCTGATTTTTCAACAACATTGTCCGATCGGACAGAATCTATGAAAAAGTCCGACCGTGTGTATGGGGCTTAAGTATGCAGGCATCTGGGGTAAAGCTATCCATATAGACCATCCTACGCACTGCCGGCTCTCACCACTGTCAGTCTGCAATCGTGACCGGGAAGACTACCCTGCAGTAGAGTGATCTGAAAGCGTGGCTTGAACCGCTGATGGATGATGTCAATGACAGTGAGGAGGATGGTCTATGTGGACATCTTTACCCCGGATGCCTGCATACTTGGATGTGCCTGTTTTAATCATCAACCATGTGAGTTTCTAAATTTTGTAACTTCATTAAATGTAACTGTATTGCTACACTTAGGCCCCTTTCACACCTAAGCGTTTTTCAGGTGCTACAGTGCTAAAAATAGCACCTGTAATGCGCCTGAAAAAAGCGGGTCCTTTAACTCCAGTGTGAAAGCCGGAGTGCATTCACACTGGAGCGGTGCGCTAGCAGGACGGTAAAAAAAGTCCTGCTAGCAGCACATTTGGAGCGGTGAAGGAGCGGTGTATTCACCGCTCCTATAACGCTCCTACCCATTGAAATCAATGGGACAGCGTGGGGATACCGCGGTAATACTGCCGGCAAAGCGCCCCTGCATCGGCGCTTTGCGGGGGTTTTAACCCTTTTTCAGCCGCTAGCGGGGGTTAAAAACCACCCCGCTAGTGGCCGAATACTGCGGCTAAAACAACGGTAAAGCAGCGCTAAATATATCGCTGCTTTACCGCCGCCGCCCCCCACCGCCCCAGTGTGAAACCGGCCTTAGAGGCACCTCTCTTCTCTTTTATACTCAGTTGTGACATGACGCTACTTGTATATCAAGACATCGCTTGTATATCAAGTCAATCTTTATTCATAAATTTAGGGGAAAATGTAGCCTTCTACATTCCTCTGGTGAAAAAATAACCCAAATCAGTGTATATTACAGGCATACCCCACTTTTAAGTACACAATGGGGTTTATTTACTAAAGCTGGAAAGTGCAAAACCAGGCTCACTTCTGCATAGAAACCAATGAGCTTCCAGGTTTTATTACCAAAGCTTAATTGAACAAGCTGGGGTTAGAAGCTCATTGGTTTCTATGCAGAAGTGAGTCTTATTTTGCACTTTCCAGCTTTAGTAAATAAACCCCATTGTGTACTTAAAAGGGGGTATGCCTGTATTTAGTTTGTGTGAAAGTAACAGAGGTCACAAACTATGGTATACAGTATATTTGAAAATAGATCAATCCTGGTGATCTAATTTCTTGAGGCCTTAAAGTGCAAGAACAGTACAAATTTCCCTTTAAACTACCCCTTTTAAGAAAATAAACAGTCAACGGTATCTAGTAAGCGGCATGGCAAGTTTTTTAAAGTTGTAATTTTTTGTCACAATTTTTTGGAAAATAAAAAAATTAAATAAACATTTTTTTCACAACTTTTTTAACATACTGTCACCAGTTCAGTACAGCATTATCATATGACTGGTATGGCTGTGATCAGGCATACTAACCGGTGACAATTTGTAAAGATTAAATCTATCCGTTTTTTTTTCTAACACATTTTTCTTTTTCTATTCTTTTTCTTTACATACTCTCTACAGAGTAGTACAGTGTCACCTTATTATTATTATTATACAGGGTTTATATAGTGCCAATAGGGATGGGCCCGGTGTTCGATTCAAACCCATGTTCGAATCAAACATCGGCTGTTCGTCCGCTCATCGAGGGCAGAACTCTGAGGGCCGTTCGCATCAAATTCGTGTGATGCGAATGGTCCACAATGCACTGCGCCAGTCGCAGTGCATTGCTGGCTGATGATTGGCCAAGCATGCACTGTGACCCCACATGCTTGGCCAATCATAGAGCCAGCGGCGAGGAGAGCAATAATTGGCCACAGGCAGGATGCCTGCGGCCAATTATAGCTCAGGGGGTTTAGTACATGCCCCACACTATATAAGGACGCGCGCCGGCGGCCTCGTGTAGTGTGTTCCGGCTTGAGGAACAGTGACAGTGTACTGTACATGTACACACTATATGTGAATCATTTCTGTGTGTGGAAAGTGTAGGGAAAGAGGAAAAATAGGCAGGGATAGTGTATTCTTCTCAGCCTTTGCTTGTGGGGAAAGTGTAGGGATAGAGGAAAAAAAGGCAGGGATAGTGTGTTCTTCTCAGTGCTGTTCTCTACCAATCAGGCCATCTGCAGGAGTTAGTGTGTGTGTGTGCTGTGTGAGTATAGCACAGCAGTAACACACTAAACCACCTTACACTGTATCTGCCTTGTTGTCACCTAAGACAGCCATCTGCAGGAGTTAGTGTGTTTTGTGTGCCTCCAGCACAGCACAGTATACACCAACAGTCCATACATACATACATACATACAGTATATACCTACAGTCCCTGTCTTGTTTGCACCGCCTGTATACTGCGGTTCAGAGTATATGGGGTTTTAGGTATAGGGTTTTATTTTGGGTGCAGGGTTCCCTTAATATCCATACAAGACCCAAAGGGGCTGGTAATAGGCTGGGGTAGGGGGGGGGATGGGGTAGCCATGCCATTTTTCTCAAACATTTTCATCCATATTGCCTGGACAAGACATGACATTAAAGCCGCAAGCAGTTTTAAATGGCTTCTTTTTTTCCTTTACAAATGTCATTTTGTGCAGGGACAGTTCTAAACACGGGAAACACATGTCACTTCACAGGCATACTTTAGCCACCCCCCAGGTACCATATTTAAAGTAATATTTCACTTTTTTTTTTCACTTTATGCATCATTAAAATCACTGCTCCAGAAAAAATGTCAGTTTTTAAAACTTATTTTTGCATTGATATATGTCCCCTGGGGCAGGACCCGGGTCCCCAAACCTTTTTTATAACAATAACATGCATATTGGCCGTTATAATTAGCACTTTAGATTTCGAAAGTTCGCGTCCATTGCAACTAATAGGGTTCTAACGTTCGTGCAAACTTTCGGTCCATTCGCAGGTTCTGGTGCGAACCGAACCCGGGGGTGTTCGGCTCATCCATAAGTGCCAACAGTTTGCGCAGCACTTTACAACATAGTGACACTGTACTACTCTGGGTTGGTGATAAGGGATTTTTTTTTACACTGTTATAAGCAATAGTTTAAACTGTCATGAATGGATTTCATTCATGACAGCTTGCTTACTAATGTCATCTGTAATTGGCTACACCGGTGCCATATACTTTGTGATAGCTGTGGGCCAATCACAGCATAACATTAGTAAGCAAACAGTCATGAATGGAAGCCATTTATGACTGTTTTGTTTACATGTAATCATGTGATCACTATGATTGGTCATAGTGATCACATGATACCCAAGCCGCCATGATCCACTGTGTTCACTGGACACAGAGGTCATGGGATCACGCCGCTGCGCACCCTGGGGATGCCAGTGTGTATGTGCGCTGCAACGTACCAGTACCAGTAGTGTCTGCAGCTGCCACCTGCTCTCAGAAAATGTACTATGGGTGGGTGGCAAGTGGATAATTATGAAAAGTGGAAAATAGTGATGGACCTGTGAGTTTATCTTACTGGTATTTCTATCTTAATGTAATGATGTTAATTTAGGTGATCTGGTTCCCCACAGGCAGCTTGCATACCCCAGAATATCTCCACAGTCTCCTTGGCGTGTAGTGTAATGTAACAAAAAAAAAGTGAATTGAAGTGCTGCCGAAGGGTCCAGATATTACTTTATTCCAGTAAGGGTCAGTTGAGACAATCATAAAAGTATAAAACACGTTTTGGGGGGGGGGGGGGGGGTGGTCAACAAAAACCTTTAGCAGGGCTTAAGATAGAAAATTGGACCTTGGTATTTCTTACAGTGTGATTATCTGCACAAGTCTTGTCAGCAGCTGGTTTAGTAGCCTAAAGGTCCAGTTAACTTCTAGTCCATATACATTGTTTTATAATTTATTAATGGAAGACCCTTCAACATAACTCACTTAATAGGATACAAAAGACTCTTGAGCTTCTCTCAGGAATGACAGTTAAATGAATAATGCTTATGTAGATGGTATGTTCACTTTGCAAAATTATTGTTTATTTAGCCCAGTGAGCAAGGTGAATCTTGTTAACCATCATTTGCTTAGCAGGTATGCCATTCAGCTGCAGCACGGGTTTATTTTTATTTTAAGCTGCGACTCCATCGCTGTTGGAGGTGATTTCACCACCACAGTTACAAAAAAGAGCATATATGCCAAAGAATGGGGGCAGGGGTGGAGGAGCAATTTGATCATAACATTAGGGGCGGATTGCCCCCATGCTTCGGCATATATTTTTTTTAGGCACAGATTAAAAAATCAAGTTGTTTTATTAAATGAATGTTTTATTGTTACCATTATTTTGCTTTTCAGGTACGCCATTCAGCTGCAGCACTGATTTATTTATCTTGACAGCAATAGCGTTTGCTCTCACGATACGTAAATCAGCAACTCCAGCGCTGTAGGAGGTGATTTCACCACCACAGTTAAAAAAAAAATGGTGCATGTATGCCCTTCATTAGAAGTGGGTGGATGAAGGGCGGTATTCTAATGGTGGGCATACCCACCGATCAATCTCTTTTTTTCATGCAGCCCACAGGCTGCATGAAAAAAAGAACATTACAATATACTGTATGCCCAACAAGGACCAGCAATGTACTGGTATTTGAGTGGTTATACCAGAATGATGCCTGCAGGTTTAGGCATCATCTTGGTATCATTCTTTTCAGCCAGCAGTGGGCTTTCATGTAATCCTAGCAGTCCTAGCAGCTAATTAGCCTCTAGACTGCTTTTACAAGCAGTGGGAGGGAATGCCCCCTCCCACTGTCTTCCATGGTTTTCTAGGGCTCTCCTGTCCCAACAGGGAACCCGAGAATGCAGCCGGTTCAGTGGTTCTGCCAGCTGACCATAGAGCTGATCAGAGACCAAAATGGCTCCAATCATCTCTATGGACTAAGAAACCGGAAGCTACGAGAATTTCATGACTTATGTTTCGCCAAATATAAACCATTGGGAAATTAGGAAAGCATTTTATCACACCGAAACCCCAGTTTTTTAAAAAAAGAGTACCTGTCACTACCTAATGCTATCATAGGGGATATTTACATTCCCTGAGATAACAATACAAATTATTAAAAAAAGGAACAGTTTAAAAATAAAAAAAGCCAAATAAATAATAAAAAAAGCACCCCTGTCCCCTCATGCTCACACGCAAAGGCGAACGCAAGCGTTGATCTGGTGTCATATGTAAACAGCAATTGCACCATGCATGGAAGGTATCACCGTGGAGGTCAGATCAAGGGCAGTAATTTTAGCAGTAGACCTCCTCTGTAAATCTAAAGTGGTAACCTGTAAAGGATTTTAAAGGCTTTTAAAAATGTATGTAGTTTGTCGCCGCTGCACGTTTGTGAGCAATTTTAAAGCATGTCGTGTTTGGTATCCATGTACTCGGAATAAGATCATCTTTTATTATTTCATCAAACATTTGGGCAATATAGTGTGTTTTAGTGCATTAAAACTTCAAAAAGTGTTTTTTTTTTCAAAAAAATTGCATTTGAAAAATCGCTGCGCAAATACTGTGTGAAAAAAAACTACAACACCCACCATTTTAATCTGTCGGCCTTTGCTTTAAAAAATATATAATGTTTGGAGATTCAAAATAATTTTCTAGCAAAACAAAAATGTTTTCCATGTAAACAAAAAGTGTCACAAAGGGCTTTGTCTTAATGTGGTTAGAAGAGTGGGTGATGTGTGACATAAGCTTATAATGCATAGTTGCCAACATTGTAAAAAAAGTTTCAGGGACACTTTTTTAGGCTGTAGGCGGAGTCTTATTATAATTAGGGGGTGGGGTATATGTTTGTTGGTGGACATAGGAAAAAATAAAAATGCGAAATTGTGGGCTTGGCTTATATAGGTGTGGTTCAAATGGGGGATGGGGTTAGAGTCTCATATGAATCAGAGATGGAGAAAAACAGGGGAAAAGAGGGAGGGAGAGAGAAAGAAGGAAAGAAGGAAGGCAAGGAAAGAGGGATGGAGGGACAGCAGGCCCAGATCCTACACCACAATAGAAATGTGTATTCCAGAGTTTAACAAATCAGGAGATAAAGATACTCCAAACACCTGGTGTTAGCGCTTCAATCATCCCAGCACCATGGTTGTTGTGGTGTCAGGATGATTGAAGCGCATTATTACAATTATTACATTGTAGATGTAGATTGTAGATGTAGATGTAGAATGAAATCATTCAACTCACCATAATCCAGAATCAGTGGGACCCCTGAGCATGTCACCTGCCACGTCGCCTGCCACCAGATGCCATCAGGTGCCCCCAGCAGAGTCTGTCTTTACATCAGGTGCCCCCAGCAGAGTCTGTCCTTACATCAGGTGCCCACAGAAGCAGAGGCCCTCCTTACAGATCTGTGTCCCTGGCAGCGGAGCCCCTCCTTACACCAGGTGTCCCCAGCAGAGTCCCTCCTTACACCAGGTGTCCCACAGCAGAGTCCCTCCTTATACCAGGTGTCCCTAGCAGAGTTCCTCCTTACACCAGGTGTCCCAGCAGAGTCCCTCCTTACACCAGGTGTCACTGCAGAGTCCCTCTTTACACCAGGTGTCCCAGCAGAGCCCCTCCTTACACCAGGTGTCCCCAGCAGAGTTCCCTCCTTACACCAGGTGTCCCCAGCAGAGTCCCTCCTTGCCCCAGGTGTCCCCAGCAGGGTCCCTCCTTACACCAGGTGTCCCCAGCAGAGTCCCTCCTTACACCAGGTGTCCCCAGCAGAGTCCCTCCTTACACCAGGTGTCCCCAGCAGAGTCCCTCCTTACACCAGGTGTCCCCAGCAGAGTCCCTCCTTACACCAGGTGTCCCCAGCAGAGTCCCTCCTTACACCAGGTGTCCCCAGCAGAGTCCCTCCTTACACCAGGTGTCCCCAGCAGAGTCCCTCCTTACTCCAGGTGTCCCCAGCAGAGTCTTTATATAGTGTATGTATGTATGTATGTATGTATGTATGGACTGTTGGTGTATACTGTGCTGTGCTGGAGGCACACAAAACATGCTAACTCCTGCAGATGGCTGTTTTAGGTGACAACAGGGCAGATACAGTGTAAGGTGGTTTAGTGTGCTACTGCTGTGCTATACTCACACAGCACACACACACACTAACTCCTGCAGATGGCTGGATTGGTAGAGAACAGCACTGAGAAGAACACACTATCCCTGCCTATTTTTCCTCTATCCCTACACTTTCCCCACAAGCAAAGGCTGAGAAGAATACAGCAAAATCGGCAAAATAAAATATGCAAAATATAGGCAAATAGGCAAAATCGCGCGACTTTGAAGTCGCACAAGTGTGAAAGGGGCCTAAGTGTTGGGCATCGAAGCGCCAAGAAAAAATGTAGGTGTACTGCAGTTTATTGCAACAAACACAGATGCTTAGAATGCGCATTAAAGCACTACAATGTGTTCCAAGAATACACAGAAATGATTCACATATAGTGTGTACATGTACAGTACACTGTCACTGTTCCTCAAGCCGGAACACACTACACGAGGCCGCCGGCGCGGCGTCCTTATATAGTGTGGGGCGTGTACTAAACCCCCTGAGCTATACATGGCCACAGGCATCTTGCCTGTGGCCAATTATTGCTCTCCTCGCCGCTGGCTCTATGATTGGCCAAGCATGCGGGGTCACAGTGCATGCTTGACCAATCATCAGCCAGCAATGCACTGCGACTGGCGCAGTGCATTGTGGACCGTTCGCATCACACGAATTTGATGCGAACGGCCCTCAGAGTTCTGCCCTCGACGAGCGGACGAACGGCCGATGTTCGATTCGAACATGGGTTCGAATCGAACACCGGGCCCATCCCTATTCGAAATCCCGGGAATGTCTCAGGAAATTTGGGAGGGTTGGCAAGCAGAGGCATTGCTAGGGGGGTGCGGGGGGTGCGGTCCGCACCCGGGTGACACCCGCTAGAGGGGTGACACCCTCCCTTTTTTTTTTTTGATTTTTTTTTTTTTTTTTTAAATTTTTTTTTTTTTTTTTTGTGATTTTTTTTTTTTTAGCTGCCGTTTTTTTTTTGGATTTATTTATTTATTTTTTAACTGCAGTTTGCCCCCGTTCACTTCACCCCCGCAGCCCGCTGGCCCTGGGCTGAAACAACATTAGCAGCAGCGCCTGGTGGTCTGGTATCCTCCTTCCAGCCAGCCTCAGCCGGCCCTGTCACATCTCAGTGTGGAGTGTGGAGTGCAGACACAGGCTGATGACGTGACAACACTGTGTCTCCGCTCCGCCCGGGCGGCACGGCAGCTGGAAGTTGTAAAGCTGCCCTCCTGAGCCTCCTCTCCAGACGCCCGGCGCCCATTGTAATCAGGTACGGGGGGTCCAAGCCAGCCCAGCCCAGCCAGGTTGCTGAGACAGGCAGCTGAGTTGTGTGTGGTGGGGGGGCCGCCGGCGGGGGGGGGGGGTCGCCATGGTACCCACTACCCACACAGACACGCCACCAAAGAGCTGGTGGGAGGAGGAGGGAGGATATGTCTGTACTGGGGGGATTTGCACTGGGGGGGTCTGCACTGGGGGGTGTCTGCACCCAGGGGGGGGTGTCTGTACTTTGGGGTGTCTGCACTGGGGGGTCTGTACTGGGGGGGGATATCTGCACTGGGGGGTCTGTACTGTCTGTCTTTTGGGGTGTCTGCACTGGGGGGTCTGTACTGGGGGTCTGCACTGAGGGGGGAAATCTGTACTGCCGGGGGGCCTGCCCTGGGGGGGGGGATATCTGTACTGCTGGGGGCCTGTCCTGGGGGTGTCTGTACTTTGGGGTGTCTGCACTGGGGGGTCTGTACTGGGGGGGATATCTGCACTGGGGGGTCTGTACTGTCTGTCTTTTGGGGTGTCTGCACTGGGGGGGTGTCTGCACTGGGGGGTCTGTACTGGGGGTCTGCACTGAGGGGGGAAATCTGTACTGCTGGGGGGCCTGCCCTGGGGGGGATCTCCACTGGGGGGGTCTGCACTGAGGGGGATATCTGTACTGCTGGGGGGCCTGTCCTGGGGGTGTCTGTACTGAGGGGGGTCTACACTAAGGGAGGGGTGTCTGTACTGCTGGGGGGGTCTGCACTGGGAGGTCTGCACTGAGGGGAATGTCTGTACTGAGGGGGGGTGTCTGTACTGCTGGGGGGGGGGGTCTGCACTGAGGGGGGTTTCTGTAATGCTGGGGGGGGGGGGTCTGCACTGATAGGGGTATCTGTACTGCTGGTGGGGTCTGCACTGAGGGGGGGGTGTCTGTAATGCTGGGGGGGTCTGCACTGGGAGGGGTATCTGTACTGGGGGGTCTGCACTGAGGGGGGAAATCTGTACTGCTGGGGGGCTTGCACTGGGGGGGGTCTGCACTGAGGGGGGTATCTGTACTGCTGGTGGGGTCTGCACTGAGGGGGTGTCTGTAATGCTGGGGGGGTCTGCACTGGGAGGGGTATCTGTACTGCTGGGGGGTGACTGCACTAAGGGGGGGGTGTCTGTACTGATGGAGGGGTCTGCACTGAAGGGGTGTCTGTACTGAGGGAGGAGGTTTATACTAAGGGAGGGGGGTCTATATTGATGGAGGGTGGTCTGTAATTAGTGTGGGGGTCTGTACTGAGGGAGGGGGATCTATACTGCGGGAGGGGGGTCTGTAGTTAGTGGAGGGGGTCTGTACTGAGGGGGGACAATAGTTGGTGGGGGGGGGTGACACCATTTTTTTTTCGCACCGGGTGACACCAACCCTAGTGACGCCACTGTTGGCAAGTATGCTAATGTTGTGCATAAAATGCCAGGACAGTTCAAAACCCCCCCAAATGACCCCTCTTTAGAAAGTAGACACCCCAAGCAATTTGCTGATAGGCATGTTGAGTCCATGGAATATTTTATATTGCACAAAATTTTCACTAAATGATATATTGCTCAAACATGCCATGAGCATATGTGGAATTTTACCCCAAAATACATTCTGCTGCTTCTCCTGAGTACGGGGATAGCACATGTGTGAGACTTTTTGGGAGCCTAGCCGTGTACAGGACCTCGAAAACCAATCACTGCCTTCAGGCTTTCTAAGGGCGTAAAATGGTAATTTTACTTCCTCACTACCTATCACAGTTTTGGAGGCCATGAAATGTCAAGATAGCACAACCCCCCCCCCCCCCAAATGACCCAATTTTGGAATGAAGACACTTCAAACTATTTGCTGAGAGGCATATTGAGTCTATGAAATTTTTATATTGTGCCACAAGTTTCAGGAATATAATTGTTTTTTTTTTTTTTACACAAAGTTGTCACTAAATGATATATTGTTCAAACATGGCATGGTTATATGTGGAAATACACCCCAAAATACATTCTGCATGGGACCTTTTGGCAGTCTAACCGCATACAGGACCCCGAAAACCAATCACCACCTTCAGGCTTTCTAAGGGCATACA
Organism: Lithobates sylvaticus; assembly: GCA_028564925.1. Classification (NCBI taxonomy): domain Eukaryota; kingdom Metazoa; phylum Chordata; class Amphibia; order Anura; family Ranidae; genus Lithobates; species Lithobates sylvaticus. The sequence goes on along the minus strand of CM053036.1, from coordinate 129,118,231 downwards.
TTTTTGATTTCAATCCTCACTGCCTATCACAGTTTCGTAGGCCCTGAAATGCCCAGATAGCACAACCTCCCCCTAAATTACCCCATTTTGGAAAGTAGACACCCCAAGCTATTTGCTGAGAGGCATGTTGAGTATTTTGTAGATCTCCCTTTTTTGTCACAAAGTTTTGAAAATTAAAAAAATTTAAAAATAAAAAGCTTTTCTTTACTTTCTTAATTTTAAAAAACAAATGAGAGCTGAAAAATACTCACTATGCCTCTTAGCAAATACCTTGGGGTGTCTACTTTCCAAAATAGGGTAATTTGGGGGGTTGTGCTATCTGGACAGTTCAGGGCCTCCGTAACTGTGATAGGTAGTGAGGAGTAAAATCACAATTTTACGCCTTTAGAAAGCCTGAAGGAGGAGCTTGGTTTTGGGGTCCTGTACGCGGCTAGGCTCCCAAAAAGTCTCACACATGTGGTATCCCCGTACTCAGGAGAAGCAGCAGAATGTATTTTGGGGTGTAATTCCACATATAACCATGCCATGTTTAAACAATATATCATTTAGTGACAACTTGTGTAATTTATTTATTTATTTATTTTCATTTTTCAATCACTTGTGACAAAAAAAAATTATATTCAATGGGCTCAACATGCCTCTGAGCTATTTTATTGGGGTGCCTACTTTCCAAAATAGGGTCATTGGGGGGGGGGGGGGGACGCACATTTTGTTTGGGTACAGCATTGCATGACCGTGCAATTACCAGTTAAATCAGTGCAGTGCCAAATTGTAAAAAGTTCTCTGGTCATTGAGCAGCCAAATCTTCCGGGCTGAAGTGGTTTAAGCAATTCCTGTATTGATGCAATGCTTTATAGCAATTGTATAGAGTTTTTTAAACTTATGCATACATATGCAAAAAGCTACCTGAAAAAAAACACTTTGAATGAGCCCCTTGTTATTCTGTCTGCTATAGCTATAGTTATTTCCTTGTATCCAGTCAGAAAGACTAATGCCACGTACACACGATCGGAAATTCGACCAGCAAAAGACAGATGAGATCTTTTGGTTGGAAAATGCGACCGTGTGTATGCTCCATCAAACTTTTGCTGGCCGAATTCCCGCCGCCAAAAGATTGAGAGCATGTTCTCAATTTTTCGGTTGGAAAAATTTCCGAACGGAAATTCCGATCATCTGTACCAATTCCGACGAGCAAAATTCCTATGCATGCTTGGAAAAATTTGCCGCATGCTCGGAAGTATTTAACTTTATTTTCTCATCTCGTCGTAGTGTTGTACGTCACCGCGTTCTTGGGGGTCGAAAGTTCAGCAAACTTTTATGTGACCGTGTGTATACAAGCCAAGCTTGAGCGAAATTCCGTCGGAAAAAACATCCAAGATTTTTCCGATGGAAATTCTGCTCGTGTGTACGCGGCATTACTGTATAAATATAGGTTGGGACAAAGTGGGGAGGGGGGGGGTTATAGAAGCAAAATAACTTAGTAGTGAATTGCTTGAGGTTATTGTAGCTGTATTAGTGTCCTGAAAAAATTGTATGTTAGTGCAAATAAAAACAGTATCATGGACATTACTCAATTGTTTCTGCCAATAGTGAATTGAAATTTTTCCTTTAAGAGAAAATTAAGAGTATATTCTTATCTCATTTTCATTATAGATGTAGCACTGCTTAGTCAATTTGACCCTCAGTTTAGCCATTAGACATCAGTCCTCTTGACTTTTTCCATAACAATTGACTGAATCATCATTAAACAATGAGTGGGCTGCAATTTATATCTCATACTTGAGATATTAAACACATGATTTTACCATGCTGCAAAAGAGCGGGTCATAAACCGCACAACCCTCCTGTTTCTCTAGTAGGAAGCCTGTGACCTCTATAGATCTTTTATCCTTCAAGTGAGCGTACCACAACACATACAATTATAGAAAAGCTAACAGTAAGACTTCCAGGCTGACATCCACTTGGAACTGTCAATATGTAAGTGATTTTATAATTCTGTACTATTAGAGTATTGTCATATTGTCTAGCCTAAAACTGATGTGTTTTTTTAAGCAAAAGCCCTATGATACATTTAGGAACAGCCCACAGTGCTAGCTGAATCTCTACAGTTGGCCTTTAGAAATTAATAGAACCTAGGTTTTGCAACCACCTTGCTACTATCAGTCTTTAGAGACAGTAAAGTGTAGTTTTCAGCCTAGTACACACAGGCCGAAGGTCGGACGACATCGGCGGGTTCAATAAAAACTGGCCAACAGTCAGCCCATGTGTATGGCAGCCGGTCCGACAGAAGCCGGCCATTGGGCGAGCTTCTATTGGACAAGCATGCTGGAAGCCAGCAACTGACCGGCTCCCAATCAGCGCTCTCAGTCATTGGCTGAGAGTGCTGACTGGAGTGTTCTGACAGGGGGGCCACCCCCCTGTCAGAACACAAAAGAACAGCAGGGGAGGTTGGATTATTAGTACAGGGGCTCCAACTGGAGTTGTCTCAGGTTGGAGCCGCAGGACTAATGTCAACCCTGTGTGTAGAATGAAAAAAAAAAAATAGTGGTGTATACTAGGCTTAAGGCAAAACGTTTTTTTTGGTTTTGGATAGAGTGGGGAGAGGTTGAACTCTCGATCTGTTTTGATTATTCCCTGCTGAGATAATTCACCACTCTATTTGTACTGGTGACCATTGTCACCAGAGAAGAAAGTAAGGGGTAATCAAAAAAAGTTGTCCCTAAAACAAAGGGTATTGAGAAATCTTCCAATCTTCCCTCACTTTAGAAGATTTCTTCTAACTTCCTGTTACATCTCTAGGACAGGAAGTAAAAAAAAAGAAATGTCCCCAATGGTACACAAAAAGCAAACAATAAACTGAAAGGGGATTTAAATATTCTCTACTCTGTCCAAAAAAAAAAGGTTATTGCTATACATACGCTTTAAAATTAACCTGTGAGCCTTTTTTTTTATGGTTTAAACATGCCATTCCTCTGCTCACTGAAAAAACTTTAGAGGCCAGTAAGTGCATTCTTATTGGACGAGAGGAAGTCTTTCGAGGAGGACTGCAGATAAGATACGCAATTTCAGTAATGAATATAGTGCCTTGAAAAAGTATTCATACCGCTTGACATTTTCCACATTTTGTCATGTTACAACCAAAAACATAAATGTATTTTATTGGGATTTTATGTGATAGACCAACACAAATTGGCACATAATTGTGAAGTGGAAGGAAAATAATAAATGTTTTTTAATTTTTTTTACAAATAAATATCTGAAAAGTGTGGCGTGCTTTTGTATTCAGCCCCCTTTATGCTGATACCCCTAACTAAAATCGAGTGGAACCGATTGCCTTCATAAGTCACCTAATTAGTAAATAGAGTCTGTCTGTGTGTAATTTAATCTCAGTATAAATACAGCTGTTCTGTGAAGCCCTCAGAGGTTTGTTAGAGAACCTTAGTGAACAAACAGCATCATGAAGGCCAAAGAACACACTAGACAGGTCAGGGATAAAGTTTTGGAGAAGTTTAAAGAAGAGTTAGGTTATAAAAAAATATCCCAAGCTTTGAACATCTCACATCTCACTGAGCACTGTTCAGTCCATCATCCAAAAATGGAAAGAGTATGGCAGAACTGCAAACCTACCAAGACATGGCTGTCCACCTAAACTGACAGGCCGGACAAGGAAAACAATAATCAGAGAAGCAGCCAAGAGGCCCATGGTAACTCTGGAGGAGCTACAGAGATCCACAACTCAGGTAGGAGAATATGTCCACAGGACAACTATTAGTCGTGCACTCCACAAATCTGGCCTTTATGGTAGAGTGGCAAGAAGAAAGCCATTGCTGAAAGAAAACCATAAGAAGTCCCATTTGCAGTTTGCAAGAAGCCACGTGGGGGACACAGCAAATGTGTAGAAGAAGGTGCTCTGGTCAGATGAGTCCAAAAGTGAACCTTTTGGCCTAAAAGCAAAAAGCTATCTGTGGTGGAAAACTAAGACTGCACATCACCCTGAACACACAATCCCCACTGTGAAACATGATGGGGGCAGCATCATGTTGTGGGGATGCTTTTCTTCAGCAGAGACAGGGAAGTTGGTTAAAGTTGATGGGAAGATGGATGGAGCCGAATACAGGGCAATCTTAAAAGAAAACCAGTTAGAGTCTGCAAAAGACTTGAGACTGGGACAGAGGTTCACATTACAGCATGACAATGGCCCTAAACATACAGTCAGAGCTACAATTGAATGGTTTAGATTAATGCATATTCATGTGTTAGAATGGCCCAGTTGAAGTCCAGACCTAAATCCAACTGAGAATCTGTGGCAAAACTTGAAAATTGCTGTTTACAGATGCTCTCGTTCCATTCTTCTTTGCAAAGAAGAATGGGCAAAAATGTTACTCTCTAGATGTGCAAAGCTGGTAGAGTCATACCCAAAAAGACTTGCAGCTGTAATTGCAGCAAAAGGTGGTTCTACAAAGAATTGACTCAGGGGGGCTGAATACAAATGCACGCCACATTTTTAAGATATTTATTTGTAAAATAATTTTGAAAAACAATTATCATTTTCCTTCCACTTCACAATTATGTGTCACTTTGTGTTGTTCTATTACATAAAATCCCAATAAAATACATTTACCTTTTTGGTTGTAACATGACAATGTGGAAAATTTCAAGGAGTATGAATATTTTTTCAAGGCATTGTATGTGAATGTAACTTGCATATGTCTGTTTTTGTTTTTAGAAAACTAAGTAACTGTGTTTTGGACCAGCAACAGTATATGAAGCAATTGTGGGACTTGATGCTACTTCTATATAGACATCACCCCAACTAGCCATTACACACATCACTTGATCCCAGAAGACACATCCCCCGGTACTTACTGAAAACTGATTTAATTAGGAACATAAAGTCAGGTGATCAAAGCAACCAGCCAGCGTTGTAGCTTAGTGGTTAACACTCCTGCCTTACAGCGATTGGGCCATTGGTTCAAATCCCAACTGTAATGCTACCTACATGGAATTTGCATGTTCTTCTTGTTATTATGTTGATTTTCTCTGGGTACTGTGGTTTCCTCATACACTCTGAAGACATACTGATTAATTGACTCCTGTCTACATTCATGTGAATGTTCAATATATGTGAATTGTTGGATGGGTAAGAATTCCTGCCAGTCTGTGCCCCCACTGGGAAGATTTACTCACTCTGTTTGTCACCAGGATGGACCACCAGGACGGAAGTGATGGGAAATTTTACCTTTTTCATCAGAATAAGAGGCTTACTTTGGGGATCCTTGTTTCAGTGGGAACTCTCTAGAAGGTGTTTCCCTTCATTTTGGAGAGATTTCCACTCGCTTCCAGTTATGTCTCTAGGCCTCTATCCAAAAAAAATGTAGATAAAATTTAGGACCCATTCAGACTATGTATTGAGTTAATATGTGCATTATTGTAGTGCATTATTATGTGTCAGGGCAGGTTGTATTAATGCAACACACCCTTTTACATGGGTTAGCTGGACACCAAAAAGCACCTGTCTTTTTTTTTTCAATGTACCGACACCATAATGCACAAATGGTTTACATTTGTGTTCTGTAGTGCACTAAAATGCAAGTGCATTGAGGTTCATGGGCAAGGTGTGTTAAAGAGGTGGCACCCAAATCCAAGTAATTCATTTTATCACACTTTTTATTTAAGTCTGAGTCCGAAAATGTACTAATTTTTATATTATAAACAGGTCCTTACAGAACAGCCTGTTAGAGATCAATGTAAATAGTATTGGCTGTTCCCACTTAATGAATGTGTCTATTGATGATAGGAGCACAGCTGTGTCTATTGGGTCTCACCAGCCTCTGCAAATGTCTATGGCAAACTGATGGCTGCAGAAAATGTACAGTTACTTGCTAGGTTACACTTTTAGCTGAGTCTAATATACCTTCAGCATAAGCAAAAGCACCACTGCCGTAGGTGTACACAAAATTGTAAACATACATAATCATTCAGCCAATCATAAAACATTATTCTAACTTGACTTAGCTGTTAAATGCTTATATTGGTTTCTCTGGATTTTACAAATTTTTCAATAAATTATTAAATAATCTCCAATATTTGAAGTACAGGGAAAATGGTGCTTGAATGCTTATCACCTTCTTCATATTTCTTGTGTGGCATAGCAAACTACATGTTCTGAACCCTCCAATGGGGAACAGCACAAAACAAGCCATGTTTTTTTTTTTTTGTAACCATGGAATATTGAGGCAGCCTGCTATTTAATTTAATTTTACTGCGAATACTAGTGTCTATTTTTTTGTCAATCCAAACCAAACACGTTCTCTAAACGCTTTGTTGGGCAGTGTTGGTATATGTTGTGCAATACAAATATAAGCCTTATGATTTATGTTAGAATGATAAAGCGTATGGGGACAGGGTTATTGGTCAGAGACCCATAACTCAGCATTTCCAAACTTTTATTACATTTGACGTTGACCCATAACACTCCCTTGGCATCGTTTTTTTAATGAATCGTCCTAGTTAGTTTGTACATCATTGCTTCCGCTGACAGTGCTCTGCTGGAAATAAAATACTCTACTTTCCCACTAAACCCCATTTGTTCTCTCCTTTTTTTTTCTCTCTGCTTGTTTCTCTTAGACTAAATTCAATGGTATGGAAAACGCAAAGGTAAACTCTTCTGGCAAAAGGGAGTAAGGATGAAAAGCTTACGAAAGTCATAAAAGTAAAATCTTTATTAGAGGAGAGAGCCATTAATGGTAATTTAGAAAGCAGCGTCCAAGTGCAGCTTTGGATAACTGAGCCGATTCCCAGCCACATGCAGCGTGTAGCAACCCATATGAATTGGCAGGTTACCGTCAGCATTGTTCATCCACGATTACAAATATATCAGACATACTCCAACAGGGGCTGCATGACTACCTCGGTATCTGGGGCGACACATAAAGTGTGGGTGAGCGCTGTTTAAATGTATAGAGAAAAAGATTATATATTAAAAAAGAGGAGGTAAGGAAGTGAATCAGGGTCGTTTCCATTTTAATTGTAAAACAGATAAGCACTAAACACTTTGAAAAAGTAAATGACTTGAGAATAATTACTATCTATTACTCTGCATCCCAGGGGTGCAGTTTGAGGAGCCCAGATGGCTACAAAAATGGGATTTAGCAGAAAATTGAAGACATTATTCACCGTAACACATTATCAATTACCTTCATATCAATTACAATAACCCTACATTAGAAGAGGGGCCAAGAGACTTCCTGTAGCCCCATAGACTTAATGGTAATTGTGCACTCCATGCAGATTCTGCAAAGGAGACAGAGGGGAGGGATAGTGAAACAAGTTGAATCATTAAGCCCCATTTGCCTGTGTCCCTCTCTTTTCCAGCTCTATATTACTTTTGTTACTACGTCTACTTCTTTTTTTGCTCTCACCTCACTCAAAGTTTCTTTGCATCCTACTTATTTATGTCATTTAATACATCAACCAATGTGGTTGCTGCTTTATGTACTCTACACAGAACATAAAGAAGATTTTGCCACTTGTACAATAAGATGGGTCATTTCTATGCAATGTAAACAATTGACCCTTTGACAGAAGCTTACACAGGGGATGCTCTTACACATTCTTAATAAAGGTTTTCAATAAGGTTTCCTGCTATTATAGATTACTGTATCATATTTACATGATTTAAATAATCAACAAATTCACACATCTTTTCTTTGAAACAGAGCTGGTTAAGGGAATTTTGTGCTTGCTCTACTAATCAGGACAGGAAGCCTTTTATTGAACTTGCAAAGCTGGTGGAGCTCAGCTATGAGGAAAGATTAGAGGAACTGAATTAATTTTCTATTGAGAAGAGGAGATTAACCAATTGCCTACAGGACACTTTTACCCCCTTCCTGACTAGGCCAATTTTCAGCTTTCATCGCTGTCGCTCTTTGAATGACAATTGCGCGGTCATGCTACACTGTACACAAACAACATTTTTATAATTTTTTTTTCACACAAGAGCTTTCTTTTAGTGGTATTAAATCACCACTTCATTTTTATTTTTTTGCTAAATAAATTAATAGAAACTGAACATTTTGAAAAAAATAATTTTTTCATAGTTTGTTATAAAATTTTGGAAACAGGTAATTTTCCTCATTCTCTGATGTGTCATGTGAGGCTGCACTGATGGGCACTGATAGACTGCATTGATGGACACTGATAAGGAGTGTCAAGAACTAGGTACTCACCGAGGCCAAGATGCCGAGAGCGGTTGCCCTTGCGACTCGGCGCCCACTGCCCTGAAAGTGATACAGGGACGGTTGGCACCAAGAGGCACAAGCCACCGGTGGGATGGTGACCAGGCGTGGACTTCTGGTGTTGCAGTGAAGGGTAGACTGGAACAGGATAGTACGTCCACGAATTCCTAGTTAGAAACACGGCAAGCAGACTGGGAATCAAACACAGGCAGGTTAGCTGAATGCAGGCCGAGGGTCAAACACTGGTAGGTTAGGTACAAAGCAATAGGACAAGGTATCCTTAAGCGGGAGAGTCCAAGGCAGGCTGGGGGTCAAACACAGGCAGCAAAGAGAAGAGTCCAGGGTACAGGCCAAGGGTCCAAGTGCAGGAGAAGGTAACAGATCCAAATAGGCAAGCCGAAGGTCAAGGTCAGGAGAAGGCAGAGTAGTCAGGACGATCCGGGTTTGGCAACAGGTAAGACAATCTTCAAGGGTCAAGTACAGGATACAAACAGGAAGCAGCTGTCAGACGAACCAGCGTCTGTCTGGGCACAGAGGCCCTCCTTTTATAGGGCCGTTGAGGTCACATGAGGTGATGCCGCGCTACTGCGCATGCGCGCGCGCCGCTTGGCGGGAACACGAGTGCGCATGCGCCGCCGCATCTTCTCTCTGTCACTGGCTATGAGCCGGGGAGCCGAACCCTTGAAATGGGGGTTCTCCTTCCTCCCCTTGTTGTGATATTTCTTATATCCTTCCTGGGCCTGTTGCATGGTGTTTTGAAGTCTTTTGAAGTTGGTTTGAATGTAACTTATCCGTTCCTGTACAGCGGGAACCCGTGATTCAGAGACAACATTAGGGAGAAAAGATGGATGAAACCCAAAGTTAGCCCAAAACGGAGTTTGATTCGTGGCTGAGTGGGAAGAGTTATTATATGCAAATTCTGCATAAGATAATAGAGAGGACCAGTCGTCTTGTGCGGAGGAACAGAAACACCGTAAGTATTGTTCAAGAGTTTGATTGGTGCGTTCAGTTTGTCCATTACTTTGTGGGTGGTAGGCAGATGAAAGACAAATGTTGATATCCAAGGTTTTACAAAGCTCTTTCCAAAATTTTGAGGTGAACTGTGGACCCCTATCCGAGACAATGCTCTTGGGTACCCCGTGGAGCCTAACAATCTCCTTGACGAAAATGTTGGCGGTCTCCTGGGCAGAGGGAGTGCCGATCATGGGCAAAAAGTGGCTCATTTTGGACAGCCGATCCACTACCACTAGAATGGTAGTGAAGCCTTCCGATGGAGGCAATTCCACGATGAAATCCATCGAAATGTCAGCCCATGGTCGTTCTGGAATGGGTAGAGGCCTCAGTAACCCCCATGGCCTTGTTCTAGGACCCTTGTTTCGCTGACATGTAATACAGGAAGACACGTATCTTTGGCAATCCTTTCTCCAGCCTGGCCACCAAAAGGCGCGAGAGATATGTTCTGCTGTTTTTCGTACCCCAAAGTGACCAGCTAGTTTATGATCGTGTAAAGTTCTCAGGACTACAGGTCTTACTTCTGTAGGGACAAAGATCTTGTCTTGGAGCCAAAATAGATTTTCACGTCTTTCCAGGGTGTCTAGAATGGGATCTTTACAGTGAGCTGAAGAAGTAGATAGAGCGGAGATCAGGTCAGTGGGTGTGAGTAGTAGAAAGTTCTGAGGGGTAAGAATGGTGCTGGGTTCTGATACCTGGGAGGACTCTGGGAAGATACGAGATAGAGCATCTGCCTTGCCGTTCTTTGACCCTGGCCGGTAGGAAATATGGAATGTGAACCTTGAGAAGAAGAGTGCCCAACGGGCTTGACGGGGTCTTAACCGTTTAGCAGTGCGGAGGTACTCAAGGTTTTTATGGTCTGTAAAAATGGTAATTGGATGAACTGCTCCTTCGAGGAGGTATCTCCACTCCTCCAGCGCGGATTTAATGGCCAGTAGCTCCCGGTCGCCAACATCATAGTTCTTCTCGGCTGGATTGAGTCTCCGGGAGGCGAAGGCCACTGGGTGTAAAAGGGCTTTTGGCCCGTGTCGTTGGGAGAGGATGGCACCTGTGGCGGACTCTGAGGCGTCCACTTCTAGAACAAAAGGTAGCAGTGGGTCTGGGTGCCGTAAAATAGGGGCAGACGTGAAGAGAGTTTTTAATTTGACAAAAGCCTCCTGGGCTTCCTGGGACCACTGAAAACGGCTGTGTAGGCGGGTCAGGTGAGTGATTGGGCCCACAATGGCAGAGAATCCGGCGATGAACCTCCTGTAAAAATTAGCAAAACCGATGAACCTTTGTACAGCTCTTTTGTCCTTAGGAGGTGGCCAGTCTACCACTGCCTTGACCTTTTGTGGGTCCATGGAGGTGCCTTTAGTGGAGATGATAAACCCCAGAAAATGTACTGTGGATCTTTCAAACTCGCATTTTTCAGCTTTAAGATAGAGCTGATGGGCTCTGAGGATGGTGAGGACCTTCCTGACGTGTTCCCGGTGCAACTCCAGAGTGGCTGAAAAAACGAGGATGTCGTCTAGGTATACAACTAAAAAGTCATCCAAGTATTTTCTAAAAATGTCATTCACCAGGTGCTGAAAAGTGGCTGGAGCATTACATAGGCCGAATGGCATCACCAAGTATTCATAGTGGCCAAAGCGAGACCTGAAGGCTGTCTTCCACTCATCCCCTGCAAGGATTCTGACAAGGTTGTAGGCACCCCTTAAGTCTAGTTTAGAGAAAACTTTAGCTGACCGGAACCGCTGGAAGAGTTCAGGAATAAGTGGTAGAGGATATCGGTTTTTGATAGTAATTTTATTAAGTTCCCAATAATCAACGCAGGGCCTGAGTGAGCCATCTTTCTTTCCAACGAAGAAAATACCAGCACCAGCTGGAGAGGTGGATGGCCGAATAAAGCCTTTTTCGAGATTTTCATCAATATAGGCCTTGAGGGCCTTTAGCTCGGTCTCTGACAGAGGAAATATGCGCCCAAAGGGAATTGCGGAGCCTGAGAGCAATTCGATGGGGCAGTCATAAGCCCGATGTGGTGGTAGGTGGTCGGCCTTCTTTTTGTCAAAGACATCTTTAAAGTCCTGATAGACCGGGGGAATGTGCTGGAGGTTTTCTGGTGCCGAGATAACCGATAGGATGGAGCGGGGAGTTGGAGAGATGCAGTGTTGGTGACAATATGGTGATGAGAAGGAGACCTCCTTCCGGTTCCAGTGAATTTGGGGGTCATGAGCTTGCAGCCAAGGAAGTCCAAGAATGATGGGAAACATCGGGGAAGATATGAGATCAAATCGTAGGAACTCTTGGTGGCCAGAATCTGTGGTGGTGAGGATAGGTGAAGTCTCCTGAGTTACAGGACCTGATTGTGGAAGGGACCCATCAGCCAAATGAACCAATAGAGGGTTTGTTTTGTTGGAGCAAGGAATATGCCATTCCTTGGCGATAGAGATATCCAGGAAGCAGCTGCAAGCACCTGAATCAATCACGGCTGGTAGCCGGATCTTCCTTCCCGCCAGCTGTAGGGAAACAGAAAGAGTCACATAAGTTTGGGCCCGATTAACGGCTTGACAGTTCATGAAAGGCTGAGATGGCAGCTTACTAGGCCGGATGGGACAATTCAGGAGGAAGTGTCCTGAACCCCCGCAATAGAGGCACAGATTGGATCTCCGTCTTCGTTGCCGTTCTTCCTGGGTAAGGCGGGGACGAACTAGGCCCAATTGCATTGGCTCCCCTTCAGAAGCCGATGGACCGGATGGGACGGTTGGATAAGCAGCTGGCATCCTTGGGGAAACCCATATTGGTCGGGACCCTTGTACACGTTCTGAGCGATGTTCCCGCATACGTCGATCCAGCTTGGTGGCTACCTGGATCAACTCCTCCAAAGAAGTAGGAGGCTCAACCCGGGCTAACTCGTCCTTCAGACTTTCCCTTAATCCCAGTAGATACTGGTAGAGGAGGGCTGCCTCATTCCAGGTGGTATCGGCAGACCATTTGCGGAACTCCGCCGTATAGTCCTCCACAGGCCTTTTACCCTGAGAGAGGGTATGCAGAGTGGCCTCAGCCGTGGCCTTACGTTGGGGGTCATCATAGAGTTGGCCCATTGCTTCAAAAAATGTATCAACGGTATTGAGGAGAGGGTTCCTTTGTTCCATGAGGCCGTGAGCCCAAGACTGGGGTTCCTCGGATAATAGGGAGATGATAAACCCGACTTTGACAATTTCTGAGGAGAAGGTTCGGGGTTGCAAGGCAAGGTACAGGGAACAAGCATTTTTGAAGGACCTGAACTTCCTGCGATCGCCCGAAAATCGCTCTGGTATTAGTACCTTGGGTTCAGGCACGGCCATCATCATGGCAGGTGGAGGTTGAGCCTGAGGTGCGGGGGTTCCACTAGTAGACCCGGAAGCTGGACTTGCTGGGGGAGCGGCCGTGGTTAGTTGTTGGAGTCGAGTATCAACTTGGGCATAGCCTTCCTGCAATTTCTGTACTGCTTCCATGAGGGCAGATACCTGCTGACATAGCATGTCCAATGGAGAACCTGCTCTGTTGGCCTCTGTCATGGCTGGTTCGTACTGTCAAGAACTAGGTACTCACCGAGGCCAAGATGCCGAGAGCGGTTGCCCTTGCGACTCTGCGCCCACTGCCCTGAAAGTGATACAAGAGGCACAAGCCACCGGTGGGATGGTGACCAGGTGTGGACTTCTGGTGTTGCAGTGAAGGGTAGACTGGAACAGGATAGTACGTCCACGAATTCCTAGTTAGAAACACGGCAAGCAGACTGGGAATCAAACACAGGCAGGTTAGCTGAATGCAGGCCGAGGGTCAAACACTGGTAGGTTAGGTACAAAGCAATAGGACAAGGTATCCTTAAGCGGGAGAGTCCAAGGCAGGCTGGGGGTCAAACACAGGCAGCAAAGAGAAGAGTCCAGGGTACAGGCCAAGGGTCCAAGTGCAGGAGAAGGTAACAGATCCAAATAGGCAAGCCGAAGGTCAAGGTCAGGAGAAGGCAGAGTAGTCAGGACGATCCGGGTTTGGCAACAGGTAAGACAATCTTCAAGGGTCAAGTACAGGATACAAACAGGAAGCAGCTGTCAGACGAACCAGCGTCTGTCTGGGCACAGAGGCCCTCCTTTTATAGGGCTGTTGAGGTCACATGAGGTGATGCCGCGCTACTGCGCATGCGCGCGTGCCGCTTGGCGGGAACACGAGTGCGCATGCGCCGCCGCATCTTCTCTCTGTCACTGGCTATGAGCCGGGGAGCCGAACCCGTGCGCCTGCGCACTAGAGTGCGCAGCGGACGGAAACCCTGACAAGGAGGCACTGATGGGCACTAATAGGCACTGATAGGTTGCACTGATGAGGTGGCATTGGTGGGCACTGGTGGGCACTGATGAGGCTGCACTGATGGGCACTGATGAGGCTGCACTGATGGTCACTGATAGGTGACACTGATAGGCACTGATAGGCAGCATTGATTAGCACTGATAGGTGGCACTGATGGGCACTTATAGTCGGCACTGATGGGAACTGGTAGGTGGCACTGATAGGCGGCATTGATGGGCCCTGATGAGGAGACACTGATTGGCAGCACTGATGGGCACACATTGGCACTGCTGGTGGGCACACATTGGCAGCACTAGTGGGCACTGTTTGGACTGCACTTGTCACTGGTAATCAGTGCCCTAATTATCAGTGTAGATGTCGCTTTTAGAGAAGCCAGTTATTTGGCTCTCTTCTCCTCTCCTCATGCTGAGAGCATGAGGAATGGTGTGCCGATAACCAGCTTCTATTTACATCCGTGATCAGCTCTGATTGGACACAGCTGATCACGTGGTAAAGCGCCACTGATTGGCTCTTTACTTCAATCTGTGATCACAGAACGCGCCACCTGTGTTATATGATGGCCTCCCAGGACTAGGGTTAAGGGGGGATATGATCAACATGTATAAATAAATAAGTGGTCCTTATAGTGAATACAAACCAACACAGCCTTGCTAAGGCAAAAACAATTGAGTGAAATGAATATATAATTTATTAATTGTATAAATTGAATAAAGTCCATGTGATAAAGTGAGAGATATTGAAGAAATCTTCTTTAAAGGTTCATTAGAAAACTCCGACACCACTGGCGATGAGAACTCCTTTTGTGAATACAAACACCTCCGATAATAAGGGCGCTTACCAGATCTTATTAACCTTCTATCTCTATAAATGGTAAAGGAGCAATGGTCATAACCATCTGTGAGATGTTGTATGCCCTTCTATGGAACTTGGCTGCCACTCCTTATCTCCAAGATAGCCACACGAATTGCCATGTACCGACGTATAAAGAGAAAAAGATGCTATAATAGTGTTAAATCGCTTACTAGTTTATTAAATCATTAAAAATTGCACTTACATCTGTATGTAATATACACGCCAAACTGTACAGTCTCTCTTGCCGGCAAACAATACACCCACGCTTCATCAGTGTAAATCTGAACTTATAAACTGTTAAAGAATATTTCTTCAATATTTCTCACTTTATCACGTGGACTTTATTCATTAATATATTGAATATTAATTTCACTCAATTCCCTCTCTCCCCCCCCTTTCTATCATTCCCCCCTATTATTCCTCCCCAATCATCCCCTTCCCCTTCTTTCTTGTCCCCCGCTCCCCCCTTTTTTATTTTCTTATTCTGGTTGCTCATCTTTTCCTCCCTTCCCTCCCTCTTTTTTCCTCCTACTTCGCTCTCCCCCAGTCCCCGTCCTCCCCCCCCCCCATTTTCTCCCTCTTCCCCCTTGCCTGCTCTCCCCCTTTCCCCTTCCCTCATCTTTCCTTCCCCTCCCCCCTTCTTTTACCCCTTCTCATTTTCTTCCCCCCCTTTTTTTACCCCCCTTCCCCCTTCTTCCCCCTCTTGTGCCTCTATCCCTCTCCTACCATTCAACTAGTTTACTCATTAGATTCTCCACCAATACTATGTCTTCCATTTAGAGATCACACATAATCCCCCTCGTCCGCCGCTGGGGGGAACCCTATTGGGCGGCCTGTTTTCTGCACATGACTACCTATTCATTTGGGTAAGCTACTTTTTCTACTTATGTTTTATACGCAGCATTATCATTGTTAACATATTATGTTCCTTTCACTGTATTTTTTGTCCTTTAGACTTATTCTCCTGAGGAAGCCGTATAAAACCGCGAAACTAGTAGAGTTCCATGTCGATCTACAACCTGCATTTACAGATACCCCTTGGGCGTACCCTGAGTATCTGTGTTTGTAAATATTTAATGTAAACTGTTTACTGTTTATTTGTAATAAACTTTTTTACTTAATAACGTATATCATTATTTTATCAGTACTGAGATAGTCCATTAATTCATTGGGTGGGAGCGCTATAGGGTTAGCTTCAGCAACTGTGGCCTTGCCCCCACCCTCCCCTGTTTCTCTATACTAACCTGGATGATGGTACCTTGCTATGACTTATTATGTTTTTTTATATGAGGCTATTCTCCAAAAAAAATCAAATTTCACTCTATTGTTTTAGCCTTAGCTCGACTTTGTTGGTTTATATTTGCTTTTACTGTGGAGTTAATTGGATCATGCTTTGCTGTTTTTTTTGCCTTCCTCTGGATCAACTGTGGATATAGGACTGTGTATATAGGATTATATATATATATATATTTTTTTTTTTTGCTTTTATTGGTTGAACTAGATGGATTTGTGTCTTTTTTCAACTAGACTAACTATGTAACTGCAACCCAAAGAAACAATATTAGTTCTGAGGCCAGCAAATTCCTCATAGTGAAGCTGAACTAGTGTTTTAATGTACTGGAACTTGCTGATTGGGCTTGCAGGTTAGTCGGCAGCATCATGGCAGTCAATTTAGATAAGTATGTTTTCAAGTCAAAAGAACCAATTAAACCCAGTTAAAAACCTGGACCTATTGTGTATCTGGTCAATTTTAGAGCGTTAAAAAGACAGTACATATACAGTATACAAGAAAAGTATTGTACAGTGATGAATCTATAATTCTAAAAGGAACACTGGTTTACATTTGGTATATTAAAACACAATTTTAGGTTTCATAACTCCCCCCCGGACTAAATCCTGCCATCTTCTGGCTGATTATGTTTTGTCACAGGCCCTTTCTCTTCATAGTCCTTGGACAAAACAACACTCACCTAATAATATACAAGCATCTTTCTATCCAGTATTACTACAAGTTCATTCTGGTGTAATGACGCAATCCTAATGCCGCGTACACACGATCAGATTTTCTGACGGGAAATGTTGGATGTGAGCTTGTTGGCGGTAAGTCCGACCGTGTGTATGCTCCATCGGACATTTGTTGGCAGACTTTCCACCAACAAATGTTGGCTAGCAGGTTCTCAAGTTTTCCTCCAACAAATGTTTGTTGTCGGATTTCCGATCGTGTGTACACAAGTCCGTTGCACAAAAGTCCACGCATGCTCGGAATCAAGGACGAGCCGGAAGTACTCGGTCTTGTAAAACTAGCGTTCGTAATGGAGATATCACATACGTCTTGTACGTCACTACGTTCGTAATTGTTGGCCAACATTTGTGTGACCATGTGTATGCAAGACAAGTTGGAGCCAACGCCCTTTAAACAAAGATCCAAGGTTTTGTTGTCGGAAAGTCTGATCGTGTGTACGGGGCATAAGAGGTCTGTCCATGATAGCATGAGCCCACAAGAAATGGGTTGGATGAGGTTGAGGCTGTGGGGGGACTATCCAGAAGATGAGGTAAGTATTGAAGCTTAACCTGATTTTTTTTTTTTTAAGACAAATTTTGCCTCTTCTTTGGGGGATTTATTTACAGCTTAACTATGTATCAATAAATTGATGTATTACCTCTTTCCCAGAAATTGCAGCCCAATCCCACTGCTGCCTCTAGCCTTTTTGTATGCAAAAAGTTCCAACAAGGATCCAGTCAGGCATCCTGTGCATAAAGCATGATAGCTTAAGCATTGGCACAGTCTGGAAGATCTCTATCATCTGTTCATGCTGACTTAATGTGGATGCTAGTCAGTCAGTGTAAACTCTGTCCCCTGCTTTCAGCCACTACCCCCCACGCAGCCCTTCCCTTTTAATGAGCTGGCTGTATTACAGGAAGAGTGACAGCATCCACATATCCCCTTCTGTATACTTAAAATACAGGAGGAAGTAGGAAGGTTGGAGGGAAAAAAAGGGAGGTGCGGTCCCAAGAAACATGCCCTATTTGGTTCTTCAGTAAGGCAGTATGGGATATGTAGTTTCTTTGCAGACTCTGCTGTTCCCTGGTTTGTCATAATTTCACAACAGAGAGGATGCAGATTCAAGGCGATCATGGATGGGAGTAAGTAAGAGATAACTACCGGTAAATGGAAATTGTTTAATCATAAAGAACCGTAAAGGCTCCATTTCAATATGAAAAGTACAATTCTGCTACAAAAGGTGAACTTAGCCTCTAAACATTCCTTTAATAAAGGCTACTTTTTTTTATTTTATTACAAAGGTAGGCTTTAAAGGAAAGCTGTACTACAAGAATAAGGAGGCTACCATTACTGTACTCTTCTACTCCCTGGGTTATGCTGATCCATTGGTTTTAATATTTTCTCAGACACTGACCTGGGGAAAAATATATAGATTTAGGCCTGTCTTGATGGTGACAATGGTAGCCTCCATATTTTGACTTCATTCTGACTTTACCAATCTGCACGCTTGTTCTGGGCCAGTACATCAAAGCAAGTCAGCATAGCAGCCAGTCAGCCAGCTAGCATTACCAGCCATCGCATAGATTTATATTTCTGTATACGTATTTTCAAAAAGTACCACTTTCAATTCATTCTGTAGACTCCAAATAAACAAATCACAAATTCCTCAGTTGTGTTCATTAGCAAAGGATCGCAACGTTTAAACAAAAGCAGAATGGAGGTCTAATCACATTCAGAATACACAGAAAAGAAACACCAAACAAAAGTTGCCTGGACTTGTTCACTGACTCAACCACACTCATTTACACTGAAAGTAACCTAATTTTTGTCTGTTCCTCACATTGTCACCAGGGATGGGCAATTGGCTGGGGTTCGACTCATGGGATGTCGGTTGAACCCATTGTTAATTTTGGAAATTTCAAACTTTGAACCAAAACCTATTCAAGTCACTGGAGGGCAGCCAATCTTGAAAATTAGTTCTGGCCATTTTCATGGTTCATATGCAGGGGGTGGACAAACAATAGTATTTTAAAGTATAACCTTTTTATTATTTTCCGTTTTTTTCCATAGTACCACGCTCTATTGTCTTAAAACCTTAAAGTGATTGTAAAGTCTTGTTTTTAAAAAAAAACATATTATACTTACCTTCTCTGTGCAGGGGATTTGCACAGGGCAGCCTGGATCCTCCTCTTCTCGGGTGCCTCTTCACTGCTCTTGGCACCTCCCTCCTGTCGAGTGCCTCCAAGGCAAGCAGCTTGCTATGGGGGCACCCGAGCTGAGCTGCAGCTCCGTGTGTCCATTCAGGCCCCGCCCCTCTCTCTCCTGGTTGGATAACTGACTTTGAGTGACAGTCGCGGGCGCCAATGGCACTGCTGCTGTTTCTCAGCCATTTAGAAGGATAGTCCCGAACGGCCGAGGAAAATAATCACTTCAAAAATAAGGTTGAGAAAATTTGTCTCAAGATCTCCACTCTACAGATATCTCCCTCACTTTACACTCTTTGTCCTCCTGTACAAACAATACTCCTGTTTAACCCAGCTACTACAGAGGAAGTCAATAAACATTTTTCTAACGCCCACCTAACATCTTGCCCGCTGGACCCTGTTCCTTCTCAAATACTGCGGTCACCCTCTGACTCTATCCTACACTCTTTAACTCATATCTTCAACCTCTCCCTCTGTACTGGCATCTTCCCCAACTGTATGAAACATGCACTAGTCATGCCCATACCAAAAAAGGCTTCACTGGACCCCACCAATCTTAACAACCTAAGACCCATCTCCTTACTCCCTTTTGCCTCGAAACTCCTTGAACGTTTAGTCTACAACCGACTGAGCGAACACCTCATTGAGAATAACCTTCTTGATGCCCTTCAGTCTGGATTTCACATGCCAGCGTGCTAGTGGTAACCCTAGACTCTAAACTGTCCTTTCAGGCCCACATCCAATCCCAATCCAAATCATGCCGCCTTAGCCTCCGTAACATCTCTAGAATACGCCCCTTTTTAACCAATGACACCACCAAGCTTCTAATTCACTTCCTGGTTATCTCTCGCCTCGACTACTGCAACTCACTCCTCATTGGATTACCTTTACATACACTATCCCCCCTTCAGGCCATAATGAATGCTGCTGCAAGACTCATCCACCTTACCAACCGTTCAGTGTCCTCCACCCCTCTCTGCCAATCCCTGCACTGGCTTCCACTCACCCAACAAATAAAATTCAAAGTACTAACAATAATTTCCAAAGCCATCCACAACTCTGCCCCCAGCTACATCACTACCCTAGTCTCAAAATATCAACCACACCACACTTGTAATGTAACTGTAATGTCTGCCTTAATTTTGTTAAGTGCTATGCAAACTGTTGGCGCTATAGAAATCCTATATATATATATATATATATATATATATATATATATATAAAGATAAAAAACCTTCTGAGTTTACAACTCCTTTAAAAGAAAAGTATTACCAAAAGATTTTTGGCCTTACTTATCTTGTGGGTCACAGGAGTGCACTTACTTTTGTACTCTTGTGACACAGAATTGGCTGACAGCAGGTTATTGCTCACTGTCAGCTGATGTGGCAGAGCAGCTTCAGGATCAATAATAATTCTGACAATATTGTCGGGATCCTCCAGCTCCCTAATTGATAGATGGCTCCACCTCTCAGTATGAGGCTGCGTCCATCCCTTCTCCAGCTAGGCACTCCAGTGAGCACTGGAGGATCAGAGCAGAGAGCAATGACTGTCAGTCACTGCTCTCTATTCTGAGCAGACCAAGAACTGAGCAATCAGCTGTCATGTAATTACTCTTGGGCTTAGATCTAATGTGCGGCAGCTGAAGCATCGGAGCGACGCTGTAGCATAAAGGTGAGTATGTGTGTTTGTGTTTTTACAAACCCTATAATTCTCTTTTATTAACCAGAGTCCATAAAAATACTTTCAAAACCACAACTCATTTCTCCACAGACAAGACTTTTTTTATCATTTTATTTCTTCTATTTTCATCTGTTAATCCAGACAGTAAGTCTGTTGTTTTTCAACCAAAAAGCTCTCTTGCACTTACAGGGGTGAGACAGACCATTTAACACTGTCAGTTGTGCTTACAATGATCAGCTTTTATTTATCTTGGTACAACCTTTATTCCATAGAGGAAAACAACTATTGCTGTAACTGATTATAAAGTATTAGCTAGAGTTCAGCTTCAATTTGTTACTGTATTTAAATCTGCTAGTACTTCTAACATTAGCCTCCCCCAAGACTGACAACGTTGCTGTCCAAATAGACCCCCTGTGCTCATTCATCCAGAGTGGTGTCTGCATAACACAGAAGGTATATTACTGTCCAAATCACCAGGGGAAAACAGAGAGAAAAAAGCCTAACAAAATGTAACGTATACAGTCACTACATCTAATGATTGCTAAGCTGCAAAATATTACATTTTTGGTTTAGGGTTCAATACCTCTCTAAAGATAGAGAGACAAGGCATGTTTTATTGTGAAAAAAAATGTAAGTATATTATTTCTAAAACAAAAGCCAGAGTTATTGTGTAGACTTCATGCACACTATGTGAAGTAGGACACATTTTGAAAAAGTACACACATCAAGTTGCTTTTCATCGCAAAAATCCATATGTAATTGTAACTATTTCAAAGAAAAAAAAGGAAGGAATATTGTACAGATTTCAAAAATAATAATTAAAGTAGAATTCCAGTCAAATTTCAACTAAGCTTAAACATACTCCCACCCCCATTCTAAGAATATTAAATCTACCCTGTAAAAGAAAAGATGTCTATATTTACCTATTCTGAAGTTGTTCTGCTCCAATCACATGATGGGCTCCCAGCGCCTGCTTCAATGTAGAAGAGAGGCTGCAACAGTGGCTACAGAGCCAGGTGGTGATGCCACCCATAGTCTTACTATGGGGCATCCGTTGTCAGCTATCCTCATCTACACTGAAGCCAGTGCTGGGACCTGTTCATTCGATCAGACCAGAGCGGCTTCAGAGTAGGTATTTATAGACATCTTTTCCTTTACAGGGTAGATAGAATAGTCTTAGAATTGGGGTGGGAGCAGGTTTAGGCTTAGTTAGAATTTGACTGGAATTCCACTTTAAACACTCTGCTGTAGACAGCCCAAAGGCATGGACAGCAGGTCGGTTTTGATTTCTCACCTGATGAGGCCATTGAGGAGAAGGGGTGGAGGTAACTGAGATGTCACCATCACCATGCTGCAGGATTCAGGGTGGCAAAACCATCTCTTAGAGGTGTGCCCTACCCTGCATCCTTCCCAACAGCCAGAAAATTTACCAAGTGAGACTGCAAGAGATGTAACATCCCTGCCCATGCATGCTGTGGTCATGTGCTGCTGACAAAGTGGTCCAGCAAGGAGGTATATAACTGTTATTATTCATGTGCAGATCCCATCAGACTTTGTGATGATGTATCATGTGTCTCTTTATGTATGTGCTACCCAAATGATTGGTACATCTACCATGCTTGGTGCTCAGCAGGCACAGGCTGCAAACCACAACAGTGCTGTCAATAGCAGATGAGTTAAAATGGTGGCCCATACTGCTGAGCTTAGTGAAGCAGCCTGGGGTTAATCAGTGGCCTGCACCCATGGCTCAGGCAAAATAATGCCATGCTGTTTTGTTGTTGGTCTGTCTGGGGGACACTTCAAACAAAATTGGGTAGCTGTGGATATTCTGTGGACATATAGAAAACAAACAGTAAAACTGATATAAAATTACAAAATTGTACTGAAACTTAGCTAAAAATGCACAAAAGCAGATATTACTGCAAGGCATGAAATATATATATATATATTTTGGTTCACATAGATGTATTAATCCCAGAGAAAATAAATCCACATATGAACTTGACGCGTTTCGAAATATCTTCTTCAGGAGTACATTTGAATAGGATCCATACAATAGAACCCAACTGGTTTGTTCCTAATGTGGGAGTAAACTCCCATCTCTATAATAAGGCTTACCTATAGGTATTGTAAATATATCCTAACAATGCACTGTTTAGGAGATATTTACTGTACATGCAGTCAGTGACAACACTGGCGCATGCGCTCTGAAGGATCGGCCACCCAGGTCGTTCCTTCAGAGCCCTGTGCTTTAAACAGCGGCTCCGTGGCCTGCGGTCTTTACAAAGTAAGTTGTATATAGTTTTTATGTTGCACACTGGTAAAACTCCTCTCCTAGTTGGTTGGGAGAGGAAATCCACCTCCACCACTTCCCAGCTACAGGTTGGCTGGAGGGGGTGAGGAGGGTATATAATTAATGATATACACATATGCATAAATACAGTGGCCAAGCGGGAAATACTCTATGGCATATAACCACAACAAAAGATAAGTCACTTGCTAAGTACTTCTATAACATAGTATGGTTGATAACACTTATCTCAATTCAGGTAACTAGGCTGAACGTGCTAATCACCAGATTTTGAATGTATAAACAACCAAATGTGCCTTAGATTGAAAAATATTATGCGAACAATGGAAATGTATTTTGGTCAGCATTTATTATCATCTCCTTGTGTACCTTGCATATTGTGTATCTATGTATACATGGTTGTTTGTGTATTTGTTTTGTTGTTTGTTTTCAATTTTCAATAAAAATTATCTGATTTAAAAATAAAAAAAAAAAAAATAAAAAAATAAAAAAAATAAAACAGCGGCTCCGGCCAGTCACACAGCCGGAGTCCACGAACCCAGAATGAAGCCGGGTGAAGAAAGGAGTGCCTGCAGCGATGACAACTCGGTGCTGGAAGGGCTTTATTTTAAGGTACATTATGACACTACCTTGCAGGGTACGGAAAAAAAACGCTCCCAGCAGTTTACTACCGCTGTAAAAACATGTCAATTGGCAATATCAATTAGAATCTTCATCAAGTGAAATATCTCCATACCACAGGGGGAGAGACCAATGTTGAGAGATGAGGACCAACTTTTTCAAAACTTGTGCAGACTCCAAAAAGGGTCAAACAAGAGAGGCACGCACTTATATACTGTATGTATCCAAGGCTCTTTGACACAAAGGATCGTCAATCTATTAGGTCTTAACAGAAGCAGCTCTATACATATATGCATACATCCTGGGACTTCATATTAGCAATAGACGTTTCTCACCCAACCACGTCACTTGAATTGAAAAGATGAGTAAGTCATAAAGTCACATCAAACGCAGCATCAAGTCCAGCAGCATCCGCTGGAACTGATGCTGTGTTTGATGTGACTTTATGATAGACAAAATTCCACAGCTACCCGGTTTTGTCTGAATTGTATATATTGTATGTGGAAGTACACATAGAATACAGTAGAGTAGATGACCCCACACCATCTTATACCAGGCAAGGTTGTGTGTAACAACAGCATCAACCTACTGGCTACTCTTCAGCAGGAAAGTTTCACACATGCTTTGCCTGGCACATGTCCTGATCCTGGTAGTGCAATGGTTCCTGATTAGCTGACATTCCCACATGCTGGAACTCAGAGTTACCCATGCTGTAGTATTTTCTCCAAAAAAAGCAGTTCACCGGTTATTTTCTGCACGAGTATTGGACAAGGACAGGCTCTGGGACTATATAGGTCCTTTCATCATGTCGGTGGCTCCTGACTCAGGATGTGTGCAGCATCTTGTCACCATTCAAAGAGGTGACCACAAGCTACAACAAGGTGGGGATTAGAGACATGACCCTTTCAGTGTTCTTGCTAGAGCACACACTGCTTGGTTTAAAAGACCAGGCACTGGAGAAATAGCAGCAGGAGGAAGATGAGAACTTCTGTCTCAGGGCTACCAGGATCCTACTGCCTCCATCCCCATGAGGCAGAGGGAACAGGAGGCAGAGAAGGAGTACAATTCCTCTGGTGTTCCAGCTGGAGCACACATTTTATGGCATAATAGACCATATGCACTGAAGGCACAGCAGCAGAAGGAAGACTACCAGCAGAATAATTATTTGACTTCATACCTGTGAGGCAGCAGCAGGCAGAGGAGGCATATGAGTAGGTGGAGGGTTAAGGTGCTTCAGTGAAGAGGACATGGGGCAGGCCTCCAGGGGTATAATTTTCCCTCCCAAAGCCCGAGAGTTGTGTGAAGGTGGGGTGAGATCATTGAGGACACTGTTGTCATCAGTGACACTGAGGACTCAGGGACCTCTGTTGCTGGTGATCTGTGGCAAATGGGTTCATTTATGCATGCAAAAGGATTTGGCCATGAAGCATTACTGGGGGGTCATGCTTTTGTATCTCTGATACAATAGGAAAATTATAGATCTCATGCTACCATCCAAAAAAACTTAGAAGTGGTGCTGTAGAAGAACCTCTTGGCTGCATTTTCAGATAGTGGCAGGATCCCATCTCATAATAATAATAATAATCAGAGGTGGCTCTAGGCTTTGTGAGGCCTTAGGCGAAAATTACACATGAGGCCCCACTCACGCCCGTAATAGGAAAAAAAATACAAGCACACAGAAAAGAGGGTGAGATAAAGAGGGGGGGGGGGGGAATCAGTGATTGAGCACAGGCAAATTAGGAGGCCGCAAGGCCCCTGTGAGTGTGAGGCCTTAGGCGACCGCCTAATTTGCCTAATTAGAGAGCCGCCTCTGATAATAATAATAATCATACCCAACATGCCTCCTATAAAATCCCTTCAAAAATGCTGCATATAATGTTTTGTCAGTGTCAAGATTTGTCATTTTTGTTGCAGGGTAAATCCTGCATTTTTCCCTTAAAGTTTGTAGCCCACTCTGGTGCTCAGGCACTGTAAAGGCACTGCACATAATTTTTCTGCAACTGGGCCTTAGCTGCAAAATGTCTAATATTTGCTGTAGGGTAAATTTTGCTCTGCAACTCCTAGTATACAGCACATTCCACTACCCCAGCACTCAAAAAAAAAACATTAGTAGCTATTGTCTCTCTGAATTAATACACTCCAATGTTTTGTTCATGATTAAACCTACCTCATCTCTCCTTCTTACATTGCAGTGTAATCAAGCTGCTTAAACACTTTCTAATGATTGTATGATATTTGTGGGTATTGTCCCTGAAATCATACACTTTTATTTTATGATAAAAACTGTGTCATCTCTCCCTTTTATATTGCAGTTTAACCAAGGTGCTTACATACTCTCCAGTCACTGTACCTTATGTGTGGCTATTGTTTCTGAAATAATACACTGTAATTTTAATTTCAGAATGAAAACTACCTTGTCTCTGGAATTTGAGGTTGGGGTTTTGAAGTATTTTTGTGCAGTCTGTTTTGACATTTTATTTAACTTTTGAGATAGTAAAGTGTGGTACTGTGAAGAAGCTTGCAAATTATAAAATGGTTTTGATACTGGTCATATGGTATGAAGTTTAGGGTTTTAGAAAAGAGCACACTTTTCTACAGCTTTTAGATATATTGTGGCTGCTACTGCCACTAATCGATTCAGGCCTTTTACCACTGGATAATAAATCAGGTGTCACAGCCAAAACTATCTAAAAAAAACTTTTACAAGTTGTAATAAATCAGATAAGGCAGTTGTTGCTCCTGTATTCAAAACAAGCAATAATGTAAAAGTTAAAATGAAAATGACAAATTCAAACTAAGTGATGCTAAAACTCAGAGTTGCCTGTGAATCATACTGTTACACAGCACTACATACAACTTTAAGATATATGTAAACCCTCAGCTTGTAAAACTACTCATTCAGTTTAAAATAGACATGAAAAGGGAAGACTACAAGTCCCAGAGAGCAGAAGAGGCTGCAGGGCGAGGAGTAGCACATCATCGTGGACCAGTTGGACTTTCTTGAGAAGTTTGCAGAACTGAGACCTGCGGGCATTCATCACGGAACCTTCTCAAGAGTCATGAGATCCCATAAGAAGTAAATGTGGGTATTTATATTACTTATGGACAGTAATGGCTGTACCCTGCATCATTCTCCTGGGCAGATTAATTGTGGAATTATCCGTGGGAGAATCGGTAAACTCTTTGGTCTCGGATTGCTGTAGTGAAAGGCTTGTTTTAAACTGCACCTGCCCTGCTGACCAAAGATGCAGTCTAGGATGCTTTCAGATATGGACCAGTAATGGAGGAACCTCCTGTATTAAAGAGGAACTGCAGTCTGCTCACATAATTTGTAATAAAAACCTCTTTGCCATTCTGAAGCTTCCCTCCAACCACTTTGCATATTGTTTTATATATACTGTGATTCTGTACTTGCCAAATATGCTGCAGAAATCTCTCTTCACTAAGTCTGGCTGCAGCCATTTTAACTGTGGGCAGCTGAAGCTGCTGGCTGTTCACTTCCTTGATTTACACAGACACACAGAGGCACACCTCCAGCCTTGCAGCCCTGCAGCTGTAATTGGCCCTCTTATGAATCATCCCCCCTCCCTTCCTGGCAAAATCTCACGAGAGTGAGAGAGAGAGAGCTGTGTATGATGTCATATTTGACACCATTACCCATGTGATGAATAGTCACAAAACACTAAATAATGTTACTCAAATTAGGCAATGATAGAGTCTCTGGCTAGTGTGACTGATTTCACTAACTGCTTTAGAGTATTACCTACAATTAATATCAGTGGCAGCTAGTGGTATATTTTGGGGGGGCCGAAGCCTCCCCCTAGTCGGTCGGGTCACAGGCACCCCCCGGTCGGTCACCAGCCCCGCATTTACCCCATCTGGGTAGCTAACTTTTGGCGGCAAGCGGCATCTCCTCCTCCTGGGCTTCACGGCATATTCTCCTGTGTCTCCTCCCTCCTCCTCCTTGGCCATTTGGGTCTCAGGATCCTCTTCCTGATTGGCAGAGAGGCGAATCAAGATGACAATAGCAAATATTAATTCGCTATTGTCACACAACTAGGTGGGCTTGGGGCACAGTGCTCTGCGCTCTCAGCCCACCCTTTTTTGAAGCCAATTAGAGCCTCAGGCTCTAATCATGTGCTTCTAAAAAAGAAAAACATTCAAATCCATGCGTCCGGCGCCCTGCATGTAGATTAGGGGTCGGACTGCCACTGATTAACATAAACAGGTTTTGCTTTGATTACAAGATATTTATTCTAATTTTGCCACAACAGTGCCAACCGTACTAAGGCAGACTAACATCAATACTGAAAAAGAGAATTTTGAATCTAATAATTTGATATTTTTTGATATACTGTACCATGGCTTTGGCTACATTCATCTGCTTTCAGAACCAAGCTTAGACTCACCATAATACAAATTGTTTGAAACTTGTTCAGATGTTTTCTTGAAGTTAACATCTTCAAAAAATGTTACTAAGACCCAACATAGGTCACAAAAATAGATATTTAGTTTGTAGATATTGTCCTATAAACTCTATTTTCATAGTCTAACTATAAGTTTATCCATCCGGCCTAGCGCACTCCATAATGTAAAAGACCTTGTCAGACACACCTTCTCACTTCCTCTGCTCCACAAGTCTTGTGATGAGGATTGTGGCCTTTGCTCATGTATGCAATGAAGAATTTCATGAGTGCAATGTACCGTATGTAATGAGCAATGAAGAGCATTTCTATTAAGAGGTATTTTAAGGAATTTCCAAGTAAAAATCTGATCAAAATCTTAGCATACAATAGTAGAGGCCTAAACGGAAAAAGAGGTGTCAAATAATTTAGTCAGACTTTAGATAAACGGCTGCTAGTCTCTAGCTTGTTAAGCATATCCTCCATTGAGTTAGGAAAATAATATAAATTCTTAGCAATTCAAGTTTTTTCTTTTTCTAAACTTTTGAAATATCTCTTGCCAGAGTAATGTGGCTTGGTATACATTGACTTTAGTGCTTCTGAAGCAGATCAACAAAAGCAAATTGAAGGCAGCAAAGTAGATTGACAAAGACACTACAAATTTTGATGGCCTTTCAGGGCATTAAGGGAAATTAGCCATTATTTGTAACCATGTTTCATCCTGCGAAAGTACAGATTTGTAGCCTGATCGTTGAACCATTTTGACAGATCAGCTTGGGATTGATTCCCAGATCTCCTAATTGGAATGATATTAAATATGAAGTGTGTGAGATGGTTTTTTGAATCAGCATTGACAAATTGTATGACAGCAGTACCGATAACTGGCTGAGGTATGAGGAGATGCTTGTGGAAAAAAAAAAAACAGATGTGACTTTAACAATAATTACATCCAAACAGTCCTTACAAAATCAGTAGGAATGCCCTGCAGTCTCTTTGACATATGCTCTAATATTGCAGACACCAACTTTCAGTCGTTCAGCAGATGTAAAGTATTGCAATAATGGTTAAGTTAGAAAGACATATACAAACCAGAAGAGCTTGGCAATGGCTGTGGCACATTTGTGTGACTTGTTTTGTAAACCAGTTATGGAAGGTTTTTAACTTATGCAATCAAAAATGGTTGTATTAATTATGGCTTAGCTTTTCAGTCTTTAGCTGTTTGTGACTGATGTATTAACCACTTCAGACTCAGAAGGTTTTACCCACTTAATGACCAGGCCATTTTTTTGCGATATGGCACTGAGTCATTTTAACTGACAATTGCGCGGTCGTGCGACGCTGTACCTAAATAAAATTGATGTCCTTTTTTTTGCCACAAATAGAGCTTTTTTTGGTGGTATTTTATCACCTCTGCGTTTTTTATTTTTTGTGCTATAAACAAAAAAAAGGCCGACAAAAAAAAAAAACAATATTTTTTACTTTCTGCCATAATATACTGTATATCCCAAAAAATATATAAAAAAACAAATGTATTCCTCAATTTAGGCCAATATGTATTCTGCTACATATTTTTGGTAAAAAACATCACAATAAGCGTTGATTGGTTTTGCAAAAGTTATAGCATCTACAATATAGGGGATAGATTTATGGACTTTTATTTTTTTTTATGTTTTTACTGGTAATGGCGGCAATCTACGATTTTTTGCGGGACTGCGTCATTGCTGTGGAAAAATCTGACCCCAAGCGACACTTGGGCTGCCCGGGACAACAAAGAGATCGCTGTTCCTGATCACTAGGAACAGCAGATCTCAGAGGTGTCCCCTGACAAAACGGGGGTCCACCTTTCTCCCTCTTCTCACCGCGATCGTGGGTGGCCGACAGACATCGAGTCCACGGGACCCGCGGGCGCGTTCCCGCGGCATGCAGCAAGCGCACTGCACACCTGCATTTTAACACTCACAGGCCAACGTACGGTTACGTCGATTTGCGCAGGAGAGCCAGCCTGCCACAGTATATATACTGTGGCTGGTCGGCAAGTGGTTAAACAGATATTGGATTCTAACATTAACATTTGTAAAGCCTAACTGTAGCTGCCGCAAAAGAAATACTCATATAAAGTTTAATTACGGATTCTAAAAATACTCACCTTGCAAAGTATTTTTTTTTTTTTTTTTTTTTTTTTAGGGGCTTGGAAATAATTTCCAGCAGCTGTACAAAAGTATTTGGCCAGGCAGGAATCTGCAGAGAGGAACAATGCTATATCTGTGTGTGAGCAGCAGCTTACACCTTGTCTTACACCAACATCCATCATGGCACCAGTGGACTGTCCTCTGCCTACTTCACCCATCCCCAAAACCCGGCTGCCCATTTGCACAAAGGGTGTGGTAGAGACCTACCCCACCACTGGTCAGAATTTAGGGCTCCTAGGACCTTTGGTTCCAAAGATACGGGGCTCCTTGTGCAGCTTGTCAGAAGCTACATACAGAGTGGCCAGTTTAAATACAAGCTGGCACACTCTGTTTGCAGCAGACTGAGAGGATGAGCTCACAGTGCCTCTCCTCACTTCTTGTCAGAGGCACTGAGCTCAATGAACAGCTTGGAGCCTTGGACCAATGGTAAAGTACCATTGGTCCCAGCTGTCCAAAAAAAATGCTGCAGTGGAGGCTGTCCTCTCACTGCAGTGTCATAGAAGGGGGCATGTGTCTAAAAGACAGTCACATGCTCCCTTCCAGCCCAGCCCTCTTAATAAGAAGGAAAAAACACGGGTTTATGGATATATTATTTTCCCATAATCACAAGTTTTTCTCACACAGTTAAGAGGGAGATTGAGAATCTTCTGCTGCTGAAAAGGTACTTTTATAATCAAGCTAAATCATATATCATTATGCTATATGTTATAACATAATAATTTATTATTTATCTTTTTACAGTACTGTGAAATTACTGGTTGGAAGTTATAACTTCAAACTTCAGTAATTTGTCTGTTAAGCCACCTGCTTGAGTACAGTTTTTGAAAATATAGTAAATTACCTTAAGAACAATACATAATAATTATTTGTATATTACTTACTTATGGTAATAAACCCCTTGCCACCCAGGCCAATTCTGACACTTCTCTCCTACATGTAAAAATCATAATTTTTTTGCACTTTTTATGTTACACGGTACTTGCGCAGCAATTTTTCAAATGTGTTTTTTTTGGAAAGAAACTGTTTCATAAATTAAAAAAATTAAAAAAACACTAAAGTTAGCCAGATTTTTTTGTATACTATGAAAGATGATGTTACGCCGAGTTAATAGATACCTAACATGTCACACTTTAAAATTGTGGAACTGCTCCAAACTTCAGTACTTAAAAATCTCCATAGCCGGCGCTTTAACATTTTTTACAGGTTACATGTTTAGGGTTACAGAGGAGGTCTAGTGCTAGAATTATTGCTCTTGCTCTAATGTTCGCGGCGTATGCAACCTGTGTGTATCTGGCTCTGATACTAGCCACTGACCTCACTGCACGCCCCTGACCCAAATCTTAAAAATACATTTGGACAGGGCACTGCTGACAGATGGCACTGACTGGGGACAGATGGCACTGGGGGGGACAGATGGCACTGGGGACATGTGGCACTGGGGACATGTGGCACTGGGGACATGTGGCACTGGGGACAGGTGGCACTGTGGACAGGTGGCACTGGGGACAGGTGACACTGGGGACAGGTGACACCCTGGACAGGTGACACTGGGGACAGGTGGCACTGGGGACAGGTGGCACTGGGGACATGTGGCACTGGGGACATGTGGCACTGGGGACAGGTGGCACTGTGGACAGGTGGCACTGGGGACATGTGGCACTGGGGACATGTGGCACTGGGGACAGGGGACATGTGGCACTGGGGACAAGTGGCACTGGGGACAGGTGACACCCTGAATGAATGAATGAATGAATGAATGATTTGTATAGCGCTGCAACTGCGAACTGAACCGCCTCGAGGCGCTTGACTGCTCTTGTTGGGATGCCATGTTTAGAAGAGGTGGGTCTTGAGTTTTTTCCTGAAGGCCTGATGGTTTTCTTCCATGCGGATGTTGTTTGGTAGAGCATTCCATAGCCGGGGTCCCTGTACTGCGAATCTTCGTTCTCCCTTCGATTTGTAGCGGGCTTTGGGGATGAGAAGGCGATTTTGGTTTGTTGATCGAAGTCTGCGATTCGGTATGTATTTTTCTATTTTCTCACAAAGGTATTGAGGCGCATTTCCTTGTGTACATTTGTGGGTGAGGCAGAGGGTCTTGAATGTGATCCTGTCTTTTACCTTGAGCCAATGGAGCATCCTTAGGGATGGGGAGATGGATTCCCAGGGTTTCTTTCCGGTGACTATTCTTGCTGCTGTGTTTTGGACAATTTGAAGGCGCGCAATCTGGTAATCCGGTAATCCTATGTAGAGTGAGTTTGCGTAGTCGAGCCGTGAATTGATGATCGTTCCTACTACTACCGCTTTTTCCTTTTCCGGGATGAAGGGGATGAGTCTGCGTAGCATGCGAAGGAGATGGTGGGATCCGCTGATTACGGATCCTATTTGTGCCTCCATTGTCATCTCTGAATCAAAGATTACTCCGAGGCTTTTGGCTTTGTTGCTTGGAAGGATGGTCTGTCCCAAGATGGTTGGTGGTGTCCAAGGGGTCTTCGTCTTTTTCCTTGAGTTTGCGTCGAGGAGCAGTAATTCTGTTTTTGATCCATTTAGTTTGAGGGAGCTAGTGGTCATCCAGTCATCTATCAATGTGAGACATTTTCCTAGTTCCTGGTATTGGTCTTTTTGTCCGGTGATCCGGAAGTACAGTTGAGTGTCGTCCGCGTATGAGTGGAAGCACAGATCCAATTTGCTAATAATTTTGAAGAGTGGTCGGATGTAAATGTTGAACAGTACTGGTGACAATGGTGATCCTTGAGGGACTCCATAAGTGATTGCCCGAGTTTCCGAAGTGAAGGCTCCTAGTTTCACTGTTTGTGACCGGTTTCCTAAGAAGGAAGCGAACCATGGCAGATCTCCATCTGTAACTCCTGCCACTTCCTTGAGGCGGCTGAGAAGCATGTTGTGGTCCACTGTGTCGAACGCCGCACTGAGATCCAGCAATACCAGAAGACACGATTCTCCCTCATCCGCTGCTTCTAGGGCGTCATCCCATATTTTCAGAAGTGCCGTTTCTGTGCCATGGCCTGGGCGGAAGCCCGATTGTAGTGGGTCTAGGAGCTTGTGTGTGTCCAGATGAAGTTGAAGCTGTTGTACTACTGCTTTCTCCATGATCTTGGAAATGGTGTTCAGGCTTGTTACCGGTCTGCGATTGTTCGGATCCTTGGGGGCGAGGTTGGGTTTCTTTAGTAATGGTTTGATGATGCCTTGCTTGAGGGAATTCGGAACCAATCCTTCTTTGAACGACTGATTTACTAGGTGTGTGATAGCGGGGGCCAGAATGTCGGAGCATTCTTTCAAGAGTTTTTGTGGGGATGATGTCGTTTGGCGAGGTGCTGTCTCGGAGGCTCTTGATGACATTTTTGGTTTCATCCGTTGTGATCGGGGTAAGTGAAAAATGTGGTGCTTGTGCGCTGTGGATGTAAAATTCCTTACCTGGGTTGAGTTGAGTAGAGCTGGTTGTTGTTTTTTTTTTTTGTTGAATTATTTTCTGAATGTTGTCTATTTTGTTGATGAAAAAATCTGATAATTTGTTGCAGTATTCTTGAGTTTCGTTTCCTAGGGGCTCAAGGCAGGTGGGGTTCATAGTCTGGGCGACTAGTTTGAAAAGTTCCCGTGGTCGGTTTAAGGCTTTTGAGAGGGTGTTTGAGACATGTTCTTTTTTTGCTGTGAAAATTGCTTTATGATATCTCTTGGTGAGTATTCTGTAGTTTGTGTGATTTTCCTTTGTGGTGTTTCTTCTCCAGGCTCTTTCTGCTCTTCTGTGTTCCCGTTTCAGTAGAGTAAGCGTGCCATTAAACCAACCAGAATTTTTCTTGCGGATGGGTACTCGATGTTTCGGGGCGACTGCGTCTGCTGTTTGTAGAAGTGCCTTGTTTATGAAGCTGAGTATTCGTTCTGTTGAGTGGTTTTGATTTAGTGTACCCATTTTGTGTGTTAGTGTGGTTTTGAAGATTTCCGAATGTAGTTTCTTCTGCGATCTAATCCAGTGTGTTGTTGCTGCTGGGTTTGGTTTTTGCAGGGAGATGTTGGTGGCGATCTCAAATTTGATAGCGTGGTGGTCTGACCATGGTAGCGCTATGTTGTCTTGAATGCTGATGTCCGTATTTTGCTTGAAGATGAGGTCCAGGATGTGACCCGACCCATGTGTGGGAGCCTTTACTAGTTGTTGAAGCCCTAGGTCTTCCAGTTGATTGATGCAGGTGGTGGCGATGGGGTCTTCGGTGGAATTCGCCCAGAGGTTGAAATCTCCGAGTACCAGAATCTTGTTGTTTTTCAGGGTGTGTGCCGAGATGAATTCCGTGAGTGGTATCGGTAGATTTGTCTTTGGTCCTGGTGGTCTGTAGCATAGCAGCATGTGGATGGTTTCTTGTGGTGTGGTTTGCATCTGTAGAGTAAGTGTCTCCATAAACGTTGCTTTGTTCTGTACCGTAGGTTTGACGAGCGCTAGATGAGCTTTGAAGATCACTGCTAGGCCTCCTCCTTTTTTTCCTTTCCGATGCTCGGTTAGGATCCTGTAGTTTCCTGGCACTAATTCTGTTAGGATGGTGTTGCAGTCGGGTGTTAGCCAGCTTTCCGTGATGAAGAGGCAATCTATGTTGTTTTGTGTGATGAAGTCATGGATTTCGTGCCTGTGCTTGACTGCCGATCTGGTGTTAATCAAAGCGCATGCTAACTGTTGCGGTTGAGTTGTAGTCTTCTTATGTTTGATCGTTGCTTGTGGATCGATTCTTAGTAGTCGTTCTTTTTGTAATATTTTTTGAATGTCGGTCGGTAGAGTTGCGGTCAAATTTCTTAGTCTGCATAGGGACTCTGCTGAGTATTTGAAATTGCACATGTTGAGGTGCTCCAAAAAAAAAAAAAAAAAAAAAAAAAAAAAGGTGACACTGGGGCCAGGTGGCACTGGGGACAGGTGGCACTGGGGACATGTGGCACTGGGGACAGGTGGCACTGTGGACAGGTGGCACTGGGGACAGGTGGCACTGGGGACATGTGGCACTGGGGACAGGTGGCACTGGGGACATGTGGCACTGGGGACATGTGGCACTGGGGACAGGGGACATGTGGCACTGTGGACAAGTGGCACTGGGACAGATGGCACTGTGGGGACAGATTATCATGGCACTGACAGCACTTTATTTTCCACTTTTTTTTTTACTTACAAGAAAGCTGCACGTCGCTCTCCCTCCTCACAGGCTGTCTCTGTGTGAGGGGGGAGAGCCGGCGATGAGAGATGATCTCATGAGATCATCTCTCATTGGACACTCAGATTAGTGCTAAATGGCCGCTGTGATTGGCCATTTAGCATGATCTGTGATTGGCTGTGTCCAAGGGACACACTGCCAACACAGAGAGAACTTCCCCGATGCGCGCCGGGGGGGGGGGGGGATCGGGGAATAAACAAGAGGAGACGTCAGTCCAATAATGTAAAACTACCATTCAGCAATGTAAAAAAAAAAAAACAAGGATGCAGCAGTAGCACTTCATGAACGCCTGTCAGCTGCTGCTATACCATTCGTTGAAAAGCAATCCAACACATATCACGTTTTAAAGGGCAGTAAGCATTACCGCAAATGTGAAAGAAACGTGATACACATCATCCATTTCACACTCACCACCAACCAGGTCACTTCCCAGCCACTTCCCATGTTACCACCTCCCTTCAACTTATATCACAGGTGACCATTTTCCAACCTGCAGATGACAGACCCTACTCCAAAAGATATCTCTCCCAATTACTCCCCCCACCCGCTGATTGACATCCCTCCATGACCACCTCACACACCCTGCTGACAGACCTCTCTCCCCAGCCTGTCCCCACACACCCTCTCACTTGCAGATTGTGGATGGGGGAATCACTTCCACAGTGTTATTGTGTTCTGCCAGTGGGGAGCCTTCCCAACCCACACAATACAATCATCAGTGTTGCTAACTATAGCTGGCAGCACTGTTTGTTTTGGGAAAAACCTGACAGGCTGGTTGTACTCAAGTCGATTAATAGATAGACTTGTGTACAACCAGCTAGCCCATACATAGATGGACCATGGCTGGTCTCTGCTTAACTGGCTTAATTTCAATCCATGGATGGCCCGCCTAACCACTCCACAGTCCCTAAATATCCTTCCACAAACCTTTACACTTTTCCTTCCCAGATTCTTTCATCCTCCTCTCCTGTACATAGTGCCAACTGTCATCCCCTCCACACTCCTTTCCTGTACATACTGCCCACTGGCATACCCTCCACAATCCTTTCCTGTACATACCGCCCACTGTTATACCCTCCACACACATCTCCTATACATCCTGCCCACTGTCATTCCCTTCGCACTCCTCTCCTGTTCATACTGCTCACTGTCATACCCCCACACTTCTCTCCTATACATAGTGCCCGTTGTCATACACTTCTCTCCTGTACATAGGGACCAGTGTCATACCCTCTACACTGCTCTGTTGTACATACTGCCCACTTTCATACACTCCTCTACTGTACATAGTGTTGGCTGTCATACCCTCCACACTCCTCTCCTGTACATACTACCCACTGTCATACCCACCACACTTCTCTCCTGTACATACTGCCCACCATCATACCCTCCACTCTTCTCTGCTGTACATACTGCCAACTGTCATACCCTCCACACTCCTCTCATGTACATACTGCCAACTGTCTTTCTCTCCACACTCCTCTCCTGTACATACTGCCCGGATAATACCTTCCACACTCCTCTGCTGTACATACTGCCCCCATCATACCCTCCACACTTCTCTGCTGTGCATACTACCCACTATCATACCCTGCACACTCATCTCCTATACATAGTGCCCACTGCCACACCCTCCACACTCCTCTCCTTTACATAGTGCCCACTGTTATACCCTCCACACTCCTCTCCTTTACATAGTGCCCACTGTTATACCCCCCACACTCCTCTCCTGTACATACTGCCCACTGTCATTCCCTTCACACTCCTCTCCTGTACATAATGCCTACTGTTATACCCTCCACATTCCTCTCCCTCACCTGATCATACTTCCCACTTGTATACCATCCATACTCCTTCCCTATGCCTCTTACCCACAAAAAAAGTTCTTTAAAATTATATTGAATATCTTCAATGTTACCAGCTCTAGAAATGGTTACCAGCTCTAGAAATGGCACAACTAAAGGAAATCTTCTCAGTCCTCATATTTGTTCTGCCCATTATTAGTACTCATTTAATTTTGTGATTACTATTGTTATGTATAGAGGAACATAGGGGATATCAGCTACTCTAAATATACCACCGGTAAAAAAAAAAGTGACCCTGAAAATATTTTTAAAATGTTGGCAACTATGCACTTAGGCACTGCCCAAGGGCCACCGGGTCAGTAGGGGACCCCATGAGAGGTTCCTGGGATCCTGTGATATTAAAGCGGTAGTAAACTTTGCTAAAATTACTACTTTTTAGAGGCCCTGAGGTAGGTTATGCCATAATGTACTAGTATGCACAGCATTAGGGTACACTTACCTGTCAGACTGAGCCCTCCAGCGCTGCACTGTGATCAATCCGGCGGGTCCCAGGCACTTCCATCTTCACCCTGTCTTCCTTCCGGGTTCTGTGCCTTCAAACACTTGCCTTGGCAGGGCTGCATTGCTGTCACTCTCACGCATGCTCATGCACATCCTCTCTCTCTCATCTCCCCTCTCTCTCTCATCCTCCCTCCCTTACCCCTCACCCCTCTCTCATCCCCTTTCCCTCTCTCTCTCATCCTCCCTCTCAATATTTAATTGAATTTGTTATAACAAAAAAAGTTAGCATTTTTATCTCTTTTTTAAATAAAAAGCCCCACCAAAATCCTCAGCACCAGGCCCATGATGTTCTTAATCCGGCCCTGTCTTCATCCCATGGTGAAGATCCAATGGTAATACTTTATCATAAGGGGCTGAGGGCTCAGAAGATGCCACATGGGGTTAATCACTGATGTGCACATTGTATGAGGTTATTATAGCAGAACTCATACCCATTTACTATTGTTTTGAACATAGTGGGAAGGATTAGATCACCTGCCATCATTTTAATGTTGTCTTTGTCCCTGTTGTGGACATTTTGTTTCATATCCTGTCCTGGGGACACGGAAATCTAAACAAGGGGGGACACAGAAAGCAACCACAACCTAACAGAGAGGTTCTAACCCTTTCCAACTCCATTCATCAAACTGTTTTTATCGCACTGTGCTGATAAATTATGTTAATGAGAAGAAAAAAGATCTTTAAAAAAATCTAATCTCCTCCCTTTTTTGTAGCTGTAATTCTACTTTAAGTGTCACCACCAATCTAAAGAGCTCAGGGAGTTAGAAGTGATACAATGGTGGCACAGCATAATGTGTACTCATTTGTTGTGCTGGAACGTAAAATGAATTCCATCCATGTGCAATCACTCAGCTGATCTACACTTCAGCAGACAGACATACAGCACCTGTACTTGGCTATATGTGTGTATTCCTATGCTAAGATCCTCCAATGGTGAAAGGACAACCCAGGAGGGGATGTACTGTAGACAGAGTTTTTTTTTCTAAGAAGTATAAAACAAACTCCGAATAACTCTAATGCCGTATACACATGGCCAGACATTTTCGACAGCAAAGGTCCGACGGAACGAATCCGTCAGACAATTCGACAGTGTGTGGGCTTCATCGGACCTTTGCTGTCGAAAAATCAGACATTTAGTTTGCTTCTAGATTTGTATACTATCTGCTCTCCCACTAAATGGAAAGAGGAAGAAGGTTCTAGATTGTATTCAGGAAGTTGATTAACGTTAAAGCCTAATAAAAAGAAAAATCTTGCAGTAGGCAGCCACCACCCCTACCCCACCCTGCACTCTAATGCCGCGTACACACGATCGCACATTCCGACAACAAAATCCATGTTTTTTTTCCGACGGATGTTGGCTCAAACTTGTCTTGCATACACACGGTCACACAAATGTTGTCGGAAATTCCTAACGCCAAGAAGCGGTGACGTACAACACGTACGACGAGCCGAGGAAAAATGAAGTTCAATAGCCAGTGCGGCTCTTCTGCTTGATTCCGAGCATGCGTGGAATTTTGTGTGTCGTAATTGTGTACACACGATCGGAATTTCCGACAATGAATTTTGTTGACGGAGAATTTGAGATCCAGATCTCAAATTTGTTTGTCGGAAATTCCGCCGAAAAATGTCCGATGGAGCCTACACACGGTCGGAATTTCCAACAACAAGCTTCCATCGAACATTTGTTGTCAGAAATTCCGACCGTGTGTACAAGGTATTAGGGTTTATTGCTTGTAAACTCTAGGGGCAGAGAAAGCTGGACCTAGCCTATCAAGCCCTGCATTGCATGTGAGGAGGTAAGCATGTGCCCGTGGCTGGAAAAGTTTTAGAGAGGGGCTGTGGGGGACCGGTTGCACAGATGAAGGTGGTCCAAAGCAAGGAATACATTATTACACCTTATTTCTATACCCCTAGGCACAAAATGACCCCCCCCCCCCCCCCCACACACACACACACACACACAAACACAAATACTGCAATGGTAGATTTTACTTCTTTCTGGAATTGGGCTTCTATGAATACAGAATATCATATTTGTTTATTCTTTTTGCAGTCGTTGGACATGGACAAGGAAATGCACTTTCGTCTTTCTCTATCAGCGATAGATGTAAAGGCATTGGAAATTCCAGGAAAGAGAATATACATGCCTGGGTCCCTAAACATCGTCAGGTTGTGAGCATCCATAGACATTAATGTCATATACAGAGGACCCAGATGATGAAGAGTCCTTGCATTTTGACAATATTTCCTGACTTTACATTCTAAACCAGATTGGACCTATATACCAATATAACATCTTCGGAAGTTCCAGATGATGAAGATTCCCCATATTTGGACAATACTTCTTGAGGTGACATAATACCTGGATTGGACCTATATACAGATATATTCATGAGAAATTTGGAGAGGACAGTTCATCTATAAAGACATTAATTTCATGCTCAGAAGATCCAGATGAACAAAGATACCTCATATTTGGACATTACTTCTTGATGTGACATAATACCCGGATTGGACCCATACTGATATATTCATGAAAAATTGGAGCAGACAGTTCAGCCTTAACCACTTAAGGACAGGAAGAATTTCCCCCTAATGACCAGGCCATTTTTTGCGATACTGCACTGCGTCACTTTAACTGGTCGTGCAAGCTGTACCCAAACAAATTTTTTTTTTTTCCCCCCACAAATAGAGTTTTCCTTTGGTGGTATTTGATCACCTCTGTGGTTTTAATTGTTTGCAATATAAACAAAAAAAAACAAGACAATTAAAAAGAAAAAAAAAAAAAAATATTTTATACTACAGTAATACCTTGGTTTACGAGTAACGTGGTATACGAGCGTTTTGAAAGACAAGCAACATTTTTATTTTTTATTTTGCCTTGATATATGAGCACTGTCTTACTTACTTTAAACACAAAATAATTACACTCACAATGTTAAGGAGTCATCCACGTAAAGCCACTGTGCCAAGAGACACACCCAACTGGGTGGGGCGGGCGTAACGTGCATTCGGAACACCCGGAAGTGATGTCAACAGTTCCAGAGTGTCTCCAAGTTGTCCAGGAAGCTCTGGCAGCCACCATCACCCAAAAACCTCTGGCCACATATAGCGCTGTATACTGTACACCAGCGGCTTTACTGTAATATACACAGCAGATTTACATGGATGATCTCTACTTCTTGTAGATAAATGTTGGGTTTGATTTGCCCATACCTGCTGGCCCATGGGGTAGGATGAAAATAAGTGGCCACATTTAAAATGATGTATGTATGTGATCTTAATAAACAGTTTCAATTGTCTCGGGCATAACATGGAAGCATGTTGTAGGTGTCAAATGTCTTGCAAAATTTGGCAATATACTGTACATAAGGAAGTGCAGTTTTTAAAAACAACTCCACAAGTTCTGTAGTTGTTTGGGTAGCAAACTGTTTACATGCAGAGCTAGCGTTACTTAAAGTGTTACTAAACTCACAACAGTAAAATCAGTCTTTATATGCAGTAAAGCATGTGTGTTATACACACTGTGGAACCTAAGGGGTTAATCCTGTGCATTTTGTAAAAAAGGTTGTTTGATCCTGTCTACTCTGATCCTCCCCTTCTTCCACTGTCCCTAATCCATCTTTCAATAGTACAGAGCCTTTGGAGTCACTCTGCGCATGCTCAATTTGGTGTGTATTGCTAGGGAGGGTGCATGTGATCGGCACAAGGCCAATCAACACTGTTCAGACAGAGGGTCAGGGGTCCTGCAGCCTCATAGAACAGTCAGAGTAGAATAAAATATCCTCATACAAGCTTTACCCAGACACTGATAGAAGTCACACGACTACTATATACTGCTGATAAGAAAAGGTATTTAGCAGTTTATATTTACTAAAATAATTGCATTTCCATGTACTGTGGGAGACCAGATATAGTGAATGTAAGGTCCTGGGTTTAGTAACACTTTAAAGAATAAATGAATGCTTGTGTTATGGGAATATGCTATAATTGATGATGATCACATGTGTATACAGTACAGTCAGTTCACTCCTATAGAGGATAAAGGCCATGAGCCAGCATGGAAGATTTTTACAGAAAGGATTTTTTTTTTAATTTTTTTTTAAACAGCATGGGGAAGACTTTTGTAATACCTACATTTGCACAATTATACGTATACACATTAGTGTTTCCATAGACTATGGGCAAGCAAAGGCTTTTCAGTAGGTAAATTATAACTCAAGTTTACAGCCAATCTCTTGCCTATTTTCACTAATGCTACTGGCCAAAAATCCTGTGCTTGCTGTCACTGTGACATTGTGTGTTGTACTACACCAAATTCCATGCCCACAAATTATTCATGCAAGATAGTGCATTGTCGTAATCAGTCACAATTAAGTGTAACTAATGTGTGGCATTCCTGATAGAATCGTATTGTTCCAAAAGGCAGCAGTCAGTTGTTGATAATTTTGTGATTGATCACAGTTTGTTCTGATGAGTAGTGTGGTCTTGGAAATTGCAAGTGTAGCTGAGCTTAGATAAATCCTAATCAACTCCTTATTCATTAATAGTGTAAATCTGCTTTTCCTGAGCAAAAAAAAACCTATGTTGGTTATTTACCCTGCAAGGAAGTATGTACCTGATAAGACCCTGATAATGTTTAATCGAGGTGGTAGTAAAGTCATCTTAGCCTTTTTTACCTACAGGTAAGCTTATAATAAAGCTTACCTGTAGGCCAAATGAATATCTCCTAAAATGTGTACTGTTTAGGAGATATGCCACAGAGCATCAGACGATGATGTCACCGGCGCATGCGCTCTGAAGGAACAGCATACCGGGCCGGTCCTTCAGAGGTCTGTGCCGTAAACAGTTACTCCCATGCGCATGCACGGGAGTGACTTCATAGTGGCGCGGCCGTTCGGATTGCTCGAGCCTGTGAACCTGGAAGAAGGACGGGTGAAGATGGGCGCCCAGTCAGTGGTGACAGCACGTCGCTGAAGATCTTCATTCTAAGTTTCTCATAATGTGCTAGTATGTAATGAATACTAGCACATTGTGACCTTGCAGGAGAAAAGTTTGTTTATTTTTTTCTTTGCAGAGTTTATCACCGCTTTAAGCTCATGGTCGCATTAGGGACATACAACATAAAGTTCTGCCTTTTTTACTTGTTCAATTTTTTTATTAAGGAAAAACAAAATGAACATGTGTAAACAGACATAAGTGCAGTGTTTCACATGCAGATGAAGGCAATTTTAGTACATTTATTTACATTGTTACATAGTAGGTGAGGTCGAAAAAAGACACAAGTCCATCAAGTCCAACCTATGTGTGTGATTATAGCTCAGTATTACATTGTATATCCCTGTATGCTGTGGTCATTCAGGTGCCTATCTAATAGTTTCTTGAAACTATCGATGCTCCCCGCTGAGTCCACCGCCTGTGGAAGGGAATTACACATCTTTACCGCTCTTACAGTAAAGAACCCTCTACGTAGTTTAAGGTTAAACAACCTTTAACAAGGGAATAGTATATCAGATATTCATAAAACATCAAGAATGATACATTGAGTAGTGTTGGGCTTTATTTACAAGTAATGTTGCATGAGCGACAGAAAATCATTTAGCAGAGGCTAAATAGAGGCAGAAACGTGATCAAGAGCCAAAGCAATAAAATAGCAAGTAAAAATGGGATGGCAAAGGGCCCATGAGTCAACAAATATCCAACCAGTTGTAAACAGCAGTGACATATTGTGAGAGAGTAAGGAAGAAGAAGAAATAATGAGTGAGAAGAAGAAATAGTGAAAGTAGAGTGGGGAGGAAAAGGGGATAAAGGATGGAGGGGAGGGTAGGGAAGGGGTGTAGGGCGTAAGGGAGAAGATGTGAAATGGGAGGCAAGGGATTGGGGCAGGAGATCCCTGAGATGTGGTGTGGCTGGATAGGTCAAGCTATAGCACCAGTCAGGTGTGTGTGGCTTGGGTCATCATGAGAGAACAATTACACTTCTGCCTTTTTTTTCATGCCTAGGACAAGACATGTTCCCCAAATGCAGACTTTGGGAATACTTCTGAACACTAATATATTGGTTTATGCAAGTACCAGCGTATACCCGTATTCAGCCACACACAGCTATTTATGTCTATGGGCAGCTATACACAGCACTTGGGCTTTCCAGGCAAAGAAAAAAAAGGCAGGATTTTACATTTTTTACCACTGTGCATGAGGCCTAAATGTTATAACAAGAGAAAACTGCTGGAACACACAGTTAACCAATTAAATGATTAGGAAATTACATTTTCTGTATACATTCTGTATAGGGATTATAGAACCCTCCAATTTGCCATTGCTAAAAGGAATGAACACATGAATATTTTTGCCTGTTTAGAAAAGAATAGCTGTCTGTACATTAAAATAGATTTTTTTTTTGTATAGCATTAAATTATAAAATGGCTTGTTTTATATATTCTTGTTAAGCTGAAGCTGTCCTTTAAGTTATAGTTAATGCATGTCCATTCTAAATGCCAGCTGCATAAAGTGGCAATTTACAATGTAAGTGTAACCACGTATCTACAATATACTAGTTAACCATCTCACAATTTCAAGGTCTCAAATCCTTGGAGTGCTTATAATTTGAAGGACCAAATGTGTGTGCAAAATATGTTTAGGAAAGCAGGAAGGACGTAGGTTTTGTATTCACACACAATTTACAGTACCAGTTTTTTCCTATTTGCCCTTACTATTCACACACTGAGCCATATGGGGTTAACCCACTGGCAGGCCCTACCATCTTGCCATCTCACGAAGAAGTGTGTCCACTGGGTGAAAGGACTAATTGCTATTAAAAGCATTTTATCTGGGAGATTAGTGCTGGCTCCAGGCACTGTTTTCACAGGATGGAGATGTTTCCCATGCAAGCTACGAGAATTTGTCCTGCTGTTTTGTTGATAGAAAATCATTTTCTCCTTTTTTTCTCCTTTGTTTTCGCTCCCTCCCTCTCCCTTCACTAGCTGAAATCTCTGTTTATTAGCTGTATGTCAGAGTCTTTACCTCAAATTATAATTAATAGGTTTCTTTGTGCTAGTTTGTATTCAGATTATTGAGCCCCTGGATTGGTTGTCTTCTGGGGCAGATAAAAAAATACATGCCTTGAAAACAACTGGCTTCTGCTTGGTTTGAAATGTTTTTCATACATGATAGACACGAATACATAAAAACTTTAAATTTTTTGTAAATTTAATTATTTCATCATTATCATTGTGGCATGTTGTAATATTGGTAATGTAGTATTAATTGG
Source organism: Lithobates sylvaticus (assembly GCA_028564925.1). NCBI lineage: Eukaryota > Metazoa > Chordata > Amphibia > Anura > Ranidae > Lithobates > Lithobates sylvaticus. The sequence continues at coordinate 129,073,568 of CM053036.1, read as the reverse complement.
AAAACAAAAGGGTTTAATAAATTTGTAAGGAGAACAGAGTGTGGAGTTCCCCCTTTCGTTGGAGCAAGAGCCTGGCAGACTGAAGATGTAAAGAAGGTGCCCCAAGCTCTACTTGTATAGTGGCTCATACAGTAGCGGCTTGAAAGCCAAACTATTGGTTGTGGGAATGCAAGTTATGCCCTGTACACACGACTGGTTTTCCTGTCGAAATAAACTCTGAAGGTTTTTCCGTCAGAAAAATATAGAACATATTCTCTATCTAAGTCTATCTGAACTTTCGACAGAAAAAGTCTGATGAACAGCTCCCATCTGACTTTTTCTGTCGGACATTCCAACCGCGTGTTGCTTTTAGGAAGACTTTAGATAGCAAGATGGATCAATGTGGTGAAGTGGAGGCTACAAAAGACTTGACCATATTGATATCATTCTTGTAGTTAACAGGGTGCTACAATGACTCCTGACTGGTCTTGCAACATAAAATAAGTAAGAGAAGACAGCACACCCACAAACTTGCATAAAGTGTAAAGCTTCCTTTAATGAATGCTTACATACTGAAAATGTAAAATGTTTGCGGACCATGCCCACATCCTTCCTCAGGCATTTGACGATTATTCATATCTTACCCCAGGTCCAGGGAATGACTGTCCATGGGCCATAGGCACCACTAATAGGGCAAGTCAATAAATACATGGTCTTTTGCAGGTCCCAACCACATAGATGAACTGAGTTCAGTTGTGCCAGCTGTATCAAAAATTAAACAGGGATAAAGTCTTCAGTGTCACACTCATGATGTTGACAAGTAATTGTAAAAATAGTAAAAGTGCCAGCTTTTTTGAAAAGTTTATTAAGAACTAGGGATGAGCCTAACACCCCCGGGTTCGGTTCGCACCAGAACCTGCGAACGGACTGAAAGTTCGCACGAACGTTAGAACCCTATTAGTTACAATGGACGTGAACATTCGAAATCTAAAGTGCTAATTATAACGGCCAATATGCATGTTATTGTTATCAAAAAGGTTTTGGGACCCGGATCCTGCCCCAGGGGACATGTATCAATGCAAAAATAAGTTTTAAAAACTGACGTTTTTTCTGGAGCAGTGATTTTAATGATGCATAAAGTGAAAAAAAAAGTGAAATATTCCTTTAAATATGGTACCTGGGGGGTGTCTAAAGTATGCCTGTGAAGTGACATGTGTTTCCCGTGTTTAGAACTGTCCCTGCACAAAATGACATTTGTAAAGGAAAAAAAGAAGCCATTTAAAACTGCTTGCGGCTTTAATGTCATGTCTTGTCCAGGCAATATGGATGAAAATCTTTGAGAAAAATGGCATGGCTACCCAAAATAAAACCCTATACCTAAAACCCTATATACTCTGAACAGTATACAGGCGGTGCAAACAAGACAGGGACTGTAGGTATATACTGTATGTATGTATGGACTGTTGGTGTATGATGTGCTGTGCTGGAGGCACACAAAATACACTAACTCCTGCAGATGGCTGTCTTAGGTGACAACAGTGCAGATACAGTGTAAGGTGGTTTAGTGTGCTACTGCTGTGCTATACTCACACAGCACACACACACACTAACTCCTGCAGATGGCTGGATTGGTAGAGAACAGCACTGAGAAGAACACACTATCCCTGCCTATTTTTCCTCTATCCCTACACTTTCCCCACAAGCAAAGGCTAAGAAGAATACACTATCCCTGCCTATTTTTCCTCTTTCCCTACACTTTCCCCACACAGAAATGATTCACATATAGTGTGTACATGTACAATACACTGTCACTGTTCCTAAAGCCGGAACACACTACACGAGGCCGCCGGCGCGGAGTCCTTATATAGTGTGGGGCGTGTAATAAACCCCCGGAGCTATAATTGGCCACAGGCATCCTCTCCAGCTCCAGCTCCAGCTCCAGCTCCAGCATTTTCATACGACATAAGGTGGCTTCATACCCTGGACCCTCTGTTCCATCCATGGCTTTGGCTTTCCAGTAACAGCGGTTCCCTGCTTCCAATCCACCTCTGCTCCCTTGCTGGGGGCCAAGGCAAGGCATCCTGGTTGCATGTCTGATCTTTGTCCCAAAGGCTACTTAAAGTGGTGTTCCCATTATAAAAAAAAAAAAAAAAAAAAAAATTTAAAGTCAGCAGCTACCAATACTGCAGCTGCTGACTTTTAATAATCGGATACTTACCTGTCCCAGGGTCCAGCGATGCGGGGGATCAAAGCCCTGCTCGTCTCCCCCGTGATTGACCGCACAATCATCTGGGACCTGTCACGTGTCCCAGATGATTGACAAGAGGAAGGGGCAGAGCTGAGCCCTTCCTGTCCCGAGGGGAAGTGACGTCAAGAGCCCAGGCACTGAAGGAGGCAGACTACGAGGGACCCCCTAGCATCAGCCATTTAGTGAGTAAAATTGTTTTTTTTCCAAATGTTTTTATTTTTTATTTTTTTTAGGCACGTTCATTAATTTTTTTTTGGGTGGAACACCACTTTAACTGTCATGCTGAGCTCTATTTTATCTTTGTGCGTGTTTTTTTTTTTTTTTGATTTTCTATTAAATATTCACTTTACATGCTACACTATGATGGTTGCACTTCTCTCCCCCTCCCAACTTTTTGTCTCCTACAGCCACACAGCACAACCATGCTGGAATGAAGCAGCACTTCCAGAGTTAGATTAGTAGTGTGTTGTATAGCACTCTGCGCTACCCACAGCATCTAGCTTACATAAGCTTCATCTGTTATTTGGTTTTGTATTGCATCATACAGTTTTGTATTGCATCATACAGTTTTATACAGTTCTGTAGGGGTTGGTGCTCTGTAATTATTCTGGATATTCCCACCCTTGGTCCTTTTTCACTTGAATAGACTAGCATAACTCAAAACTTTTTGAGATGGGAATGAGGGACACCTATCAGCAAAAGTGTGCAGGCATAGGATACACCCCTTGCCATGCCCCCTTAACCACTTCTGCCCCGGACCAATTGGCAGCCAAAGGACCAGGCCCCTTTTTGCGATTCGGCACTGCGTCGCTGTAACTGACAATTGCGCGGTTGTGCGACGTGGCTCCAAAACAAAATTGGCGTCCTTTTTTTCCCACAAATAGAGCTTTCTTTTGGTGGTATTTGATCACCCCTGCGTTTTTTATTTTTTGCGCTAAAAACTAAAATAGAGCGACAATTTTGAAAACAATGCAATATTTTTTTTGCTTTTTGCTATAATAAATATCCCCAAAAAATATATAAAAAAACATTTTTTTTCCTCAGTTTAGGCCGATACGTATTCTTCTACATATTTTTGGTAAAAAAAAATCGCAATTAGCGATTATTGATTGGTTTGCGCAAAAATTATAGAGTTTACAAAATAGGGGATAGTTTTATAGCATTTTTATTAATATTTTTTTTTTTACTAGTAATGGCGGCGATCAGCGATTTTTATTGTGACTGCGACATTATGGCGGACACATCGGACATTTTTGACACCATTGTCATTTATACAGCAATCAATGCTATTTAAATGCATTGATTCCTGTATAAATGACAGTTGTAGTGAAAGAGTTAACCACTAGGGGGAGGGGAGGGGTTATGGGCTCTGACGTGTGTGTGTTTTTTTACATTAGGGGGCGGGGCTGACGTCTGACGTCATTGATCGGCTTTCCCGATGACCGGGAACAGCCAATCAATGACAGGCAGAGTAGGAAGCGCGGGGAGAGGTTTGTTTACACAAACCTGTCCCCGTTCTTCAGCTCCGTAACCCGATCGTGGGACACCAGCGGCGATCGGGTCCGCTGGTCCCGTTGCCGGGGTCACGTAGCTCCCGACCGGGTCGCGAGCGCGCCGCTGGCGGCGCTCACGCCACCTACGGGCAGGCATTTAAAGGGCCACGTACAGGTACGTGGTTTTGCCTGCCCGTGCCATTCTGTAGACGTATATCTACATGAGGCGGTCGGGAAGCGGTTAAAGGAGAATTGTACAAAAAAAACAAGATTGGTTAAACCCACAACTGCTTTTTTTTTTACCACTACTATTCCTTTATATTGGCTTTTGGAATTTACAAATGCAGCAATTTAGAAATCACATAAAAGGTTTAGGGCTGGGAAACACTTTTTGATAGATAAAAAGTGCATTTTATATACAACTATATAGATCAGAACAAAATGAGGGACAAATGAGGAGGACGGAGGGACAGAGGGACATTGTTCCAAATCAGGGACAGTCCCTCAAAATCAAGGACAGTTGGGCGCTATGGACTAGGAACTAAGGGCACTGAGCTATGGACTGTGGGATTTGTAGTGCATTGAGCAGTGCACATGGCCACCACCTGTTTGTTCCAAACAAATGGAAGTGAGGGCAAAAGGACAGGTTTAGGAACTTACAGAGAATAATACAAGGATGCATAAAAAACACTTTAAGAAAAAATATCATGAAAAATAGATTACAGGGGCATTAAGTAGTGGATATGTATGGATTATTGTGTATTTGGAAGAATAAGGGTATCAATTACTTTAAGAGTCATTTTTTTCCTGTTAAACTAGATTGGCTTCTGTGTCTCAGAAACTGCAGTACTGTTCACCTAGCTGAAAATAGCAATCACCTACCCGCCTGACTCTTCCAACACAGCAGACCTGCAGGGCTGCAAAGCACAAGAAAATTATAAAAACGGCAAGTAGTAATGCATGTAGTAATGCTGGCCATGAAAAGGTATATCATTTATAAACATATAAAGACAGGAGAACCCTTAAGGGACATGTGCACATGACTGCTTTTATATTAGCCTTCCCCTGCATAGTGGTTAAAGTGCCCCTTTCTCTATTATAAACCTGTCAAAAGCCGGAACTAATAAGGGACAGTCATAAAAAACTGTTATCTGTACATGTCCTATGATAAAACATACTGTATATGCATATTGCAAAGGCTATAGTGATAAATTGCAGTCAAGACCCATGGGCATTTTTACAAGGTTGTGATAGCTTATTATTCATTTAGCTTATATAATGTGTTTGTACTTTGGGTGCAATTCTTTTAAAGGTTAAAGCAAATCTGTGTACTTACCTATTTTCATCCACTCCAATGCGGTCCTGTGATTCTACAGCTCCACCTCAGGGAGTGCTCAAAATCGGTTGGGAATTCTGGAGCTGTAACATCACCCATAGGCTCTTTTGGCCCAGCCATTGTCAGCACTCCCTCCTCTCCCCTGCAGCAGCCTCTCAATGACACATAGGAGCCAAAGCTGCGGGATTACTTGACTGGGGCAGATTAAAACTAGGTAAATATACATATAGAAATAAATATATACGAATGCACAAATGTACTTTACAATTCTTTTCTATTGGTTGAACTAGATAGATTAGTGTCTTTCTTTTTCAGCCCGAATAGTTATGCAACTATGTAACTACAATTCTTTTTTATACAGGTTAGGCAGGATAGGCAGGAGGAGGGGGAGGGAACAATTTTAAGAATAGTTAGACTTAAAGTATATACCACGAAAGATAACAGTCACTTCCATCACTCAGAGATCTTCTGTTGTAGAAAGCAGAAAGGACAATGGCAATTTTAAGATTGGGCAGATGCAGCCCTCCTCAGACGGGGTAATCCGAATTGGTTAATAAAAAACAAAAAGCAAAAAAAGGAAGGCGCACGCACCTAGTGCATTTCCAAACTACATTAATTTGTATATTAAAAAGGATAAAAATGGGTACTCACAATGTGCAACTGACAATTAGACACGTGCAATTCGTTTTGTTCTGAATTGTTTTTTTAAAGAAATTTGACAAATTCGTTAATTGTGAATTATCAGAATTGACGAAAACCTGTTTAACGAATTTTTCAGAATATTCATAAATTCTAATATTCGAAAATTCTTAAATTCAAAAATTTGAAAATTCAGAAATTCAGAAATTTGGAAATCCGAAAACCTGAAAATTCGAAAAAATCTGAAATAATAACTAACTAATAATAACTTAACTATTACTAACTATTAAATTATAGGTATTGGAATTTCCTTTCAAATTTGGCTGTTAGTGAACGTGACGAATACGAATTTATCTGAAATTCCGAATTATCCAAAATAACAAATACTGTATCTAAACGAATGGAACGTAACTGAAAGGAAATAGTAGGTATTCTGGATGACCACCCTTCTTGTAGATACACCAACAGGGCCCTCAGATATCTGGGGACACCGTGAAACGAAATGCAGGTTGCGCATTCGTAAAATGTCTGCCTTTATTAGGTGTGTTACAGCTTATATATGGTTCAACATACCAATAGAAAGAGGGGAGGGGGGAGTGGTTAGTAAATTATGTATTGGTATAAAATACATGGTTATACAAGTCAATGACCCCTAAAATACATTTATCATGAGGTTACAAGAGTCAACAGGCCATCAGGTCATGAGTCATAAGTCATGCATCCTGTCCCATAGCCTACAGAACAGAGAACAGATATATATATATACATATATATATATATATATAGTACAGTGCTTGTGCAAGCATCTTTCTAAGCATTATTTTATAGTTGCAGATTTAAGCTATCTTGTATACTGAAATGGCAGAGCATATTAAAGCATATCAGTCACAATGGTCTGGGCATATTACTACAGTAACAAATGAATAATAATAAATAACAATAAAAATAATAAAAACTTTTTATTATTAGTATTATTTATTATTAATTAGTTCCGTTCCATTTGTTTAGATGCTGCGTTCTTTATTTCGGATAATTGTAACTTCGGATAAATTCGTATTCGTTACATTTACTAACAGCCAAAATTTGAAAATAAATTCCAATATCCATAATTTAATAGTTAGCTATTATTAGTTAGTTAGTTATTCTTTTGAATTTTCTGATTTTCTTTCTTATTTTATTTTCTAATTTTCTAATTTCCGCATTTAAGAATTTCCGAATTTACGAGTTTTCTAATTTACGAATTTAATATTTACAAATTTTCTAATTTACGAACTGTGATCATAATGATTGACCCGAAAAACGAAAACAAAAAACAGAATGAAAAGAAAACAAACACATTTTTTGGCAGTGCACATGTCTACTGACAATTAGCCATAGGATCACACAATACTAAGCAGTACAGATGCACATGTGCCGTTCACATCAAGGATTGTGGAGCTGACGTGTTTCGAGGGTGCACCCTCTTCCTCAGAGCTAGGCTATTTAAAACACCTCAAGGCAAGTATTTAAATAGGGAAGTCAACACTAAGTAACCCCCCCCCCAACAAAAACAAAAATCCTTCATATTTATAAAAAGTGGAAAATTATATTTAAATAAATAAATAAACTATACAGAAGATAATATACTATGGGTCCACAAATTGGGTATAGAAGCTTCATTGTAATAGCTGTTAGTATACACTTACTTTGCAGTAAGGTGGATAGTGACTCACCATTAGCTGTGTCCAGGCAACAAAAAATAAAAAACAAAAATGGTCGCTGGAACGCAAACGACATCCCCTGGAGTACCAGTGGACCGGATGTACAGGGGTGTCTATAGACCAGAATACAGGGACTAGACGTTCTCCACAAGGCACAGACAAGGCCACTCCGGCCGGACCCGGAGGGGTGGCAAGCACTGATATGCCGAAACGTGGGCCAGTCACCTGCCCACTATAGGGTGCAGGTGTCCAACACTTAACAGACTCAATCCTCTCTGGACTCGCCGGAGTGAGTGTATTCCAACAGCTATCACAATGAAGGACCTATAGTCAATTTGTGGACCCATAGTATGTTATCTTCTGTATACTTTATTCATTTATTTATTTTAATATAATTTTCACTTTTTATGAATATAAAGGATTTTTTTGAGGGGGGGTGGGGTTAGTTAGTGATGACTCCCCTATTTAAGCGTTTGCCCTTAGGTGTCTTAAAGCGGAAGTAAACCCTCCTATCATTTTCAGCCAAGGAAGCTGCCATCTTGGTCTCTGTCTAATCTTCAACTGCCATGATGCTGCACATGTGATCAGTTATGACTCCAGCCATTGGATGGTTCGACAGATTGGTTGAGAGCACAACCAATGGGACAGCTAGCATTCTACGCCATGCCGGGAATGTAACTTTTTTTTGAAGCCGTTAAATCAATGGGTGTCTTTCCGCTTTAAGTAGGAAAGGGATGCACCCCAAAACACGTCAGCTCCACACTACTTGATGTGAATGGCACATGTGCATCCGTACCACTTAGCATTGTGTGGTCCTATGGCTAATTGTCAGTTGCACTTTGAGAATACCCATTTTTATCATTTTTAATATACAAATAAATGTTGTTTGGTAATGCACTGAGTGCATGCGCCTTACTTCTTTGTTTTTGTTTTTTTAGACTTAAAGTATAACTAAAGGCAAAACTTTTTTTTTTTTAGTGTTGGATAGAGTGGAGAGGGATTTTATTACCTGTCAGTTTTTATTGCTGTCTGTGCCCCCATTAGGGAGAGTCACCCTCTCAATTTGTCCTGTTTACAGTTATCATTGAAAGTAAAGGAAATCACAAATTTTGGGTTGTCCCCAGAAAAGCAATAGAGGGGAAATCTTCCAATGGTGACACAAGTTCTGGTGACCTGGGGGTCCTCAAGGAATTCCCTTAATTTGCAGGGATTTCCTCTCACTTCCTGTTTGGGACAGGAAGTGAGAGGAAGGGAACTGAAGAAAAATCTCCGCAATCTGACCGGGGTTATAACCCTCCCTTGCTCTATCCAAAATGATAAAAAAAGTTTTGCCTATAGTTCCACTTTAAGAAAAGCAAAGAGGGGATAAAGCTACATCATGTTTTAATCGCTATTTGTTGGATCCCGCTATCTATTCGCTTTTGTTACTTGCACTACCTTCACTTTGAGGGCCGCTATCAATGAGAATAATCTGAAGTAGCTATGGTCTGTATTGTATTACGAAAGTAGCGATTCTCAGCTAAAATTCCTGCTCTTATAGAGACTATCTGATGCAGCCACATGTTACCTTCATTTGTCACAGCTACATTGCTAGAAAGAGTCCATGTTTGTGAAAATTACATTATTCAGCAATGTATAAACATTTTCACCATCCTGAACCTGTTTGTATTAATGCTTCTAACTTTGCACTGCAGGTTAAGTTACTCTCTCTCTGATGATTTAGCTAATTATGCATTCTGTTAAACAATTAATACATTACACTGTTAATCTTTTTTATATATCTAAAATATATGAGTTTTAAAATGCAACACAATGTGCTGTATAGTTAAAAGTGGTTGCAACCCTTAAAAAAAAAGATCCTGTTCCTTTAAGGCATGCTGTATAGCACAGTGCTCCCTTCCTATCCCTTCCTATCCTTTAAAAAATGTGGTTGATCCTATCTGTTCCTGTGTCCCCCTGTCTGTGCTGACCATGGTAATCATGGCGGTTGATCCATGATTACCGTGGTTAGGTTACATGCCCCTGTCATCCCGCTGCTCTGCTCTGACAGGTTCTGACAGTCTCTCCCATCTCCCCCTCCCTCCCTGTCAGCATGGGAGTGGCTCTTCTCCCCGCCCCTCCTATCGCTTTTCAGCTGCAATATGCAGCATAAATCAAACAAATATAAAGTGATTTCCAAGCTCAGACTTACCAAAAATTAAAAGGCTAAATACCTTTTCCCACACCACCGCTGTGTGGTCACATGATCCCCCTGTGCTGGCCTGCTGACGACACAGGGGAATCTCGGCCCCTCCCACTTCTCTCCATAGGTCAGGGAAGACCAGCGGAGGGGGATCACGTGACCGCACAGCTGCGGTGCTAGAAAAGGTATTTAGCCATTTTATCTGAAAAAAAAAAACATTTACACTATTGTTGATGGCATCATGCACCGGAGGGGATACGAATAGCAAACAATTTGGGGTGTTCGCTGCAAATTTGAAAGCCGCGGAACACCCTTTAAAAGTCTATGGGAGAAATCAAAAGTGCTAATTAAAGGCTTATATGCATGGTATTGTCATGAAAAGTGTTTGGGGACCTGGGTCCTACCCCAGGGAACATGTATCAATGCAAAAAAAAGTTTTAAAAACTTCAGTTTTTTCGGGAGCCATGATTTTAATAATGCTTAAAGTGAAACAATAAAAGTGAAATATTCCTTTAAATTTTGTACCTGGGGGGTGTCTATAGTATGCCTGTAAAGTGGTGCATGTTTCCCGTGTTTAGAACAGTCCCTGCACAAAATTACATTTCTAAAGGAAAAAAAAGGAATTTAAAACTACTCGCGGCTATAATGAATTGAAACTTTTTTTGTTTTATTAAAAAAAAATTTAAAAAATTGTCCCACGAAGTCCATTCATCTTCTCTTGCTCCGGGCTACCCCAAAGCACCCTCCCCATGTTGAGGGCATGTGGCCTGGTATGGTTCAGGAGGGGGGACCGCTCTCTCGTCCCCCCTCTTTTCCTGTGGCCTGCCAGGTTGCGTGCTCAAATAAGGGTCTGGTATGGATTTTGAGGGGGACCCCCACGACATTTTTTTAATTTTGTCACGGGGTTCCCCTTAATATTCATACCAGACCTGAAGGGCCTGGTATGGAATTTGGGGGGACCCCCACATAATTTTTTTTTTAAATTTTGGTTCTGGGTTCCCCTTAATATTCATAACAGACCCAAAGAGACTGGTAATGGACTTCTGTGCAAATTGCAGTCTAGCAAAGGGGCTTAATCCATTCTGGACCGCCTCACGCCGATATACGTTGGCACTTTAAAGAGGGATATCGTTGTTATGGAAGCAGCTAGCTACCATAAGTCCGGTATTCTCTTCTTCAGTGAGCGGTCTGGTTTCAGATAAAAGTGCTCTCTGTGGTGGATTCACCACAAGATCACTTTTATCAGCGGCAGGCGAGGGCCCCCCCTCCCGCCGTGCTCCGGTGTCCTCCGCCACTTACCGAAGCTGCCGGCAGCGGCAGAGGTGATTGGATCCTTCTTCCTGCTTGACATGGAGCTGAGTGAGGGGAAGATAGCCAGCTCCATACCATTGCAAGGCGGAAGCGGCGTCAAAACATCACTTAGCTCTTAGCTCTTAAAGGAAATTTTTTTTTTTAAATTACATTTTTTTTATTGCATTTTAGTGTAAATATGAGATCTGAGGTCTTTTTGACTCCAGATCTCATATTTAGGAGGTCGTGTCATGCTTTTTTTCTATTACTAGGGATGTTTACAAGAACAGTGTAAAAATAAAAAATAAAAAGTAAAATAAGTAAGAATTTTTTTTTTTTAAACACACCCCATCCCGCCGACCTCGCGTGCAGAAGCGAACGCATTCGTGAGTAGCGCCGCATATGATAATTGTGTTCAAACCACACATGTAAGGTATTGCCGCGATCATTAGAGCAAGAGAAATAATATTAGCACTAGACCTCCTCTGTAACTCAAAAGACATGCAACCTGTAGAATTTTTTAAACATATGGATATTTTTAAGGGTAAAAGTTTGTTGCCATTCCACGAGCGGAGCAATTTTGAAGCGTGACATGTTGGGTATCAATTTACTCGGCGTAACATCATCTTTCAAAATATAAAAAAAAAATGACTGTTGTCTTATTTTTTAATTCAAAAAAGTAAATTTTTTCCAAAAAAAAGCTTGTAAGACCGCTGCGCAAATACGGTGTGACAGTATTGCAATGACCGCCATTTTATTCTCTAGGGTGTTAGAAAAGAAAACAATATATATAATGTTTGGGGGTTCTAAGTAATTTTCTAGTAAAAAAGAAAACAGTTTTTAACTTGTAAACACCAATCTCAGAAAGAGGCTCGGTCCTTAAGTGGTTTACTGTCTATGGAGTTACTGGAATACTTTGCACTGCAAAACTGCATGCAGCCTGTCATTTTCATAATGCGGCCTACAAGCTGAAGCACTGTCAATGTAGTATGTACAATATAGATGTATGTTGTGTGTAGCATAGTACTTCTATGGGGATGTGGTTTAGGCAAAGAGGCTTATAAGAAATTCTAGAAATAGTATGTGTGCTGTCTGCAGAAAAATATTTCTGTCAAAATCAGAAAAAAAAAGCTTTCATTTTTCTTCTTGATCTCCAAAGCTAAATAAGGGTGTGGTTTAGACAATGAAGCCTACAAAAAATGGGAGAAAAATATCTATGTAGTGTTCACAACATTCCTTCCTTTTTATTATGTAAAAAATATAGATAATTACAGCAGAACAACTACATACATGATCCCAGTTTAAACTGCTGAAATACTGTCTATGAAGTCTGCACAATATTTTTCTCTTTTATCTGTGATGTTTATAAACGTAGATGTCATTTTTTGGGATAAAAAGCTGCATGATGTGTTTCCCTTTCAAAATGTGTCCTACTTAACTGCTTCAGTGTTGACTATGGGTCTGTACAATATTTCTGACCTTTACCCCACAAAAAATGCACTATATATTGTACTGGAAGATATGGAAAAACGCTTGCAGTAAGTATTCCAGTGATTAACTAATTAACCCAGTGTACCTAGCTGCTGTCCAGAAGAATGTACCCCCTGTACATAAATATAACTAAACTTCCAAACAGGTTTGGACAGCGCTACTTTATACTTCATGTACACTCAAACATCGGAGACACAGACCAGGGACGATATAATTGCACACCACTTAATTGAAAACTTGCTCATTTAAAAGAAAAAGTGCACTCACAATATTGTGGTGCCCTCCAGCACCCGGAATGGCCAGCTGACTGAAAAGTGTGGGGTAACGCTGCTGCTTTGCTATGTCCTAGAGCCAGCATGCTTTCCACTGAGCAGAAATTAAGTCACAACCAGAAGTCCAGCCTCTACGCGTTTCATTAGATTTGGACTCAAACAAACATTCATTAATGGATACGTTCCTATAGGAGGTAATCATTTTTGTGTGCAATTGTATTAAAATAACTTCTATATATTTTTAAATCATGCATAGACAGTTTGCTGATGTGATGTTCACTGTAAACTGTTCTTTAATTGTAACATATAAATGTATGACTGTAATGACCATCCCACTAAATTACATCACACATTGAGAGTTAAGTGAATTAGATCATTAGAAGCAGAGATGCAAGTTGGCTGCCTGCTTTTTGAAGATGTTCGGATGTGACAAATTGTTCACAGAGCAGTGGCATTATCCTACACTATTCAATCAAGTGGCCATTCTGAGTGCCAGAGAGGCACCTCAATATTGTGAGTGCAATAATAATAATATTTTCTTTTACATGGACAAGTGGTACACAATTATATCTTCCCTGGCCTGTCTCCAATGTTTGAGTACACATGCTGATGGGTTGTTGGGCACTCCAGAGCATGTATAGGGGTTGATTTACTAAAACTGAAGAGTGTGAAATCTGGTGCAGCTCTGCATAGAAACCAAACACCTTCCAGTTTTCTGGTCAAAGCTTAATTGAACAAGCTGGAGTTAGAAGCTGATTGGCTATAATGCAGAGCTGCACCAGATTTTGCACTCTCTAGTTTTAGTAAATCAACCCCATAGTGTTGGTCATTTGAAGCTGTGGCACATTACCAGTGCCTGTTCAAAGATTCTGGCTCGTGTCTCATAATACACTGTAATTTGTATTTCACTGTAAAAACTGCCATCCATTGTGACCTAGTAAACCACTTATATCATGTTCAGCATTTCTGTGCAATATTTCTGGCTCTTGTGTCTAACATAATTCACTATAATTTTTGTTTCACAATAAAAACAGCCTCATCTGAACCCCTTACATTGTGATCTAGTAAAATACCTACATAATATTTAGCCAGCCCCTACAAGATCTCTGGCATTTGTCTCTAAAATAGTACACTTATGTCTAGATAAAAAATGGCTCAAATTACTGCTTAAATTACTGCTTAAGCAATCTACTTACATATTCGCTAGCCACTATGCTATATGTCTGGCTATTGTCTCTGAAGTATGACACTGTCATTTTTATTTCAACACAACTGTCTTGTCCCTGAAAATGAGGGGTTGTGGTTTTGAAATGTTTTTGTGCACTCTGTGTTAACATTTTATTAATTGTTTAGACAATACAGTGGGGTTTTTCACTAAAAGAAGATAACCTATGCTGTGAAAAATGTTTTGCGACTCTCAGGCAATTGTTGCAATGTTAAGGGCTTTAGCTTTATTTATTTGTTTATTTTGATGCATAAACCTTCCATAACCTTTTTAGATCTGTTGGGTCTGCTACATTAAATGCTCAATGGCCTGTTAGTGCTAGATAAGAAAAAAAAAAAGGTGTTGTAGCAAAGACTACCTAATAGACTTTTTTAAGCTAAGAATAATCAGATTGGGGTGCAGTTGTTGTAAGTAAACCAATTTATTATGCAATTTATGTGATGCTAGACTACAGTGTTGCTGATGCTATCAGGGATAATTTTACTGTTCCATAACATTGGATGTAATTTAAAGAATGTGTGTTTTCCCTTGAAACCTTTGAAGACGGATAAAATGGATGCCTCCACCACCCGCTGAATGGTATTTGTAAAAACATTTTTTTGCATTTGTACATGTCCCCCATGGCAGTGCCCATTTTATCATATTTTTGTCTCACAGTCCCTTGCCCATTAACCTTAAAAAAAAGGCAGAATTGGTTTTCAAGATTTGCCCCCCACCCCATCCCAAATGGCTTCAATTGAATTCAGATTAAAGTTTATAATTTTCTGAATTTACAAGAGTTTAATGGATGGCTCGTAAATGGAACTAAAGTGCTACCGTGGTGTTAACCAGACTGTGCTGCTGCTGCAATGGAGGTCGAAGGTCTGGTCTATTTTAATGTATAATCTTAATTTCCGCATGTCTACATTTGCCCGATGCACAAGCCTTCTGAAAATTTTAGGTTGAGCAATTTGGATATGCAAGTGTACCTAGATTTGCCTGCCTTCGACGAGTGAGATGCTAACCAAATTTATTGTAAGCAGTATTCTTATTGCAAGCCTACAAATAATGGAAAATAAAATATCACTGGTATCATCAAACACAGATATCCTGAATTAATAAGTAAAAAGGATTGAACTATTAATGTTCTATTTCTTGCTATATAATCAAGAAAACAGAATGTGGTGGCTCTAAAACTGTGTTCAGCCCAGATCAATGACAGACCAACGTACAACATGATTTAATGCATAATACAGTCTATTAAAGGTGGATATTGATTTATGTAAACAGAGAATGTTGCCACAATGCAGTCATTATTTACAGCATGTTTGTAAACAATCACTGATTATTTATTCCAATGTATGTAAATATACAAATTATAGCATTACTCATATGAAAAGCTTGGACCGTGTCTGTAAGGACTGATTTATATCCTTCGGAATACTTAGAAGCTTCATGTACAACCACTGGGTCCAGCTTTAGAAGACAAAAGAAAACAAGCCTTAAAGACCCCACATGTCTATCTTCTCAATTAGGCTTATGTAGTACTGAAAGAGTGTATTCATAGTACTAAATAATTATATACTGCACATATAATGACCAATGATACTGGGTTGAAGAAAGGGATGGAACACTCTGAACAAGGGACACCAAAGCAGGCAAATATCTGACTTTACTTGGGCCTGCATATGAAACACATAACCCAGGAGGTAGACTTGGGAGTCTCCAGTGGAAACAAACATAAAGTGTATTGGAACCCTAACCATGAACTTCCTTTTTTTCTCCCTTTTGATCTGTTTAGTATACCATTGTACACATTTTGTTATATTTGTTTAACAAGAGTACATCAATTCCTGTTAAGATTGTCAGCAATTCAAAGCTGTCCTGTGTCCTCTGAAAAATTCCTGTGCTATGTCAAAGCTCCAAGTTCTGAATTCTTCTCGTGGACTACAAAATTAATGGCCTTTATGCTGTAGATACGAGGTGGTATCAAAAAGTTTCCAGACTAGCTCTGCTTACAAGAAAGTACTTTATTTATCCACGTTTACACACTATCACCTTCAAAATAGTCCCCTTGCATAGCAATACAGCACTTTCAGCATTCCTACCATTTCTGGAATGGGTCCTGGAAGTCTTATTTTTGAAGCGTTTCAAGCACCTTCTGGGATCCGTGCTGGATATTCGCAATGGTGTCAAAATGGTGACCTTTGAGCTGGATCTTCAGCTTTGGGGAGGGCGAAGTCCACAGGAGTCAAATCGGAAATCTGAGGTCCATAAAGACATGGATGGGTGATTTTGGGGTGGAAGAACTTGACTGTCCTGCACAGAGTCCTTACCTCAACCCAATAGAACACCTTTGGGATGAATTAAAGTGGAGACTGCGAGCCAGGCCTTCTCATTCAACATCAGTGCCTGACCTCACAAATGTGCTTCTGGAACAGTGTTCAAACATTCCCATAGACATACTTCTAAACCTTGTGGGCAGCCTTAACAGAAGAGTCAAAGCTGTTATAGCTGCAAAGGGTGGGCCAACTCAATATTGAACCCTTCGGACTAAGACTGGGATGCCATTAAAGTTCATGACACTAATTTTTATTTCAACACAACTGTCTTGTCATGCGTGTAAAGGCAGGTGTTACAATACTTTGGACAATATAGTGTATATGGTATATACACCATTGATGCCATTGTAATAGGAAATCCAATGTTAAACACTTTATTTATGGTATATACTGTATATAAATGATATATATATATATATATATTGTAGATATACAGTATCTCACAAATGTAAGTACACCCTCACATTTTTGTAAATATTTTATTATATCTTTTTATGTGACAACGCTGAAGAAATTACCCTTTACAACAATATAAAGGGAGTGTACAGATTGTATAATAGTGTAAATTTGTTGTCCTTTCAAAATAACTCAACACACAGCCATTAATGTCCAAACCACTGGCAACAAAAGTAAGTACACCCCTAAGTGAAAATGTCCAAATTCGACCCAAGTGTCAATATTTTGTGTGGCCACCATTATTTTCCAGCACTGCCTTAACCTTCTTGGACATGGAGTTCACCAGGGCTTTACAGGTTGCCACTGGAGTCCTCTTCCAATCCTCCATGACGGCATCACAGAGCTGGTGGATGTTAGAGATCTTGAGCTCCTCCACCTTCCATTTGAGGATGCCCCACAGATGCTCAATAAGGTTTAGGTCTGGAGACATGCTTGGCCAGTCCATCACCTTTACCCTCAAATTCTTTAGCAAGGCAGAGGTCGTCTTGGCGGTTTGTTTGGGGTCTTTATCATGTTGGCCCAGTCTCCGAAGGGAGGGGATCATGCTCTGCTTCAGTATGTAACAGTACATGTTGGCATTCATGGTTCCCTCAATGAACTGTAGCTCCCCAGTGTCAGCAGCACTCATGCAGCCCCAGACCATGACACTCCCACCACCATGCTTGACTGTAGGCAACACACTTGTCTTTGTACTCCTCACCTGGTTGCCGCCACACAAGCTTGACACCATCTGAACGAAATAAGTTTATCTTGGTCTCATCAGACAACAGGACATGGTTCCAGTAATCCGTGTCCTTAGTCTGCTTCTCTTCAGCAAACTGTTTGCGAGCTTTCTTGTGCATCATCTTTAGAAGAGGCTTCCTTCTGGGATGACAGCCATGCAGACCAATTTTATGCAGTGTGCAGCGTATGGTCTGAGCACTGACAGGCTGACCCCCCACCCCTTCAACCTCTGTGACAATGCTGGCAGCACTCATACATCTATTTCCCAAAGACAACCTCTGGATATGACGCTTAGCACATGCACTCAACTTCCTTGGTTGACCATGGCGAGGCCTGTTCTGAGTGGAACCTGTCCTGTTAAACCGCTGTATGGTCTTGGCCACCGTGCTGCAGCTCAGTTTCAGGGTCTTGGCAATCTTCTTATAGCCTAGGCCAGTGTTTCTCAACTCCAGTCCTCAAGGCGCCCCAACAGGTCATGTTTTAAGGATTTCCCTCAGATGAAACGGCTGTGGTAATTACTAAGGCAGTGAAACTGATAAAATCACCTGTGCAAAATAATGGAAATCCTGAAAACATGACCTGTTGGGGTGCCTTGAGGACTGGAGTTGAGAAACACTGGCCTAGGCCATCTTTATGTAGAGCAACAATCCTTTTTTTCAGATCCTCGGAGAGTTCTGTGCCATAGGGTGCCATGTTAAACTTCCAGTGACCAGTATGAGAGAGTGATAGCGATAACACAAAATTTAACACATCTGAGACCTTGTAACACTAATAAGTCCCATGACAATGGGGAGGGAAAATGGCTAATTGGGCCCAATTTGGACATTTTCACTTAGGGGTGTACTCACTTTTGTTGCCAGCAGTTTAGACATTAACCCCCCTGGCGGTATTCCCGAGTCTGGCTCGGGGTGGAACTTCAGTACCATTAGCGGTAACCCCCGAGCCAGACTCGGGATCGCATTGCAGGATACAGGGAGAGATCCTGCGATGTCTCTCCACTGTGTGTGCGAGCTCCTCCGCTCGATTCACACAGTGCCCGAGTGCCACTGAGCTCCGTTCCCTGCGACGTTGCGACACAAGGGAGCGGAGATCGGCGCCAAATTCAAAACAGTAAAAACACACAATACACATACAGTACTGTATAAAAAAAATGACACATCCCCTTTGTCCCTAGAGGTCTGTCCAGTGCCCTGCATGTAGTTTTATATTATAAATAAATTTTTTTCTGCCTGGAATTTGGAGATTGTCCATATCAACTAAAAAGTGTCCCTTTATGTCAAAAGTGATTTTAGACCAGCTAGAAAACAGCGATAATAAATTAGAATCACTTGCAGAATTGAGCGATAGCGATTTGTGGGGAAATTCATCATCAAATACTAAATCTAATGACAGCGACAATTCTGCAACTGAGCAAATTTCTGTGTTTTTGATTTGATTACATTATTGAATAATTTTTATAGTTATTTATTATATTATAATTTATGATTTTGTGTTTCAAACTTTATCATACCAGGGATGTCTACTAGACTCTGGTTTGGATAGATTTAAGTGAGTTATTCCTAAGAATTGCAGGCCTACAATATAAAACGCCAAATTTCCATGCAAAATAATTGTACCGCTTTCAGCACCTAAAATCAGAAATAACCATATAAAATATGAAATTAACCGCCAGGGAGGTTAATGGCTGTGTGTTGAGTTATTTTGAGGGGACAGCAAATTTACACTGTTATACAAGCTGTACACTCACTACTTTACATTGTAGCAAAGTGTCATTTCTTCAGTGTTGTCACATGAAAAGATAGAATAAAATATTTACAAAATTGTGAGGGGTGTACTCACTTTTGTGAGATACTGTATGTGTATATATATATACTATTAATATGTACAGAACACACATTCAATCAACGCTTGATGCATTCATACTAAATGTGTTTGCATGACTTAGCTGTCTTTTAACACTGTTTCTGAGACTTGTAAAGTTGTTTGCTGTAGGGAGTTGTAATCAATGCTATTAAAAGGAGAGATTTTATTACACATTATGGGTCTAATAAAGAGTTTGCTTAAGGGGAGTGGATGATTGTTGCAATGGGTGTAATTAGTGATAGGCAGAAAGATTGGAAAAAACGATTAGGGCTTACTTTAAATCTCGGTTTTTGTGTTGCATTATTTGTCTTCAAGCCCCAAAAGGGTAACAAACATCCACACATTACATGCACATGAAATAGTGAATCAATCCTGTTCAAATGATTTAGTTACCAAAAAAAATGTTTTCATAAATCTCTTTTAAAAACAATGTTTTGCAATGTATGATATTCTGCAGCAGGAGCTTTCGACCCATCTTGGTCATGTGCATTGTAATGCACTGGTTACAGGAAGTCAGCCATTACATTTTTGGAACAAACTCTCTTTTCTTTTTACTTGAGGGTCAGGCTCCTGTTTACCACTGTTGCTTTACTGCATCTGCCAGCACAATCAGCAGCACCATCAGCCACTGCTGGTTGATATGATGGCCATTTTTTCTGGGACCGGCTTTGTAAGTTGTTACTATCTTGAATTTAGTAAGTTGGGTGAGTGGAAGCCAGTGGAGGGATTGCAAGATGCATTGCTTTCGCAAACTGTCATTATTGCATCTACTTAAATACATAATATTAATATTATTATACAGGATTTGTATAACGCCAACAGTTTACACAGCGCTTTACAATATAAAAGGGAGACAATACAGTTACAATAAAATAAAATACAAGAGGATTAAGAGGGTCCTGCTCAAAAGAGCTTACAATCTAGTAGGGTGGGGCAGGTGGTACAAAATGTTTTAACTGTGGGGAATGAGCTGATGAAAGTGGTAAAAGATTAGTTGTAGGCATGATATGAGTTTTCAGAGATCGCCTGAAGGCAGCTAGAGTAGGAGATAGCCAGACAGGGAGGTAGAGACTTCCAGAGGATGGGAGAGGCTGTGGAGAAATCTTGGAGACAAGCGTGGGAGGAGGAGACAAGGGAGCTCGAGACCAGGAGGTCTTGAGAAGAGCAGAGAGGACGGTGTGGGTGATATTTGGAGACAAGTTTGGTGATGTAGCTTGGGGCAGAGTTGGGAATGGCTTTGTATGCTGTGGTTAGTATTTTGAATTTAATTCACTGGGCGATCGCGATCGGGAGCCAGTGTGGGGATTGGCAAAGAGGGGTGGCAGACACTGAGTAGTTGGTAAGGTGGATAAGTCTGGCAGCACCATTCATGATAGACTGAAGAGAGGATATCCTATGGAGAGGTAGGCCAATGTGCAATAGTCAAGGCGAGATATAACAAGAGAGAAATTTAGTAGCTTGGTGGTTTCATTTGTTAAAAAGGGGCGAATTTTAGAGATGTTACAGAGGTGAAGTTTACAAGCTTTTGACAACGATTGGATTTGGGGCTGAATACATAACTATCTGTGTATGTATAAATGCATTAAACTGCATGCAGATGTGGTTGGGATGTCTATATAACAAAAAAAATTTTGAGCCTTACATGGAATAGCCAGGCACAAAATCTCCATTTATAGTGAAGGATTGCTATGTATATACTTTAGCCTCACTTTCAAAGTAAAATGTTAGTTTGGTAATCTTAGAAATTCTATACTTCAACTTATTCAAAAGTCTGTATTTATTGAAGTTTTTTTTTCCTCTCTTGATACATTTTTAAAGAAAGTTTTGCATTTTTTGGTAAAGAAAAGGGGTCTCAAAGGGTCATAAATGCAGTCAAAGCATATTTGGCGCTGGTAAGAAGGTGGCAATGCACAATTGAATCCACACCTGCTGAACTTATTGCATCTACACCCAAACCCTTAAATTGTAATGCTTCTATTACGCACTCTGGATTTGTTATTTTAACCTGAACTGTCTTCTCTTAAAGGTTTTGTTCTTTATCCGGTTTGCCCTGGTGCAAGTGGCTATGCCTGATCGCTTTCTATTGCTGACTGTTTACAAACACATTATTCTGCCCAACCTGCAAACACACGCATAAAAAAAAAAAAGTTAATTTGGATTTTGGGCTACTCCCAGGATGCATTTGGGCTCTAGCCCATAATGATATGTATAATTGCAAAGGCCTGCCAAAAAAAGCAGGCCGGATTTAATTGAGTCAACACACTGCTATTAATAATAAAATGGCAGAGGCTTTGCTATTAATCACTCGAGCTGGCTGCATTGCAGGCAGACTCGGCTATCTGGCTACCAAACAAGACCCTTAAAAAAATGAATGCATTATAAAGCTGCTATGGGCAGACACCTGCGAAAGCATAATACTATAATTTATTGTAGAAGATATCTAGTGTCCTGCAACAGCTGAAATACTAAATGCCATGGACCTGGGAAGCCATCTATCACTCTTGGTGTGAGACTTGGTGTGAATGACTGGTATTCTACTGGTATTAAGGCACATATAGTGGATACCTCTAATTTAAAAATGAAACCCATATTTATGTTTTATATATTATATTTGTGTACATGCTAAACCAGAAATGTAATATATTACAGCTTAACAATTCTTAGATGTGGTGACTGCATTCATTTTCTTTCTTTTTCATGTTAAGAAATTTTCAGGAATTACATAAAATACCTGTTGATCTTGCCAGGAATGCTGTGTCCCTGTTACTCTTTATAAGCTGAGAACACAGCAAAAACAATGTTATCTTTTTTTTTTTTTTTTTTTCTGTAAACTACTAATTACCCACCCCCATGTAATGGAGGTGAACAAAGGCATATTTAAATTCTAGTCTTTGTGGAAAACCATGGAAAAAGATTTTCTAATGGATTGAGGTCTGGGCTTTGACTAGGCCATTCCAACACATTTACATGTTTCTCATTAAAGGTCATTGTCCTGCTGGAAGGTGAACCTCCATCCTAGCCTCAAATCACATACAGAGTGGTACAGGTTTTGCTCAAGAATATCACTGTATTTAGCACCATCGATCTTTCCCTCAACTCTGACCAGTTTCCCAGTCCCGACTGCTGAAAAACATCCCCACAGCATGATGCTGCCACCACCATGCGTGTTCTTTGGGTGATGTGATGTGTTGGGTTTGCGCAAGACATAGCATTTTCTTTGATGGCCAAAAAGTAAAATTTTAGTCTCATCAGACCAGAGCACCTTCCTCCATACATTTTGGGAGTCTCCCACACAGTGGCGTCACTAGGGTTGGTGTCACCCGGTGCGAAAAAAAATGGTGTCACCACCCCCCCCCCCCACCAACTATAGTCCCCCCTCAGTACAGACCCCCTCCCGCAGTATAGATCCCCCTCCCTCAGTACAGACCCCCACACTAAGTACAGACCACCCTCCATCAATATAAACCTCCTCCCTCAGTACAGACACCCCTTCAGTGCAGACCCCTCCATCAGTACAGACACCCCCCTTAGTGCAGTCACCCCCCAGCAGTACAGATACCCCTCCCAGTGCAGACCCCCCCCAGCATTACAGACACCCCCCTCAGTGCAGACCCCACCAGCAGTACAGATACCCCTCTCAGTGCAGACCCCCCCCCCAGCATTACAGAAACCCCCCTCAGTGCAGACCCCCAGCAGTACAGACATTACCCTCAGTGCAGACCCCCCCCCAGCAGTACAGACACCCCTCCCTTAGTGTAGACCCCCCCTCAGTACAGACACCCCCCAGGACAGGCCCCCCAGCAGTACAGACCCCCCCCCCAGTGCAGATCCCCCCAGGGCAGGCCCCCCCAGCAGTACAGATATCCCCCCTCAGTGCAGGCCCCCCCCGTGCAGATATCCCCCCTCAGTGCAGACACCCCAAAAGACAGACAGTACAGACCCCCCAGTGCAGATATCCCCCCCCCAGTGCAGACACCCCAAAAGACAGACAGTGCAGATATCCCCCCTCAGTGCAGACCCCCAGTGCAGACACCCCAAAAGACAGACAGTACAGACCCCCCAGTGCAGATATCCCCCCCCCCCCAGTGCAGACACCCCAAAAGACAGACAGTGCAGATATCCCCCCTCAGTGCAGACCCCCAGTGCAGACACCCCAAAAGACAGACAGTACAGACCCCCCAGTGCAGATATCCCCCTCAGTGCAGACCCCCAGTACAGACACCCCCCAGTGCAGACCCATCCCTCAATACAGACACCCCCATCACAGACCTCAGATACAGACAGCGGTGTGTGTCCCTCGAGCTCCTCCTCCTTTGTGGATGTAAACAAAGGAGGGGGAGGCGGCTTCGTTCCGCTCTGCTACGCTGAGGGACACAGCCGCGGCGACGGTGAGACACGGCGGCTGGCGGTGTTAGCGGTGCCGCTACCCACGGGTGTCACCCCTTTGGCGGGTGTCACCCGGGTGCGGCGCGCACCCCCCGCACCTGGCTAACAACGCCACTGCTCCCACATGCCTTTTCGCAAAATCAAAACGTGCCATTTTGTTTTTTGCTGAAAGTAATGGCTTTCTTCTGGCCACTCTGCCATAAAGCCCAACTCTATAGAGAATACGGCTTATTGTCGTCCTATGTACAGATACTTCAGTCTCTGCTGCGGAAGTCTGCAGCTCCTCCAGGGTTACCTCAGGTCTCTGTGCTGCCTCTCTGATTAATGCCCTCCTTGCCCGGTCTGTGAGTTTTGGTGTGCGGCTGTCTCTTGGCAAGTTTTCTGTTGTGCCATGTTCTTTCCATTTGGTTATGATAGATTTGATGTTGCTACTAGCGATCATTAAAGATTTGGATATTTTTTTATAACCTAACCCTGACTTGTACTCCTGAAAAACATTGTCCCTTACTTGTTTGTAGAGTTCCTTGGTCTTCATGGCAGTGTTTGTTTAGTGGTGCCTCTTGCTTAGGTGTTGCAGCCCCTGGGGCCTTTCAAAAAGTTGTGTATATGTAATGACAGATCATGTGACACTTAGATTGCACACAGGTGGACATCATTTCACTAATTATGTGACTTCTGAAGTTAATTGGTTGCACCAGAGCTTTTTATGGGCTTCATAACAAAGGGGGTAAATACGCACATGCCAATTATCCGTTTTTTATTTCTAAAAAATAGTTTTATGTATATATTTTTCTAATTTTACTTCACCAACTTAGACTATTATGTTCTGATCAATCACATATAAAACATTTAACTAAAGGCTGTAATGTAACAAAATAGGTAAAAAGCCAAGGGGGTGAATACCTTTGCAAGGCACTGTAAGTACTAGTGAGGTGCAATACATTAAATATTTGGTTTTGGATTTGGGTCCATTTTAATACACTTATTTAAATAGTCGGTCCAACCAAAACTGACATTTCAGATTTGAGTGGATATCAGGAGGTTGAATTACCAGCTTTTTATATCTCTCCAGGACCTTCGGCTCTACCATCTTAGCAATTATGAGGGCTTTAACTAACTTAGTTAAATTATTCATGTATTGCACAGCATTGAGGTGCATTTAGAACGATCCTACTGTTTGAAGTCCCAAAAGATATGAAGAGCCAGTGGACCAGCCTTCGCCCAAAAGTAAAAAGAAAATATCTCTTTTGGGTGGAATGACCTTTTTATGCAGTACTCGGAACAGCAACCAATCATAATTCAGCCTTGGCATCAGGCTTATGAAAATTGATCTGTGGCTGATAGTAATCGGTTACCGAGCATCACCAGTCTTACTATGTTACTAAAAGATATCAATTAGTTAAAAGTGCTATGTTAAAGCATTTCACTGTATTTATCCTGTAACGTCTTTTATTTTGTATGCTTAATGTAAGTCCTTTAAAAAGAAATAGGTAAACAAAATGCCCAGAAAGCTTGGACATGGCAGTATTCCCATCCGATTCCTGCCAGCCCTACGCTGGCTCCTGGGAGAAAATCACATCATTGTTAGAAATAGCTGAAATTGGCTTGCAACTACTAAAGATGCCAGGAATTTGCACCTTGTTCTGTGACCTAAAGCAAAATGACATGAACATTGACAAATTTGACAAGGAAATTTGTGCAAAAAACAACTTCTATTTGGCTAGCCAAGCAGCAAATATGTCGGATGATATGCTTTATTAAGCAATCCATTTTTCAACAGTAGCTGCGCCATCTGCAAAGGTTAGTGTACATCAGAATTTCTACAGAATTTCATCTGCGTTTGCAGCTCGCTGCAACACACGAACACATTTTTCATGTACATACAATTTTGAATGCAAATAGAATACTTGATGAAAGAGATGACCTTCCAGCCCGACTTCTCGTGCAGTAAAGTCACACACGGGCATTGGAGGAAAGCAGCAGTTAGACATGGCTGAACATTTCTTGCTGAATTAAACGTGCAAGTGCTATGAGAAGTAGGGGAGAGAATGCTAGCTGTCTTTCTGGGAGAACAAGAGTTAATGGAAAAATAGATCTGGCATTAATACTGGCAACAGAACTGTAAAAAATACATTGCTTAGAATTAGAGCAATTTTTATTTCTACATCTGTCCTCTGTCATAAACAACAGACAAATGCTCTTATACTTGAGCAGTGGTGATACAATTAAAAGGACAAACCAGAAAGTAGTCTAGTGCATCAGCTAATGTACCAAATTGCAATGCATTTAGATTGTGTTAACAGCCTGGCACAAGTGGTAAGCTAAATCTATGCTTAAAGAGGCTCTGTTAGTAGGAAAACTCATCAGAAACTGGAGGAGGCATAATGTATAGGCATTTAGAGGTGTGCCTATGCTTTCACATCCTTTACCACCACATGTGCATTCCTATTGGCCAATAATGATGCTCATCTTAGTGATGGGCCATTGAGGTGTTTGTGGAGTTGGATTAGAGGCAAGCTACAACACTAGCCAAACATGTCAGAGATTTGCTTGGAAGGATAGCCTTTGACAGCAAGGTTTTGTAGAATACATTAGGTATTTGCAGGAATGTAATACTTTCAGTTGTCTCCTCATACCCAACAATGTTTCTTTAAAGAGGAAGTAAACTCTACTACTGAATTTTACATATAGGTAAGTCTATAATAAGGCTTACCTATAAGTACTGTAAATATCTCCTAAACATGCACCGTTTAGGAGATATTTACTGTACATGCAGCCAGGGAAATAACTGGTGCATGCGCTCTGAAGGAACAGCCGCCCGTGCCGTTTCTTCAGCCCTGTGCTGTGATGTCATTGCGGCTCCGGCCACTCACAGTTCCAGAGCCCGCGAACCTGGAGGAAACACTGGGGAAGATGTCAACCATCTCAGCGGTGTGCGGGCGCCACTGAAGGGCTTGCCTCTAAGGTAAGTATTTCATAATGAGCTAGTATGCGATGTATACTAGCTCATTATGCCTTTGTCTTATAGGTTTTTTTTTTGGGGGGGGGGGGGGGGATTTCCAAGAGTTTACAACCTCTTTAAGATGGCCCAATACCCAGAGTGTAAAGTGTCCATGGAGAAAAAGTTTTGGTAAATCATTTTAGATAAAATGAAAGTATACTGTATATAGTTCATGATCAATATTCATGTTGTTAGAAACCCATTTTAAATGATGCAGCTTTGGCCTTATTCACACTAAGGCATGCATTTATAAGAGATTTCTGAATACATATAAATGTATATTTATATGAAATGTAAATATTTTTTATGGTTTAACACCTTCCCGCCCGGCCTATAACAGATTGATGGCTCGCCAGGCTTTTCGTCCTTCTAAGTGTACGTCATATGACGTCCTCTCAGAAGGCACCGCGCAGCCTGCTGTCAGTATCAAGTGATCACTGTGACCAATCACAGCAGATCACACGACAATGGTAAACAATGAACAATGAATGGCTTCCTTTTATGCCATCTATTGTATACAATTGGTCACAGTGATCACATGGTACAGACAGGGCCAATCACAGCCCATCTGTACCATGTGATTAGTTTTAGCCAATCCCAGTCACAACAAAAGACCTGAATGAATCAGTTTCATTCAGTAAAGATAGTTTCTTATACAATGAAATTCATTGGTATGAGCAATCATAATGTGTAAAAAAAATAAAAATCCTGACCACTTCCCCAGAGTAGTACATTGTTACTATGGTAACATTTGACAAAGGTAGGCCGGTGAATGTGTTGCATCCTCAGAATGATCTAGAGTGGTTAGTGGGGTACCCCAAAGCTCTGTCCTGGGTCCAATTCTGTTTAATTTATTTATAAATGATATAGAGGGTGGGATAAGTAGCTCCATCTCAGTGTTTGCTGATGACTAGGGATGAGCCAAACACCCCCCAAGCACCAGAACATGCAAACAGGCAAAAAATTTGATGGAGAAGAAGAAGTTGGAGGAACAAGAACAACACCGAAGGAAGACCAGAAGAAAGAAGATGAAAAAAGAATCGGAAAGAAGAAGAAATTAATAAAGGACTTGTCAAAAACTGTCTCTTGTGTTTTTTAAACTTTTTGTTGCTTTTTTTGTGAAATGGTAGGGGTACATTTTTACCCCATTACCAATTCACACGGGGGGGGCCGGGATCTGGGGGTCCCCTTGTTAAAGGGGGCTTCCAGATTCCGATAAGCCCCCCACCCGCAGACCCTTCTCCCCATCAACATGGGAACAAGGTGCTTTGAGGGGCTACCTTAAAGCACCCTCCCAATGTTGAGGGCATGTGGCCTGGTACGGTTCAGGGGGGGGGGGGGCGCTCTATCGCCCTCCCCTCTTTTCCTGCGGCCTGCCAGGTTGCGTGCTCGGATAAGGGTCTGGTATGGATTTTGAGGGGGACCCCCACACATTTTTTTTTTAATTTCCCTTAATATTCCCCTAATATTCCCCTAATATTCGACCTGAAGGGCCTGGTATGGAATTTAGGGGGGCCCCACGCATTTTTTTTTTAATTTTGGTTCGGGGTTCCCCTGTGTGGAAATCCCCATGCCGTTTTTATCAATGAACTTTTATGTGTATTGCGGACCGACAATTCATTGTAGCCGCAAGTAGTTTTAAATTACTTTTTTCCTTTAGAAATTAAATTTTGCTGTCAGACTGTTCTAAACACGGGAAACATGCGCCCCTTTACAGGCATACTATAGACACCCCCCAGGTACGAAATTTAAAGGAATATTACACTTTTATTATTCACTTTAAGCATTATTAAAATCACTGCTCCCGAAATGATGGTCGTTTTTAAAACTTTTTTTTGCATTGATACATGTCCCCAAACACTTTTTATGACAATACCATTCATATAAGCCTTTAAAATTAGCACTTTTGATTTCTCCCATAGACTTTTAAAGGGTGTTCAGCAGCTTTCGAATTTGCCGCGAACACCCAAAATTGTTTGCTGCTCTGCGCACTGGCAAACAGACAATTTTCGAGTCGAACATGAGTTTGACTCAAACATAAAGCTCATCCCTGCTGACGACACAAAGATATATAGGGCAATAATATAGGGGCAGCACAGTGGTGTAGTGGTTAG
The DNA here is from genome assembly GCA_028564925.1 of Lithobates sylvaticus. Classification (NCBI taxonomy): domain Eukaryota; kingdom Metazoa; phylum Chordata; class Amphibia; order Anura; family Ranidae; genus Lithobates; species Lithobates sylvaticus. Next base: position 129,044,849 of record CM053036.1, on the reverse strand, counting down.
CACTTTCACCTAGCAGCAATAGGGTCACTGGTTCAAATCACAACCTCAACACCATCTGCCTGGAGTTTGCATGTTCTCCCTGTGCCTGCATGGGTTTCCTCCAGGTACTCCTGTTTCCTCCCACACTCCAAAGACATGCTGGTAGGTTAATCAGATCCTGTCTATAAAATTGGCCCTAGTATGTGTTTGTAAGCACATCAGGACCCTGCCGGGTAAAGGACCACACTATATCAAGATGCAACTCAACTCAATAACAACACAGCATGATATAGAAACTTTACAAGAGGACTTGAATAAATTAATCATGTGCTACTGCATGGTAAATGAAGTTTTACATTGAAAAATGTAAGGTAATGTACTTGGGGGGTAAAAATATAAACACAAGTTACTCATGAACCCCTAGGGGCCTCCAGGATGGAGAAGGATCTAGGGGTCCTAGTGATTGACTGAGCAATAGCATGCAGTGTCAAGCTGCAGCTACCAAGGCCAGCAGAATATTAGCATGTATTAAAAAGGTAATTTACTCCAGAGATAAAACAATTATTCTGCCACTTTATAAAACTCTGGTTTGGCCACATCTGGAGTCTTCCGTCCAGTTCTGGTCACTAATCCTCATAAGGGATGTGCTGGAGCTGGAGAGAGTCCAGAAAAGGGCAACTGAATTAATAAGGGGACTGGAGGACCTCAATTATGAGGAACGACTACAAGTGTTAAATGTATTCTCCTTGGAGAAGAAACGCCTGAGAGGATATATGATTGTGATATACAAATATCTCAATGGTGATCCCAGGGTAAGTATGAAATGTTTCAGTCCCAGGGAGTGTAAGAGCACACGGGGCCACACAATGAGACTGGAAGAGAAGCGGTTTAACCTTAAACTGCGTAGGGGTGCGATAAGGATGTGAAACTCTCTTCCATAATCTGTGGTGTCAGCAGGCAGAATGGATAGTTTTAAAATATGGGAAATCATGTTTCTACACACACACCTACACAGGTTGAACTGGATGGATTGTTGTCTTTATTCAACCTTACCAACTATTTAACTATATATTCCTCTGGTCACAGTGTGTTCAATTTTTTTTTATTTTTTTTATTTTTTTACATACAGTTACCAGTCAGTGTCCCTGATCACTACCACACCAGTTATATGATAACGCTCGACTGCACTGGTAAAAAAAAAAAGAAACATTGTGACAAAAAATTTAAACTTCAAAAACTTGCCATGCCTTTTACTAAATACCTTGGACTGTCTACTTTCCAAAAAGGGGTAATTTGGCGGGTATTTTTTACTGCCCTGGCATTTTTGGGCCTCAATAAATGAGATAGGCCATCAGTACATCAGGTCAGATTGATTATGGAAAAAGGTTATTTATTTACAAAATTTTATAACAGAAACAAAGAAAATCTTTTTTTTTTTCAAAATTCTCAATCTTTTTTAGTTTATTTAGCAAAAAAAAAACCCAGTGATGATTAAATACCACCAAAAGAAAGCTCTATTTGTGTCAAAAGAAAATATAAATATGTCTTATGGGTACAGTGTTGCATGACCACGCAATTGTCATTCAAACTGGCCTTGGCAGGATGGGGGTGAAAGTGGCTGAAATTGAAATGGGTAATTTACATCACCATGTGCATTTACCTGCATTTAAATGCATTCAGGTTAATAGTGTACAGCGACAGATTAGATACTCTGAACAAGTCTAAATGCACATAAACGCATGTACATTTAACCACAGTAGAAAGTGACCTAGGAAAGTATAAAGCTTGTTTATATTTCCCAAATCAATTTGTCTCCTTTTAAATAAAACAATCGCAGGAGGCCAGTGTGAAAGTGCCCTTTATTGTTTTAGAATAGTCTCTGTAGTGAGATTTGTGATGGAAGTCCAAAGTGCCTTTGAACTTTTGTGCGAGATTTAAACTCTTATGCCCCGTACACGGAACATGTTCGATCGGATCATGTTTCGGAAAATCCAATCGTGTGTGGGCTCCATCGGACTTTTTCCGACGTACAAAGTTTGAGAGCTGGATCTCAAATTTTCCGACAACATGGTCCGATCGCGTCAATTCCGATCGTGTGTAACCTAGTCCGACAGACAAAGTGCCACGCATGCTCAGAAGGAATTTGGAGACAAAACTATTGGCTACTGGTCTCTACGTAGTCCCGTCGTACGTGTTGTACATCACCTCGTTCGGAATGATCGGATTTTTCGACAACTTTGTGCGACCGTGTGTGGGCAACACCAGTTTCGGGCAAAATCCGTCAGAAAAAATCAGACAGATTTTGTGGTCGGAATGTCCGACCGTGTGTACAGGGCATAACTGTTGCACCTCTACACTGATATGACAAACAGCCCCAGAGAGTTCAGGATATGACCTTGGATGGTATGTATTTTCTTCCTCAGATGGGATAGTTTGAGTGGTAACCTTTGAAGTAAGGGCTCTAGTCATTGCCCAGGTAATTGCCCATCCCAGGTTTTGAAGGAAGCCACAGACAGTTTACTAAAGGGCGAAGGGTGTGCAGGGTCCCAGTCTGTGAGTGTGTATATGGGTAAATAATCTGTCTGTTAATAGAGCCAATAGGATCCCTGTTTTATTCCAGCAGAGCTGTGCTGGACCTACTATCTTTGTGAAAATAATCTTGTTGAGCTATCTTGTGCTTTTTTCAGCAATTATCAGAGTAGCAATTTTCAGTGTCTGGAGTTAAAGCTAATACTCAGAACTTCCATGTATGGAGGAGCATGGGAGTCATCCATATTTGTTGAGCCATATTAGATATACTCCCTTCAAAAAAGTTTTACAAATACTGACCCCAATCCACTTCTCTGCTAGCTGCTCTCTTAATGACATTGAATTTGCTACTGCTGCAGACTCAGGTGTTGATTTACTAAACGCAAATAGACTATGCACTTTGCACAGTGCAGTTGCTCCAGAGCTTAGTAAGGCCCGGTTCACACTGTTGCGGTGCGGGAACGCTGCGAATCCACTGCGGGTTCCTGCACCGCATGTCTCTCGCAGGCAGTTCACACTGCCCTATGCGAGCTGCTGGGAGTGTCAATGAAATGTTAATGACACCCCCATAGCAGCTCACATATCGCAGTGCGATCTGCAAACTCGGACAGGAATTGGATCGCATGGTGAGAACACCAATGCGATCCGATTCTGCTGCGGTCCGAAAAAAAGGGTCCTGTCCGATTTTTGGCCGAATGCGATGCAAATTCAGCCATACTATCTGTATGGCTGAATTTGCATCGCACAGAGATCGCATATGATTTGAACTGCAGTGCGGTGCGAATCATATGCGATCTCCCCCACCGCAGCAGTGTGAACCGGGCCTAAATGAGCAGAAGCGCTGCTGACTTTTATCATCCAATCATGTGCAAGCAAAAATGCTGTTTTTTTTTCCTTGTATGTGATTGGGTATTCTTTTACAAAGTGATGCTTTACCTCATTTACTAAAACCTGGGGCAACTGCACTTTGCAAAGTGCACAGTCTATTTGCTTTTAGTAAACCCACCCCTTAGTGCTCAAAATCAAAGCATTAAGTGAACTCTATATTTTTAATACATATTGGATAAAATAGGATGGAAACAGTTTTGTTAACCATTATCTAAAATGAATGAGAAAGATTTTACAGGGCCGTCTACCACAGCTTGCAGGAGGCATCAAAATTGCCATAGACATTTATCCCAGCCCAACTCTGAATCTGAAAGTCATTGTGTGTCATGGTGCATCCAGATACATTAGAAAAGCCAATAGATTGTGCCTATGGTCCACTAAATCAAGCTCAACATGTAGGTGTTGCATTCATATCATCTTCACCCAGTTTTAGAAAAAGACGGGGAATATAGTGGAGGGAGTTTGTAGCAGAAGTGTCTTGCACAATACATATAAAGTAACACAGTGTTTAAATCCAGCTAACATTTGCCGCACTGGCTCTTTCCTTCTAGAGTGATGTGTAATTGATAACCAGAAATACAACACTATAGGAGGCTTTTTTTTCTCTTCAGCAGGTTGTGATCTTCAGAACAAGTGGCTTAAATGGTCTGGAAAAGCTATGTATTACACCAATGAAAAATGAATCACAACAATGAAAATCTGTGTTCTGCAGGATCAATATAACTGTTCGAACTCCATGCTGCAAATTGAGACCAGAGATTAAATGATAACAGCAGAGCTTTAAGCATGGTCAAGGTTGGGTGATATGAGTGTGTTTCACTGATTTTATTTGAAAAGACATACCTGCATTTCCAGTCTCAACAAGAGCTGATTTATTTCAGCTTGGCTCTGCTTCCCATACACCAAATATACCATGACATTATTAGAAGAACATAAACGGTTCCTAATATTAGCTTCCTTATTCTCACAAGGTGCAAACAACATTCCCGGCTGAATTTGCAACCAATATATTTTAAATTTGATTAGGGGATATTTACTTGGATGGACAAGGATGTACCTAAAGCAGAGTCCACCAACTACCGGCCAACCTAATAATCTAAATGTCATCTCCTTCTAAAATAAATACAGAAGAATTTTCATATAAATAGCTTAGCAAACAGGATAAACCCTTTTCTGGCCATCAAAGGTCTTCTACTAACTGAGTAGCTACTACTCAATACAATCAGAGTATCCTCTATGGGTCATTTGTAGAAATAGCTATTTGGAGAGATGGCCAAGAGGTCATATCAGTCCTCCATGCATCCACTACATGATGTGTGTTCCTACGAGATATCATAGAGAAGTGGACTTATTTAGCTTTGTGTTTCAGGCTCAAAAAGTCCAGGCTAAAAAAATATATATTTATTACCGATATACCAATTTAATATATCAAAAATCTAACAGTATTGTATAGCTTGCTCAACAGACAGCTTAGTTAAAGTGTTACTAAACTCAGGACCCTGCATTCACTATATCTGGTCTCCCACAGTACACAGAACATGGAAATCATTTTTCTTTAGTAAATATAAACTGCTAAATAGCTTTTCTCATCAGCAATTAGAGCATTCTTGTGACTCCTATCAGTGTCCAGCCAAGCACTGGTTAAAGCTTGTAGGTGGAGTTTTCTGACTGTCCTATGTGACTGTAAGACACCTGACTCTCTGTCTGGACAGTGGTGATTGGCCCTGTCTAAGAAAAAAAAAACCTTGCAATACACACCAAACTGAGCATGTGCAGCCTGACTCCATAGATTCTGTGTTATCAGGAAATTATCGGGGGACAGTGGATGGAGAAAAGGATCAGATAAGACAGGATCAGACAGCCTTTTTACACAATGCAGAGGATTAGCCCTTAGGTTCCACAGTGAGTATAACAAGTATGCTTTACTGCATATACAGACTGATTTTATTGTTGTGGGTTTAGTAACACTTTAAATTAACTTTGTACTATTAATGTTCATACTAGCTGTATGTGCTATTTTTAGTCAAATAAAAATTTGCTGTTGAAAAATAATAAAATAACTTCATCTAGATAGATTTCAAGGGGATATGTCTTAAAATACTTCCACTTCTGTTCTGAACCTAACTAGTCCACGTGTAACTAATCCTTGTCTTTTTTAGGTAATAAAGTGCCTGGCCATATTAAAATTAGAATAGTAACCAGGAAAGATAAATGTGTGGAAATACATTTTGTGTGGAAATACATTTTTATACATGTGATTTTCTGTACACAGTACAATTTGGTATAGAATGTTAATACAACTTATTTGTACAAACAAAAATATGTCAGTATGATTTTGGAGTAAAGTAAATCGATGGTGGTCTGACACAATGGATCATGTGAATAGACCGGAGCAGGCTGAAAATAGGTAATTACAGGTATATACCTCTTTCTTACACAGGTTAGTCAGCCTAGAGGTTAGGAGGGTGTGGGGAGCATTTTTAAGTTAGATTTGGCCACCTGGAAATCTACTTTAACCTCCTTGGCGGTAATCCCGAGTCTGGCTCGGGTTGAGTTTTTTCTACCAGGAGCGGTAACCCCGAGCCAGACTCGGGCTAGCATTGCAGGATACAGGGGGGAAGTTACTTACCTTATCCCCTGGATCCTGCGATGTCTCCCCGCTGTGTGAGCGAGCCGTCTGCTCGCTCGATTCACACAGTGCCCGAGTGCCGCTGATCTCCGTTCCCTGCGACGTTCCGACGCACGGGAGCGGAGATCAGCACCAAATTCAAAAAAGTTTAAAAACACACAACACATACAGTACTGTAATCTTACAGATTACAGTACTGTATACAAAAAATACACATCCCCTTTGTCCCTAGTGGTCTGCCCAGTGCCCTGCATGTCATTTTATATAATAAAAAGATTTTTTTTCTGCCTGGAAACTGAAGATTGTCCATACCAACCAAAAAGTGTCCCTTTATGTCAAAAGTGTTTTTAGACCAGCTAGAAAACACAGATAAAAAATTAGAATCACAATTTATCATCAAACAATAAATTTAATGACAGCGACTATTCTGCAACTGAGCAAATTTCTGTGTTTTTGATTTGATTACATTATTGAATCATTTTTATATATATTTTTATTATATTATAATTTATGATTTTGTGTTTCAAACTTTATCATACCCGGGATGTCTACTAGACTCTGGTTCGGACAGATTTAAGTGAGTTATTCATAAGAATTGCATGCCTACAATATAAAAACGCCAAATTTCCATGCAAAATAATTGTACCGCTTTCAGCACTAAATTCCGGACAGAATCATACCGCCAGGGAGGTTAAGAAAACGACTAATAACATTTTTTTGGGGTAGACTCTTTTTTTTTACAAATTAATTTACCTGCTAATTGCCCAATGCATCTCTCATAAATAGACCATTCACTCTGCGTCTGAGAGCTTTTCTGCATTTCCCAACATGCAATACAAACTCTTGATTGGCTCTTATCAATCGTTTGCAGTTTACTGCTGTTTAACTCTTGCCTTTTTTTTATAATATATAATAATATAATAATATAATAATATATATATATATATATATATTTTTTTTTTAAACAAACCTTGCTGACCCCTCCAAGCGTGCTTCCATCTTCAGTGTGAGCATGTGAAGCCCACTGGTATCTCCTTTGTGGATACGGCGCTGCTGACTACCCAGCATGTACCTCCTGATCTCACGCATGCGCATGAACTACAAAGTGAGGCGCACTCATTGGAGGGTGCCCATTAACTCCTGAGATGGATGAAACTCATATCCCAGGAGCCAATGCACGGCCAGAAATAACGTACCTCGCCGCAATGAGGTACACCGGAAGAGAAGCAATTACCCTGTACAGATAAGGTGATTAGAGGTAACTACAGAAAAAGTCCAATGTGGAATTATAAAGTAATAATGAACGGGCAGGCTCCAAGTTTAAAACGTGGGTGGAACTCCCCTTTAAGGTCAGTGTCTCAGACTGTGCTGAAGCCACTGGATGAGCATGATAGTCAAACATCATTTTATAAGGAAAGGCCAGCTTCTTTAACCTATGTATTTTTTTAGGTACATTAACTATTTATTTAGGATGGCTAGCTGTACTTTACCCCATGCCATTGTTTTTATTACTAGTTTTTTCTTACTAAGATACCAGAAAAGAAAATATTATTGGAGTTTTTCTTAACCTTTATGCCTGTCTCGAGATCAGGTAGCTGCTAATTTTTAAACCAACTGAATGTTTTTGACAAGTGTGAATTTGAAAACATTATTCCTTGTTCCCTGTAATGAGAGTCTGATGGTAATTCTGCCCTTTAGATTTACATCTATTTCTTGCAACAGAAAAGAACATTTCCATGCAAATGCTGGGTAATGCATTTCTTTCCCCATATATCTACATACCATGGGCCCTGGCTTTGTCTGTGGCTGTTTAGAATGAATGACCTTACATTAAAATGAACTTATCCCTCTCACAAGTCCTGCCTAATCCATTCATCATGATGACTACTTTCCTGGTGATGACACTTTGGTCCTATGAAGGAAAAAATGACGTAAATGCAACACTTTAGTGCCAGACTCTGTATTGGTTAATGAGTTATTGACTTTTAACTGTTAACTTCTTATATTGTAAGCAGTACTTTTAAATAGAGTTGACTCAGTAAATCAGTATTTCTATTTGTGAGCTAGAAACATTTCCACTCTTACTTTATAAACAGATACTACTTATAAGGGTAGTCTGTGAAAACAAAATATGTTGCTCTGCTCCCATATTTAAAGCAGTATTAAACCCAAAAGCAAACATTTATTATAATGAAGCTTACCAATCCTTGGCATTGGTTTTTAGGCTTTCTTTCTTTTATTTTCACCTGGTGATCTAGCCAGTAAATCTCAACAAAAGTGAGTGGTTGTGGATCTTAGGAGGTTCCAGTGTATACTGTGAAGACAATGGTTCACACAAATTACAATTTTAAGGATTAAGATTGACTGTGATGGTAATAGTGTACATATAAACATAACTATATATGTAAGCCATCTAAAGTGTAAGTGGCTTAATTGTAGATTTACAACATACACTATATTACCAAAAGTATCGGGACGCCTGCCTTTACACGCACATGAACTTTAATGGCATCCCAGTCTTAGTCCGTAGAGTTCAATATTGAGTTGGCCCACCCTTTGCAGCTATAACAGCTTCAACTCTTCTGGGAAGGCTGTCCACAAGGTTTAAGAGTGTGTGTCAAACATAGACACACTCCTAAACCTGTTGAAGCGATTATAGCTACAAAGAGTGGTAAACTTTATTATAATAAATGTTTACTTTTGGGTTTAATACTGCTTTAGTTATTATTATAATTTTTTTTTTTTTTTTTTACTGCTTTAGTTATGTTTTTAGATCTTGTTCACGTGTGTTCTTGAAGAAGAAAAGTGTTTGAAATGCATTGACTTTTTCATGTGGACTTTTCCATCTGTAAACAAAAATGATATATCATTGATAAATAAATTCTCTGTGTAATATACAGACCTAGTTATTTGTATGTTTTTTATCTGTTTAAAAAAAATAAATGTTTTAAAGTATGAATATGATATTACCACATCCTTTATACACAGTGTGTACCCTCAAAAAGTCCTTTGCTGCATAAACTTTTGCTGAGTCTGTACAATATTAGATATGGGCATACAGTAGAATCTGTCTTCTTTTAGCCAGTAAATCTGTTGTTTTTAAACAAATCAAGTTGTTCTGCAGATGTAGGAGTAAGAGGGTTAAGGCAAATCACTTACCGCTGATAGGGGTGCTTACACTGATCAGATTTTATGTATTTACTAATGTAAAACCTTTATCCCAAAATAATTTTTAATTTTTTTGCTGAAAAAGTTTTAGCTTAAGTTTGGCTTTAGTTTGTCAGCGTATCTAAATCTGCTAGTGCATCTAACACTCCCCTCTCCACAGACTGATAATGCTGCTGCTCAAAGGTGTTTTTGTTGCTCTTTCATCCAGAGTGTAGGCGCTCTAATACAGGTCTGTTACTGGCTAGATCCACATGTGAAAATAGTGGGGCAATAGGAATTTCATTGGTGAGATACTCCCTAAGTGCCGGTTCACACCTGTGCGACTTCATCACAGCTTGCATTGGACTTCTTTAACAGAAGTCAATGTAAGTCATAATGAAGTCGCCCCAAAGTAGTGCAGGAACCTTTTTCTAAGTCGACTTGAGTCATGCCAATTAGAACGGTTTCATTGCTGTTGACTTTTCTAAGTCCAATTCGACTTAAGCTGCGCCGATTAGAACGGTTCCATTGCCGTTAGAGGGCCGTGACTAATCATGCGACACGCAGCAGTGTAAACCGGCACTAAGGGTTAATTACTCCCAAAGGAATGCAGACACTGCAACCTTCCCCAGAACACTGAAAGTGCACCAGGTGGTTATAATGAGTACACTCAGGAATCAGTCTTGCAAGGACATAGTGGAACAAATGGCTTTTTCTTCAGAACATAAAAAAGGTAGCACTCTTCTACCAAATGTGTTAAGATCCTTGCAATGCACATAGACCACCCAGAGGGGATTGTTTTTTTTTTTCTACTTCATAATAAAACTACAGCCAAAACTTTGGGGGAGTTTGTATGTGTCACTATTATGCATATCAGAATTTTTTGCGCATTTAGCCTGAATTGGCCCATTGTACATCCACCGCATCAGCCCTTGAATAAAATATTAATTCCATTATTTTTCTGAAATTGCTGTGCTCCAGTTCTACCCCTCCCAAACATGCTGCTGTGATCTCCATTTATTCCAAAATGAAGTCCATGCTCTGCTCATCTTGGTGTAGTACAGGTTTTCCTTTGGAGTAAAAAGAGGTTGCAACATGTATGCTCAGGAGGCACTTGGACCCAATGGTAAGGATTTTCGCAAATCCTTACCATTACCATCAGTTTACTTATGTTAAGTCATTTTTAACATTATTCTGCCAGTCATATCCGAACTGAGTTTGACTAGGGTAAAATCATATTAGTTAAAGGCCCATTTTATTGCTTTAGTTATTTCCATTGCTGGGCTAATGATGATTACATTATGATGTTAGACTTTCTCTTTTCAAAAAACTGTGTTTTTAATGGGGCTCTTTACTGGTATGATCGCTGGTTTTAACCCTCTTGTGATGATTACGCTCTCATATCCCACCCCTGCGACCAGATTGTGAAATACTACATACTCAAACTTAGCCGGCGTAGAGATTTTCCATCTTTGGGCCAACAATCAGCACCAGCAGATTGAGTGATCTTCATTTGGGTGGGTAGACAAGGTGAGTAGGTAAAGTGATTGTAAAGCTTAATTGTTGTGTTAATTAAAATAATAAACATGGTATACTTACCAGCTCTGTGCAATGATATTGCACAGAGCAGCCCTGAACCTCCTCTTATGGGGTCACCTGCCAGAGTGGAGACCAGGCTGCCCTCGGGGACAGCGCTGGATCAAGAGTGGTGTCTGATCAATGTTTAGGGAGAGGGGGGGAGACACAGACATTGGATGGCTTTTTTATCTTAAAGCAGAGAATGTATTAAGGTTAAAACCTTTTGCTTTTAGAAACACTTTTACACAAACACACACACACGGTAGTAAGCATGAAACCCAGAAACATGCACCAATTATAGCATCTGCTGTTGTAATTCCAACATTTAAGCAAATGTCCGTATCACTTCCTGCCATATCCAAACAGGAATGTAACAGTGTTTTATACTAGTGGCAACATTTTTTTAATTTCCAGTTAGAGCATTTAGAGATTCAGCTCAACAATTTTTAAATATTGTTCGAATGACAATAAAGAGAAAAACAGTGCTGGAAATATTTACAGAAAATATATACCAAAACAGATAATCAAAAGTTAACTGAAAAGAACTAAAAGTGGGAAAAACGTAAATAACGTTCACCTGGTCATTGCTTCTCTGCAGAGTCCACTTTGTTTGCAGAGTAAGTTCAATCTAAAGTTTGTAAGAGTCATTGATCATCAGAAAAAAGTGACTGTCAATACCCATGGTAGTTTTGATGTGAAAGATCTCAGAGCTACAAATAAAGCTATCTGTCAAGAAAAGCGTTCAGTACCTTTTTCTGCCAGCAGGAGAATCGGCTATGGTTTGTCCAGCAAAAGAGCCGCTCAGCGCGCACGGGAGCGCGCACGCGCGCACGGGAGCGCGCGCGCACGCACGGGAGCGCGCACGCACGCTGTTTGAGTCCGTTTTGGCGCCAGAAGCGCTATTTAAGGAAGTGCCTGTCCATGCTGTCTTGCTGTCCGGTCTACAGCGTTCCCGTGACCCCCAGCTACCAGCTACCTGTGAATTACCTGACTTCTGATACCTGACTACCCGGCTTGTTCCTGATACCCCGTGCCTGCTGCCTGTCCTCGATCCCGGCTTGTCCTGACACCTCTTCTGCCTGCTCCTTGGTACTCTGCTGTCCGCCTGTTAAACGACCCGGCCTGCTTCACGACTACGCCTTGCCTGCTGATTTGGTACCGCACCTGCCTGCCCGTGTTTGACCCGGCCTGTCTGTGACCTACTTCAGCTTCGGACTCCAGTCTCTCCCGGCTATCCGCAAGTTCCACCTGCCTGTCTTCTACGACTGGGTTCCTGCTCTAGTCCTCTACTGGTCGTCCTACAGTACTCCAGACGTCGGGACCAGCCCTACACCTGTAACCCGCCAGGCACTTGTGCCCCTTTGTGCTTCCGAGCCCCTGTCTATTCTACCAGGGGTTCCCGAGCCGGAGGTATACGAGACGCCGCTCCCTGCATTCGTGGGCTCAACCACCAGGTACGTGACAGTACCGGACAGCCATGTCCGAGCCCACGCAGGGAGCTGCTCCAGTGGATGATCTGTGTCGCCACCTGGCTGGCCTAACCCAGGCAGTGAAGAGTCTTCAGGAAGGCTATACCCGGCTCGAAGAACGTGTTCAGATCCTATCCACAGTTACGTCACCTTCACCTGCGATTCCTGCTGCTCCTTCAGTAGTGATGATGCCACCTGAACCTAAGGTTCCCACTCCTGAGCGGTTTTCTGGGGACCGTAGCAAATTTCGAGCTTTCCACAATGCTTGTGAACTTTTCTTTGCTCTGCAGCCCAGGACTTTTTCGCTTGACGCCACCAAAGTAGGCTTTGTCATTTCCCTGTTGTCAGGAGATCCACAAGCTTGGGCCCATCGGCTTTTGGAACAGAAGGATGCCGCCCTTGACAATTTGAACTCTTTCTTTCATGCAATGTCCCAGCTCTACGAGGATCCGCAACTAACAGCTACTGCAGAAACAGCCCTGCATTCCCTACAGCAAGGTCGCAGACCAGCGGAGGATTATGCGTCCGAATTCAGGCGCTGGAGTTCCGATACTAACTGGAATGACTCCGCTCTGCGGTACCAGTTCCGCATGGGTCTCTCTGAATCATTGAAGGACGAACTGGCCAGAGTGGATACACCTGAGACTCTAGACGCACTCATTAACCTGTCCATACAGATTGACAGGCGACTACGACAACGGAGGTCTGAACGTGCCGCCGGTCCCTCCAGACCAATCTGGATGCTTCCCCGGGTACCCAGTCAGCCTCCACCGAATCCCAGAACTTCCGTGGCCTATACCTCTGATGCTCCGGAACCTATGCAGCTAGGATTACTGCGGCCATCTCTGACACCTGAAGAGCGACAACGCAGGCGATCCAATAATCTGTGCCTCTACTGTGGCGAATCGGGACATTATGTGAGATCCTGTCCTGCTAAACTCCGTAAGTCCTGCACTACCTCTTTTGCTCTTACTCCCACTCTGCCGAATAAAACGTCTCACCTGGCTATCTCCGTTCTTTTTCAGCTCCCCAGAGGGAATATCCGGGTAACCGCTATCATTGACTCCGGAGCCTGCAGCGGTTTCATGGACTCAGCTTTCGCCACCCGGCATCATGTTCCTCTTCGACCAAAAGCAAAGGGCCTCTCTATACACCTGGCAGACGGCTCGGCTCTTAAATCTGGACCTGTCACACAAGAGACTGTGCCAATATTTACCACTATGGCCGGTAACCACCAAGAACTATTATGCCTGAACATCATCCAATCCCCTCTGTTTCCGGTTATTCTAGGCATGCCCTGGTTGAGGGCTCATAACCCATTCATTGATTGGACCACTGGGGAGATCAGCTTTCCCTCCTCCTATTGTCACCAATATTGCTTACCTGAGACGGCTCAAGCACTTTCACCCCTACTCTGCATGGAAGCTGATGAAGAGACCCGTCAAGCCGTGCCTGAAGTCTACCATGAGTTTTTAGACGTCTTCAGCAAGAAGGGCGCAGATACTCTTCCTCCTCACAGGCCTTATGACTGCCCAATTGAAATCCTTCCTGGCGCAGAAGTTCCATTCGGGAGAATCTTCCCCTTAACTGAACTTGAACTTGGCACTTTGAAGGCCTATATTGACGATAATCTGGAGAAGGGGTTCATTCGGCCCTCCACTTCCCCAGCAGGGGCAGGAATTTTCTTCGTAGAGAAAAAAGACCATTCCCTACGCCCCTGCGTAGACTACAGGGAACTTAACAAAGTTACCATCAAAAACCGGTACCCTCTCCCCTTGGTACCTGAATTATTTCAAAGACTGGGATCTGCAGCGACGTTCACAAAACTGGACCTCCGCGGGGCATACAACCTTATTCGCATCCGGAGCGGTGATGAGTGGAAGACTGCCTTTCGCACCCGATTCGGGCATTTTGAATATTTGGTTATGCCATTCGGACTCTGCAACGCCCCTGCTACGTTCCAGCATTTTGTGAACGATATCTTTAGAGACTACCTTGACCTGTTCGTCATAGTATATTTGGACGACATCCTGATCTTCTCGCCTTCCCTGACAGAGCATCGCCAACATGTTAAAAAGGTGCTAACCAGACTTCGACGCCACGGCTTGTATGCGAAACCGGAAAAATGTGTATTCGAGCAACAGAGCATCCAGTTTCTAGGATTGATTATTTCCGTGGAAGGTATCAAAATGGACCCACAGAAGGTCTCTGCCATCCTGGACTGGCCAGCTCCTACCGACAGGAAGGGTGTTCAACGCTTTGTGGGATTCGCAAATTTCTACCGGAAATTCATCAAAGGGTTCTCCACTATCATTTCACCCATCACGAATCTAACCAAGCAGAGCACTAAGTTTTCTTGGTCTCCCGGAGCGCAGGCAGCCTTTGCAACCTTGAAGGATCGATTCACGTCGGCATCAGTTCTGAAGCATCCTGACCCAGCGTTACCGTACATACTTGAGGTTGATGCCTCGGAAATTGCAGTCGGGGCAGTGTTATCCCAGAGACAAGGGCCTAAAGCTCTGTTGCATCCAGTTGCGTTCTTCTCCCGCAAACTATCTGAGGCGGAACGAAATTACGACGTGGGAGATCGAGAACTATTGGCCATCAAAGCGGCTCTTGAAGAATGGCGATATCTTTTGGAAGGAGCGACACATCCGATTCTTGTGTATACGGATCACAAGAATCTCGAATATTTAAAAACCGCTAAGAGACTGAGACCACGCCAGGCCAGGTGGGCACTTTTCTTTACGCGATTTTCTCTCCACATAACTTACAGGCCCGGGTCGAAGAACACCAAACCAGACGCCCTCTCTAGGATGTTTAGTGAACCTGAAACTTCTTCTCCTCCGGACACCATCTTGTCTTCTGGAAGTTTTCTTTTACTCCAAGAAGATTTGCTGGTTCAGATAAAACAGGCTTCCGCAGGAATTTCTTCTCCACCTGATACCACTCTACAAACCAGAGACGATCTGTTATGGTACGGAGAAAAGATCTTCGTACCTAAGGAGGTGCGAGTGGCTGTTCTGAACTTCTGTCATGACCATGAGTTAGCTGGTCATTTTGGGGTGCACAAGACATCTGAATTGCTCCAACGCATGTTTTGGTGGCCACAGTTAACAAAGGACTGTAGGGATTATGTGGAATCCTGCACCGTCTGTATCCAGAACAAAGGCAACAAATCAAAAGCTTGGGGGCTGTTGAAACCATTACCTGTCCCAGAGAGACCATGGAGAATGATCTCTATGGATTTTATTGTTGAGCTGCCTCCCTCGGAAGATCATTCAACCATCTTCGTAGTGGTGGATAGACTCTCTAAAATGGCTCACTTCCTTCCCATGAAGGGTACTCCTTCTGCGGCCGAAACCGCGAGAATTTTCATTAAGGAAATCGTAAGACTTCATGGCATTCCGGCAAACATAACCTCAGATCGTGGGGTACAATTCACCTCAAAATTCTGGAGGGCATTATGTGGCTCTCTGAAGATCAATTTGTCCTTTTCTTCAGCCTACCATCCTCAAACAAACGGCCAGACAGAAAGGACGAATCAAACATTGGAGCAGTACTTACGCTGCTTTTCATCATTCTCACAAGACGATTGGGTTCCTCTATTGCCGCTGGCCGAATTTGCCTATAACAATTCAATTCATTCTGCTACAAAACAGACTCCTTTCTTTGCAAATTATGGTTTTCACCCTTTATTTCTATCAAACTGCATACCGGAATGTCCTGTACCTGCTGCTCAGGAAACGCTGAATTTTTTTAGTGCCAATAATAAACTACTCCAGGAGACAATGACAAGAACTCAGGAATATTACAAGGAGGTCTTTGACAGGAAGAGAAGGGGAGAACTCAATTTAAAACCAGGAGATCAAGTCTGGCTGTCTACATTAAACTTGAAATTGGCATGTCCCTCCAAGAAGCTTGGCCCTAAGTTTGTGGGTCCTTTCCCTGTGGAAAAAAAAATCAATAGTGTAACTTATAAATTAAAGCTACCCGAATCATTCCGGATCCACCCAGTCTTCCATGTAGCTCTGCTCAAACCTACTGTCCCAGATCCTTTTGTTGGCCGAAATACGGGGCCTCCTGAACCGGTACTCATTGATGGGGAAATGGAATTCGAGGTGGAGTCGATCCTTGATTGTAGGAGAAGAGGCGGGCGTGTGCAGTATCTGGTGAAATGGAAGGGGTACGGCCCGGAAGAAAATTCGTGGGAACCGGAATCCAACATTCATGCAAAGAGACTGATTCGGGCATTTAATAATGCACACGCAAGTAAGATGGTTCGGTTGGGCATCCGGAGGCTGCCCCTTAGGGGGGGGCAATGTCAAGAAAAGCGTTCAGTACCTTTTTCTGCCAGCAGGAGAATCGGCTATGGTTTGTCCAGCAAAAGAGCCGCTCAGCGCGCACGGGAGCGCGCACGCGCGCACGGGAGCGCGCGCGCACGCACGGGAGCGTGCACGCACGCTGTTTGAGTCCGTTTTGGCGCCAGAAGCGCTATTTAAGGAAGTGCCTGTCCATGCTGTCTTGCTGTCCGGTCTACAGCGTTCCCGTGACCCCCAGCTACCAGCTACCTGTGAATTACCTGACTTCTGATACCTGACTACCCGGCTTGTTCCTGATACCCCGTGCCTGCTGCCTGTCCTCGATCCCGGCTTGTCCTGACACCTCTTCTGCCTGCTCCTTGGTACTCTGCTGTCCGCCTGTTAAACGACCCGGCCTGCTTCACGACTACGCCTTGCCTGCTGATTTGGTACCGCACCTGCCTGCCCGTGTTTGACCCGGCCTGTCTGTGACCTACTTCAGCTTCGGACTCCAGTCTCTCCCGGCTATCCGCAAGTTCCACCTGCCTGTCTTCTACGACTGGGTTCCTGCTCTAGTCCTCTACTGGTCGTCCTACAGTACTCCAGACGTCGGGACCAGCCCTACACCTGTAACCCGCCAGGCACTTGTGCCCCTTTGTGCTTCCGAGCCCCTGTCTATTCTACCAGGGGTTCCCGAGCCGGAGGTATACGAGACGCCGCTCCCTGCATTCGTGGGCTCAACCACCAGGTACGTGACACTATCTTTTTATGGTCCGTGGAGATGGGGTTCCAGAATGAATACAATAAAAGAGTCAGAGGGGTTGGCTGAAAGTGTGCTGGAGTCTTTTATTAGGCTCCAGCAGACACAACCTTAATGCCAGCCATCCTAAAATCATCCATATTTCCATATTATAATATTTCAAATTCTGAAAACCAACATATTATTTAATAGAATTTAATTAAAATTAGTTGGAGAGCAAATAAGATATATACAATTTGTTAAGAAGGTAACTCCATTATTAAAGGAGTTATGGAAAATAAATCTGAGCTGGGAGCTATATTAAAGTTTGGTTTTAGGACAAAATTATACTTGCAGTATTGCTCATTTATTGGTTTGAAACAGGCCTCATTAAGAGTATTTTGCAGACCATGCTAGTGGAAGTTTTATGATATCTCTGCCTGACTTATATTATGTCAAATTTGTCTTAGGCTGGCCTGTTTTCCTATGCCAAATGCGTCATCCTACAGGAATACCTAGAACAGACATGAGATTTACATCTGACTGTTTTTGTTTTCAGAGTTTTAGATAAAAGATGGCTACACTGTGTTCAGGAAGACCTCCCTATTCCTTCACCACAGTTTTGGGGAAAAATCAGACCTCATTATTGTCACCTCTATCAACATACTGTCTTTTATTCATAACTATATTTAATAGGGGAATACATATACAGTATACTCTATCTATGCCATCACAACAGGCATATTCGATGTAGAGAATTCTTCTGTGCTCATTTGAAATCAACTCAAACAGAATCAGGATTCATCATGATAACCTTGTCACCTAATTGTTTACAGTCTGCCAGGTCTTTCCTGTTTTCAAACTTAGGTTAGCCAGGTATTGTTTCAGGGATAAAAATCACATTGGGACACCTTATTCAGGTACATCATTCTGAAAATCTTTCTTTACACAAAACTTTTTTACATAGTATGTAAGGGTAAGAACCCCTATAATTTTTTTATTGTCTATGCCCCATTAGAGAGATTTCCTCTCACTTTCTGTCCCAGTGCCACACAGACACTTTCTTTCAAACACAGTTATCACCAGAGCATGTGTCCATTGGATTATTTGCCCTTTCACCTGTTCTATGACAACCATAAATGTTTGAATTTCCCATCATTTTCTGTTTAGAGGACAATGATCACCAGGACAAATAGAGGGGGTGAATCTCCGGATCGGGGACACTGACAGCAATAAAAAAAAATGACAGGGGTTATAACCACTCCTCTTTGAGCTGAAAAGTATTAAGAAAAGTTTTGGCTAGAAATATAAGTTAAAAAGCCAATAAATAACTCAGATGAGTTCATCTGTTAATTCTTTATAACAAAATAAAAATTCAGTAGCCTTTATAATCTGTTTCAGTTCAAATGTATATAGACCATATTCAGTCTTCTTACACATGTGGTCATATTTGCCTAGAATATGCTATCAGATGAGCAGTCAATACATGAGTATAGGGTTGCAAGATACTTAGGCTTTTAAATGTACCTTGAAAAAACCCCAAACAACAGATGTAAAATAATAACCAGATGACTACCCTTTTATTTATATATCAGCCATTTATTATAAATACCACAATACAAAATTGGTACAAAAAAACATATTATACTCTAAAATATGGTGACTATCCTGTTTCCGCCCTCTTTCTCCCTCCCTCCCCCCCCATCCCTTTCTCTTTCTTTCTCTTTCACTATTTCCTTTCCCTTCAAGTGCACCTTACCTACCCACATAAGTGCCCTGTACGATTATTTTAGTATACTCTTACCGACAACAAATTAAGGGCCATATGTTATACTACCTCAATTTCCAACAGGTGTCTCTTGTTACTCACACTCTTAATATATTGTATTTCTTGTTTCTGTATTACCTTACTTACTGTTCTTTATAGAAACTATCACTCGGATGGAGAGGGGTGTTGTCTCCCCCTTTGACACAGTTTGTTCCCATATGGGGTGTCTGGGGGGGTTGGACAATACCCTTGCCTGATAAGTAGCAATAATATCTTCCTACCGTTCACTTGCTATTACCATGTACTGTCACTTGTACTTAATTAAGTGATTCTTTTTCCACTGTCAATGTATGACAGATACTGTTTTCATCTTGTTCTTTGCAAAATAATTCAATTACAAACATTGAACATAAAAACATATTATACGTGTTAAAAACAGAACTAATATATACATCTGATCTCCTTATAGGTCTAAAGTTTTTGAATGCATATAAGATCAAAATCCAGCTGTATTGGACACAAATCTCCATGTCAAGACCCCCAGCCACTATTACACTGCACCATCCCAGGGACAATTCATTACAGCCAATAATCACTACCACGTTACCAATGTAACCTTTTTTGAGAAGGGAAACTCATTCCTGAAATAGGCCCAACCCTCCGAATTTTACAAACCAACAGCACCTTCTAAGACTTTCAGACTCCAGCCAGCTGCCAGGACAATTACATTATAAATATTAATCTGAAATAGGGAGGAGAAAAGAAGAAGAGGGTTGGAGGAGGAAGGGCAGGATACACTTGTCCGATACTGGCAAAGCTCCAGCTGATCTTCAGGCAAGAAACTACTTCCAGCATAACAAGACTCATCCCTTCAGTTCCCCCGGTACTCCAAAAATTTGAGTGCTCTTTCTTTTTCCAATATAAACATTTAACCTTGCCAAGACCACAACATTTGAAAAAGAAAAAAGAATCATGGTAAAAGATTCATTTTGACTAATCCAATATGCCCTAGCCAAGAAATGTTTGGCCAATTCCATATTTCCAGATCACCCGAGAGACCCTTAAGCAGGGATGAAAGTTAAAGCTATAGAGGTTGGAGGGATCACTAGTTAAATTAATCTCCAGGTACTTAAAGTGGAATTATACTCACCTTCTATTCAGCGCTGCAATCTCTCTGAGCTCCCCACTGGCCGCTGTCATCTTTGGTCAGATGTGCTTCCAGGTACTGATTTTGACATTGCCGAAATGTGTACAGGGCATACAGGCAGGTAATGAAATTAGTATCTCTCTTCTGAATTAAAATCCTGCCTATTTGCCATTTTTTTCTCACATAAAGTTCCACATTAAGAGAGTTCTTTATCCATGTAAATGAAAATTGGGAATGTATTCCCTGGAGCAAGGTAACCTAATCTCAAGGATCCAAGATTTAGCATTCAATTTTAAAAATATCTAAAATTTACAAATTCCTGCAGGAGGGCAGGAAGAGATATTTCAGGGGAGCTAATATATAGCAGAACATCATCCACAAACCCCACCAACTTATACACCTTTTGGCCCACCTTTATACCTTTTATACGTACCTTTTATACGTTTTGAGTTAGTCAAATTGTAGCTAGTAACAGCTCTAAAGAGTATAGAGGTGGGTGAAAGTAATCCATTGATTTTGACCTTGGCAGTTGGGTTATCATATAAGGACATTATCCAGGAAAGCATTTTAGGTCCCAGACCTACATATTGTAGAGATGTTAGCAAAAATTACCAATCTAAGTGATAAAACTAATTTTCAGAATCTGCTGATAGTATCAGAAAACCAATATCATTCAGTTGTGCAACGTGAGATAATAAGAGGGTTCCAATAGAGTTGTTCGTAGCTTCCCTGCCTAAAATAAAACCAACTTGGTTAGAAAGTTAGAAAGTATCAAACCACTGCACTCTATGGAGGCTTTATATCCAATGGAGGCTTTATATCCAATGGAGGATTTATATCCAATGGAAAAGTCATTTGTCAATGCTATCGGTCCCACCAAATGCTTCTCAGTTCTACAATGTATACAAATTCCTACTTGCCTTTAACCATATGGTCCCTTTAACATTTATAGTCGAATGGGAAGGTAGAATCAGAATAGAGTGTGTCTTTAGATGAAACAAGCAAGGTATTGAAACTAGTAAAAAATGTAGCAAAACACCGCGCTAGTAAATGCAAAAATATTGAAATGCCCCAATACAGCAAATATTAGGGCTAAAAAGTGACATAAAATGAAGTGTACATAGGTAGCAGCAGCAAAAAAATGTGGATACACACATAAACAAGATAAAACAGTAAATAAAGCCGCGCTAATTAAACAAATAGGTGATAGGTGACCTATACCTTGGTGTAAAATAAATCCTCAAGCAACAATGTGATAAATGCAAAGGAAAAACAACAAATTGTATATCAAACAATATGTGTGCACATTTCCCAATACACCCAAACAATAAAGTCCAGTGACATAAAAGATGAATATAAAATGGAAAAAGTGAAACAAATTTGTGATAAATAAAAAAATAGTTCATAAATGTGATGATGTGAACTTGGACTTCTGGTGACAATAAAAATCGAAAACACCGTGATCCACCACCAATATAAGATTGCGCTTACCAGAAGGCAAGCTTAAAAAAGCCTGTAGTGTGATGTAAACGGGACAGATATGGACCTTCGGACATCAGCAGCAATCTGGATCTCCTCAGACAAGTTAGACCAGGGATAGAGATTCCAATGATGTTTTACCGCTTGGATCAATCAGAAATGGACACACTCTCCAAACAAAGGCATCGACCCCAGAGTCATTCAGCAGCCAATATGGAATACAGGAAGAAAAGGGGATGCTCCCATAGTGTGATACCAAATATTACGTTTATTAAAAGAAAAAGGAATCCTACTTACACAAAACGAAAAGCATATAAGCAGGACAAGTAAAATACGCCGGCCGGCTTGCAATACACCCGCTCACAACGCGGAACGCGATGACGTCAGTGCGTCAGCCTCCCTACGTCCGTTTCGACCAATAGTCGTCTTCTGGGGAACGGGCGACGCACTGAATCATCGCAGCTATATAGACAGTGGTAAACACAACCTGGTGAGAACCTTCAATGGCGGGAAAAACTAAATTGACCTTGAGTTTAACCCTATATGTATATAATTTAAAAACTAAAAATTGCACTAAAAAAGGGCCCCATCTTGTGGACAAATAACAGAACACAGCTAGATGAACTAACCATGTGATAAGTTACAAGTGGAAAATTACCACAGCTCGCTCCACAAAATGGAGCTCTAACAGTGGCAAATAGCCCAATGAGAATGTATATGTAATATCTCAACTGATAAATTAAAAATTAAATGATAAGCATATTGGGAGATGTAAATATGATCAAACACATTATACATCAATAGTTGCAGAAAAAGAGAAGAAAAAGACCCCCCAAAAAAACTCTCTTTCCTTACAAAGTAAATGGGTAACAAAAACAAAAATTCAGAAAAGATCAAAAATCACAAAATGGCCATTGATGTTTCTCACCTCACATTATTATACATCACAATATATATAGTGTGAGCATAAATCGGATGTCTTAATTTTAAAATTACATCGTAAGGGTGGTACAGCAATTAAACTCCCATAATGACCATACGGGTCCCCAAATTGGAACTAGGAGACTCAGGAATTGTCAATGAAAGCGTTGACATCAATGTCAACGTTTAACCCAAACGGGGTATAACTTTTAATCTTATGTATCCATGACATCTCCAATCTGGAGATGCCGCGCACAAGAGAACCCCCTCTCCACGGTGCCGTATATTTGTCGATCCCCAGAAAGATTGTCTTTGAGGGGTTCTTCATATGGGCCTCTAAATAATGTCGGGAAACTGGATGTTTAGGGAACCCACCCAGGATATTGGTGACATGTTCGTTTAGCCTCACCTTCAGGGGGCGCTTTGTCCTACCGACATATTGGAGCCCACATGGGCACTGGAGTAGATAGACCACCCTCTCGGTGGCACAGGTGATGAAAGGTTTAATTTCGAATTCCACACCTGTACTTGTAGAAGTGAATTTATGTGTCCTCCTATGGCTACAGCCACTAAGAGAGCAGATCCTACACTTCCTACATTGATAAAAACCCGTGAGGTTATCAAAGAAACATGTTTTAGCAGTGGGCGGATCTAAGACATTAGGTGCTATTCTGTCTTTCAGCGAAGGGACTCCCTTAAATACAATCTGAGGTGTCTGTGGAAGAACTGCATTAAGGGTAGTGTCACTGGTGAGAATGTGCCAGTGTTTTTTGATCATTTTACCTATGTTCCTATGTTGAATGGAATAGGAAGTGATAAAAGGGACCATAGCTAAACCCCTATCTTTAGCAGGCTTCTCTTTGAGTAGATCTGCTCTATCAGTACTAGACACCTCATGGAGCACAGCCATAAGGGAGGAGATGTTATAGCCCTTCTCAAGGAACCGCTTGGTAAGAATATCCGCCTGAGAAGAAAATTCAGTAGAATCTGAACAATTCCTTTTTAATCTCAGGTATTGGCTCTTGGGTACGGACTTGAGCCAAGATTCATGGTGGCAACTTCCTATGGGGATGTATGAGTTGCGGTCTGTATCCTTAAAATGGGTTGCAGTGGTAATTATGCCGCTGTTAACCCTTATCACCAGATCTAAAAAGTTAATGGAGCTTTGACTGGCCTCATAATTAAGGGCAATACCCCTCTGGTTAACGTTTAACTCAGCAAGGAAGGTATCTAGATCTTCCTTGTTGCCATCCCACAGGAGGAGGATGTCGTCTATATATCTTGCCCATAGAACCACCTGTGGTCTATGTTGGGCATAGACGACATCCTCCTCCCATAGGGCCATGAAGAGATTTGCTAAGCTAGGGGCATATTTTGCCCCCATAGCAACTCCACGGTCTTGTCGATAGAAGGTACCCCCAAACCAAAAATAGCTGCTGGACGCAGCAAATTTTAGTAGTTGTAAGATAAAAAATATCTGTTCGTCAAATAAACCAGAGTCACGCCTAAGATAATGTTCCACTGCTAATATACCCAGATGATGGGGTATGACCGTATATAGTGAGGTGACGTCTGCTGTCACCAACCATAGACCGGATATGGGAGTAATTGCACCCAACATGTTGATAACAGAGCGAGAATCTTTGACGTAGGATGGCATATTTTTAACAAGGGGCTGAAGAAAATAATCAATATATCTGCCCACCCGGGACGTGACAGAGTCGATGCCACTGACTATAGGGCGTCCCGGGGGGCAGGTAGGATGTTTGTGAATCTTGGGCAAATAATATATAGTGGGTGTGCGGGGAGACCTGGGAACTAAATACAGTGACTCCTTTTTGTTCAAAATCCCACATTCCAACCCACTCTGAACAAGCAACCTCAATTCAGATAGATATTGTGACTTAGGGTCACCACGAAGGGGTATGTATGTTTCAGAGTCGCCCAATATCCTATACATTTCTGCTAGGTAATCTTTCTTGTCAAGGATGATAATTCCACCACCCTTGTCTGCAGGCCTAATTATTAAGTTTTTATTTTGACATAAAGAATTTAGACCATTAACAAGCTCCTTATCAGTCTTCACCCTCTTAACCAGTATTTGGTCCAAATCAGACAACACCAAATCTCTAAAGACTTTTAGGGCTGGTGCCAAAGCACCCGGAGGATTAAAAGGTGAGGCGTTTGAAAGCCCCGAATGTTGAAAACCAGTGGTCACAATCCCATTAACACTAATCGGGTTGATGGCCATATGTCGTTTAATGTTGACTTTACGAACAAACTTATGTACATCCATATATGTTTGAAATTTGTTGAGCCCCCGAGGAGGCGCAAATTTCAAGCCTTTATTTAAAACCATTTTTTCAGAGTCATTTAAGGTAACAGAACTTAAATTAAAAATCCCGCTAACATCTAGGATCTTTTTCTTTTTAGCTCTACATTTCCTCCCCCCTCTGGTTCCTCTTTTCGGTCTATGGGCCTTTTTACCCCTTGATTGGGTCTGAAAAAACCCCAATGTTGGTTAGACGGACCAGGACTCGGGTTTGGGTATTGCATGGAATTACCCACTCCTCTAATAGTGTCCTCATAGTCTTTGGGGGGCCCTTCTAAATCCTGAAGAGGATAGAAGTTGTTGTGTGTACTCACATTGTAGCCACCATCCAACCCAGTGTTGTAGGCACTTACAGTATCGAAATGTTGAAACGCCAATGGTGGCTGCTTGTAATGGTCCATCCTATAATTCGGATTGGGACCATACCCCCCTATGGGGTTGGCATTATGGGGGGGTCCAAAATAGGGTGAATAATCTCCATATTGGTTAGACTGGCCATGGGGTCTCTGGTTAGAGGGTGGGGGAAAACCATAAGTGTTATTAATGTTACCCCGACCTCTTCCACTCCTATTCTGGATGTTAGATCCCCGAGATCGTCGTGGAAAAGATGGAATATGATTAGGTGGGAAATCATTTCTCAACTGACCACCAGATCTAGAAGGTGATTGGTAAAAACTTTGTCTCCCCGACTGAAATGAGTCTGGGGGTTTACCACCACCTCGTATGGATTTGTTCTGTGCAGGTTTGGCAGTGGTGGAAACCGGGTTATCGGTACTGGAACCCACTTCCATGTTGGTATTACCCGTATTGGCCTGCTCATTTAACAACTTTTTTTGCCATTCAAATACTATACCACCCTGATAGTCATTAAGGTCTCGATTATATTTCTTTTTCTTTTTTAGTTTTTGTTCTCTGTCTTCCTTTTCCAGGATTTTGAGTAATGTAGCGGACCTATCCTTATATTCATTCGTGTCCTTAAGGGGATTGAGTTTTTCCTTTATGCTCTTAATCTCCTCGTCCAATCTGGTAAGTTTGGACGTCTTCCTTTCAACAAGAAATTTTAAAAAACTGACACCAGCCGTATTAAAATACTTGAACCAGTCCTCGAGTTCTATATCTCCCTTCTGGGGATTGATTTCCCATCTAAGGCTTCTGGGTACCATGTTACTCCTAATGTACGTCTCTAAGTATGCAATATCCCATTGCGTATGCATCTCTGAGACAGTAAGGTTTTTTAGTCTCATAAAGAGGCCACCTAGATCCCCCTCCTCATCTTTGTATGATTCAAATACCCCCTCAACATTGACCACTCTCGTGGCCCTATAGTCGAAGATATCCATAATGAATAAACCTTCAAGATAGCCAAAAGGGTGATAAAGGGGACGGAAACCTAATGATGCAACCAATATATGCGAAGTGATATGAATCACATAAAAAAGAAGAAAGCTGCAGTGTGGGTATATCAAAGTAAACAGTAAAAAATGTAGCAAAACACCGCGCTAGTAAATGCAAAAATATTGAAATGCCCCAATACAGCAAATATTAGGGCTAAAAAGTGACATAAAATGAAGTGTACATAGGTAGCAGCAGCAAAAAAATGTGGATACACACATAAACAAGATAAAACAGTAAATAAAGCCGCGCTAATTAAACAAATAGGTGATAGGTGACCTATACCTTGGTGTAAAATAAATCCTCAAGCAACAATGTGATAAATGCAAAGGAAAAACAACAAATTGTATATCAAACAATATGTGTGCACATTTCCCAATACACCCAAACAATAAAGTCCAGTGACATAAAAGATGAATATAAAATGGAAAAAGTGAAACAAATTTGTGATAAATAAAAAAATAGTTCATAAATGTGATGATGTGAACTTGGACTTCTGGTGACAATAAAAATCGAAAACACCGTGATCCACCACCAATATAAGATTGCGCTTACCAGAAGGCAAGCTTAAAAAAGCCTGTAGTGTGATGTAAACGGGACAGATATGGACCTTCGGACATCAGCAGCAATCTGGATCTCCTCAGACAAGTTAGACCAGGGATAGAGATTCCAATGATGTTTTACCGCTTGGATCAATCAGAAATGGACACACTCTCCAAACAAAGGCATCGACCCCAGAGTCATTCAGCAGCCAATATGGAATACAGGAAGAAAAGGGGATGCTCCCATAGTGTGATACCAAATATTACGTTTATTAAAAGAAAAAGGAATCCTACTTACACAAAACGAAAAGCATATAAGCAGGACAAGTAAAATACGCCGGCCGGCTTGCAATACACCCGCTCACAACGCGGAACGCGATGACGTCAGTGCGTCAGCCTCCCTACGTCCGTTTCGACCAATAGTCGTCTTCTGGGGAACGGGCGACGCACTGAATCATCGCAGCTATATAGACAGTGGTAAACACAACCTGGTGAGAACCTTCAATGGCGGGAAAAACTAAATTGACCTTGAGTTTAACCCTATATGTATATAATTTAAAAACTAAAAATTGCACTAAAAAAGGGCCCCATCTTGTGGACAAATAACAGAACACAGCTAGATGAACTAACCATGTGATAAGTTACAAGTGGAAAATTACCACAGCTCGCTCCACAAAATGGAGCTCTAACAGTGGCAAATAGCCCAATGAGAATGTATATGTAATATCTCAACTGATAAATTAAAAATTAAATGATAAGCATATTGGGAGATGTAAATATGATCAAACACATTATACATCAATAGTTGCAGAAAAAGAGAAGAAAAAGACCCCCCAAAAAAAAAACTCTCTTTCCTTACAAAGTAAATGGGTAACAAAAACAAAAATTCAGAAAAGATCAAAAATCACAAAATGGCCATTGATGTTTCTCACCTCACATTATTATACATCACAATATATATAGTGTGAGCATAAATCGGATGTCTTAATTTTAAAATTACATCGTAAGGGTGGTACAGCAATTAAACTCCCATAATGACCATACGGGTCCCCAAATTGAAACTAGTTCATTCATCTTTGATAAACTCTTCCACTGCAATTACAAATTGTTGACCAGGTGATACTATACCTTGTTGCATATAAACAATTGGGATCTGCAGCCTTCTCCCTTATGTTGGAGATATAATAAAAACATAAATATGGTGGTATTGTCCTCTGATTTCTGCATACTGGAGGCAAATTATTGAACTGGTGAACAAAATCACGTCTATCTCCCTCCCAAATGACCAGTGGGTACTCCTGCTTCATAAAACCAAAAATTCTGTCTCAAAATATAAAAAAAAATGCTACCTCATTTATTGAATGCAGCCAAAAGCCAAATTCCAAAGCACTGGTAATCAACAAATCCACCTATGGTGAACAAATTGTTACTGAGGATGTCCAAAATCTGCTTGATTGTGGAAATTAGAATTGTCAAACAATCTAACTTTTTGACCTTTTACTCTATCTGGAAAGGCTGGATAACTTTTAAAACCTCAGAAACCTAAAACTTATGGATGGCCAATATAACCTCTGTGGTATTATCAAGTGATTCACTCCATGCAGATAGTTAATTCTAAGAATATATTGTTGAGCATCTTTATAGTGGAATAAGAATAAGAATGGGAAAAGACACTGAGATGCATGTTGCTCCTCTCTTTTTTCCCCTATATATATTTTTTTTCTCTGTGTGCATATATTTGAGGATGCACTGCTGTGTTTGTATCACTTCAATTGGTGACCTTTAAGAAAAGACAAGGGGATAGAAAAGAAGTGAAGGAGATGTAAGAAAAAATTAGGAAAAAATAAGGAAAACTACCCAGTAGTGGGAACTCATAGGTTGCATTCTATCAAAATGTTTTGGTAGATGCAAAAATAACTCAGAGTAAATCCTCCCAAAGGAGGCAGCCACTCTCTGCAGATTTTCAGATGGGTGTTTTACATAATTTTTTCTTTTTTTTTTTTTTTTTCTTTTTCCTTTGTTAGTAGTTTCCCTTAAATTACGCATGAAGTGTCAGCATAAAAGCACCGTCAGACACTTTCTTGGAACAGTCTGAATCAGTAACCAACATATAGACAATAGAATCAGCTGTATTATGTTATGGTTTGGAAGTCATCTATATTCAAGGATTATGCAATTATATAATTACAGAGCCATAGATCCACAACAGAGGAATACTTTCCATTTTTTTTAAATTTCTGTAAAATACTTTATATGATTTGTGGATTAATGCACAATATGAATTTAGGTGTTTGCTGTTCAAAAGATGTGTGCTCTTTTCTGTGTTTTATTTTTTTATTTTTTACTGTCTATGCTTATATCTCTTTGTTGTTTAAAATCAATAACAAATTGATTACTGATATAAAAATTAAAAAATAATCAGTTCATCTTTAAAGTGCAACTAAAGGCAAAATATTATTATTTTTTGGAGGGATTTTTTTTTTTTTTTGCAATACGTGTCCCATTGGGGATATTTTCCTTCACTTTCTGTCCCAAGGCCCAAACTGGAAGTGAGAGGAAATCCCTCTAAAGTGATGGAATTCCAGGTTGTCCCCAGTGTCACCAGAATTAGTGGACCCATTGAAATATTTCCCCTCTATTACTGCACTGGAGACAACCCAAAATGTTGGATTTTCTTTTACTTTCATTTTCTGTAAATATGACATATAGAGCTGGTGAATCTCCTTAAAGCGGAGTTCCACCGGTTTTTGAGTTTATTAAAAGTCAGCAGCTAGCAGACACTCACCTGTCCCACAGTCCAGCGATGCGGCTGCCCGAAGCCTCCATTCTTTTCCCCTCCTCTTCATGGCGCCGACATTGTGAGTGTGGGCACCCGGCTGTGACAGTTTGCGGCTTCACAGCCAGGCGTGCACTGTGCATGTGCGAGCCGCGCTGCACTCCGTCAATGGCCAGGCAATGTTCTGGGACCTGTGAACATTACTGGAAGGGAGGGGTCGCCCAGGAGTCACCTAGGCGGCCAGAATTCGGAAGGAGGAAGTGGGACAGGAAGTGCCACTCCAAACCAGGTACCCAGCCCCCCCCCCCCCCAAAAAAAAATGGCATGTCAGGGGCGAGGAGTACTTTGGGTGGAACTCCGCTTTAATGGGGGCACAGGCAGCATTAAAAACCTGACAGGGGTTCTAATTCCTCTCAATTGTCCAAAACGGAAAAAAAAAAAATTGCCTTTAGTTACTAACACTTGCAAAAACACTTACACAGTGACAGTTATATGATAAAGTGCAAACTGTCCAATCCAACTATAGTGCCAAAATACACCAACGGTAATCCTGATAAAATATCCCACAGGAGTTCATTTCTGTGCTAAATATAAATATTAAAGAGCAATGTGCAGTTCAATAGTAGTGAAAAATTCCATCTGCAGATCACAAATTAATCAAAGGCAAAGAATATCTCACTGTCGTTACCAATGGCAACAAAATATGTATCTAAACAGGAATCCCTTTTGTGCCTATATCTGTCTCTGGGTATCCTCATTCACCTTTGACAATTGACATCCTATGTACATAAACTCAGTTTTTATACACCCTTATTTTAATATTAACAACAATTTTAGAAGTGCTTTTCCTTAATACATAAGACATGAATCTCCACTCTTCCTCCAGTCCCTGTTCTTTAGATCACAATACTTAATATAAAACAAGGTTAAAAATACACACTTCCTGAAAGCAAGGAATGCAATGTATTTGTCACTCCAGACTTTTTCAAGAGCGCCAATATTTGGACGATATTATTGGTGTTGCAATTTTTATTTACACCATTGCAAGAATCCACCTGATAATAAAAGAAAAATTTTCCTAAGTGTAATGTCCGTTATTCTGCCTTTAAAAAGATAAACCTCTATTATGACAGCTCCAGCATATGCACCTACAGATTAGGCTGCCAGAAGAAGTTTAAATCCCTATTTTGCACTTATAGTATAGCACATACATTGCTTCTCCGAGTACTGGACATGAGTATTTATTCATAATCTATATTCTAACACATGGATGATCAAGACTGAATCCTGACACTTCCCTTTCATTTTAGCTTTAAAAGCATTGGTGCATTCAAGCACTGAAATGTATAACCAGTGTATAACCAGTGTTTCAAATTGCTCATATAAAAGCAATATTACAAGAATATTTTAAATTCATATTGGATCACTCAGTGTATCCAGGATAATTTTACTCATGAAAGTTTACATTTAACAGTTAAATTAACACTTTCATAAACATCTTTTTTGTTAAAGGGGTTGTAAACCCTCAGGTTTTTTCACCTTAATGCATCCTATGCATTAAGGTGAAAAAACACCTAGCACTGACTGTCCCCCCAGCCTCCCTGTTTTACTTACCTGAGCCCTGGAAGTTTCCCTGGTGGGGATGTGCTGTCCCACTGCCTGGGGTCCTCTGCTCTTGATTGGAAAGATTGATAGCAGTGCAGCCATTGGCTCTCGCTGCTGTTAATAAAATCCATACATTCTTCGGCTATGGAACCCCTGGGAGATCGCTTCTCCTAGGGGGTTATCTGATGTGGGGAGGAGCCACGAGAGATGCAGAGGATGGTGTTTGGGGCCACTCTGTGCAAAATGAGTTGCACAGTGGAGGTAAGTATGACATGTTTGTTATTTTTTATTTTTTTTTAATAATCAAAGCTTTACAATCACTTTAAAGGTCAGCAACAATTTTTCTGTGTGTTTGCCTTATTACATTGAAGAATATGTAAACTTATAGACAGCATTGCCTATTTTCGGACATCCTGCAGCATACTAAAGTTGCAACACCTATAATGTGATGGAGTAAGAACAGACAATAATTAATTTCTAATTATGTGACCCAAACCGATGCATTTGGAAGTCTTCATACCTATGATTAGGCCTGTTAGTGGCTTCAATTATGGGTGGATGATGAGAATAAAAAGACAGGAAGGAAAGTTTACATTTCTGTTCTAAATTACCTGAGCAGTACGGTCTCATGCCATAGGCATGAGAAAAGGCATCCATCCTCCCAAACTGGTGCTTTTTACCAGGTATTTATCTTTTATCTCCTGAAACCCTATTTTTTTAAAAGCTGGAAATCACATGTCAGCAGTTTAAATTGTGTCACTTTTTTTCTAGATGTCACTAGAGTCCCTAAAATGTGTAACAGACCCCTGGATTCTGGCTTTGTTTTAAAAAAGGGACCAATGAAAAAAAAAGGAAAATGTGTGGCGTCCCCCCATGAAATTCATACTGGATTCCTTGGGTCTGGTATGGATTTTGAGACGGAGTCATCACTTTAAAAATTTAGATCAGCCCCCTAATCTGAACATGCAGCCTGGCTGGTCCGGGGGGGGGGGGGGGGGGATGAGCATGCCTTCCTCCTGAACTATACCAGGCCACATGAGCTTAACAACGGGGGTGTCTTGTCCCCATGTTGATAAGAGTAAGGGTCTCTTCCCCACATCCCTGCCTCTGTGGTTGTGGGGGTCTACAGGCTGTAGGCCTATCTGAATTTGGAAGCCACCTTTAAAAATAAGGGGGCTCCCAGATACCACCTACCACACGTGAATGAGTAAGGGCTACATAGTACCTCTACTCACACACAAAAGATAAATGTAACCTAGAAATAAAAACATTCATTTACATTTTCTTTTTTTTTTTTCCATCATCTATAATGATGTCCGTCGCCTGTCGACTCACCAAAATTAAAAACCTGATGGACCTAGTACACACAACTCCTCAAGCTGTCATCCCCTATATAAGGGAAGGGGCGGGGATAGTAGTGACATCATTAACCAAAAACTGCCATAGCTGAACAGGGGGTTGGATGGGCAAAAGTTCAGGTGTTCGTCCAAACGTCTGAATAGTTAAAGTCTGGTCCAAAGATAGGTTTGGACTGAACCATTGGTTCATTCTTAGTCATAAAGAACATGGTTTATATAAATAGCTGCTTTTTAGGGTGTATACGTTAGACATTACCATTCACAACAATTTAACAGTGGACAGACAAATATATTGTTTAACCACTTAAGCCCCGGACCAATTTTTAGCCAAAGGACCAGGCCCCTTTTTGCGATTCAGCACTGCGTCACTTTAACTGACAATTGCGCGGTAGTGCGACGTGGCTCCTAAACAAAATTGGCGTACTTTTTTTCCCACAAATAGAGCTTTCTTTTGGTGGTATTTGATCACCTCTGCGGTTAAAATTTTTTGCGCTATAAACAAAAATAGAGCGACAATTTTGAAAAAAATGCAATATTTTTAACTTTTTGCTATAATAAATATCCCCAAAAAATATATTAAAAAAAAATTTTTTTTCCTCAGTTTAGGCCGATACGTATTCTTCTACATATATTTGGTAAAAAAAATCACAATTAGCGATTATTGATTGGTTTGCGCAAAAGTTATAGAGTTTACTAAATTGGGGATAGTTTTTATAGCATTTCTATTAATATTTTTTTTTTTTACTAGTAATGACGGCGATCAGCGATTTTTATTGTGACCGCGACATTATGGCGGACACATCGGACATTTTTGACACATTTTTGGGACCATTGTCATTTATACAGCAATCAGTGCTTTTTAAATGCACTGATTCCTGTGTAAATGACACTGGCAGTGAAGGAGTTAACCACTAGGGGGCGGGGACGGGGAGGGGTTAAGTGTGTGTGTTTTTTTTTTTTTACTGTAGGGGGCGTGGCTTTGCGTCTGACAACACTGATCGGCTTTCCCGATGACAGGGAACAGCCGATCAGTGTCAGTCGCGCTAGGAAGCACGGGGAGAGGTTTGTTTACACAGACCTCTCCCCGTTCTTCAGCTCTGTGACCCGATCGCGGGACACCAGCGGGTCATGGAGCTCAGGACCAGGTCACGAGCGCGACCCACGGCTGGGCTCTTAAAGGGCCACGTACAGGTACGTGGTTGTGCCCAGCCGTGCCATTCTGCCGACGTATATCGGCGTGAGGCAGTCCTTAAGCGGTTAAGTACATCTAAAAATTTAATAAAGTATTTGAAACCAGTTCAACATGTGGCTTAAACTATCCATTTAAAGCTATAAAAAAAATGTGACCTGTGTTTACCTTGGGTGTCCAGAGCTACAAATTTGCATGTTGGTATTTGCAGTTCCATGAATACCAAAGACCAGCAAGTGGCCTGAAAGTGGTTTAGTTATTTGTACGGAATTCTTTTTTTTTTCCAGAAAACACGTAAAGTATTTCTTCTTATAGCCTACAACAAGGGTGTGAAATGTAATTCTGAAGCTGCTCCTGGATGACCTTCCACTGGTGAGTGCTACATGATGTGATGTTCTAACACAATAGAGAACACTCAGGTCTCCTTGTACTTGGCAACGAAAGAAACAATTTTTTTAATCTCAGTACATGAATTATTGGCAATGTGTTTGAAGTGGGTCCAAAGTTTCAGTCTAACTGACTTGTATTTTCCCAAGAGATTTGTCATAGGCTTGGGATTTTTGGAAAGACTATATTAGAAGAGTAACAGAGGGCAGGCATTTGCTACCTCTTAAACTTTACAGTGCCTGACTCCTTACTAATATGTTTCAAACATCAAACATCCTATTACAGTGCTACTGCATGAAGATATATTAAATCATTTCCTGTAGGGAAAACACATATATTTACCTGTCTCAGCAGAGGTTCAGGGTCGCATTACTGCAAATAAAGGCAATTTAAAGAACTAGTAAGTTAGTTTCAAAAATTAAATAAATATAGGCAGTGATTGGTAGGATCAGTCTTAAGGCCCGTACACACGATCAGACTTTTTGACAACAAACATGCAAATTAGCTGTTTTGGACCAACATCCGACCGTGTGTATGTTCCATCGGACCAACTTTTTCAGTTTTCATCGGACTTTTGTTAGCTGTGCGAATGGACCAACTTTCTGCCAACAAAAGTCTGATGGATCAAAGTCCGACCGTGTGTACACAAAACCATCGGACTTTTGTACAAAGTACAAACACGCATGTTAAGAACCAATGCAAAAGATCAGACAACAATATAGAAGTTGACCAAAGGTGGCGCTGGAATATTCGAACGTCCTCTTTTGAAGTGTCGTCAGTAGGTTGAAACGTCACTACGTTCATGTTTGTTGCCTAAAAAGTCAGATCGTGTGTATGCAATACCAACTTGGGGGCCAACGCCAAGTGTCGTCAGTAGGTTGAAACGTCACTACGTTCATGTTTGTTGCCTAAAAAGTCAGATCGTGTGTATGCAATACCAACTTGGGGGCCAACGCCCTTTGTACAAAAATCCACGGGAAAGTTGGTACAAGGTCTGATCGTGTGTATGAGGCTTTATTCTGATTTTAATTTATGAGTATTACTACAACTCTATAGCCCATTAATAAAGGACAGTTCTGATTTTTCTATGGCAGTGTATATAACCCTAACAGTGAACTTTTTTATATGCTCTCTTCTGCTCTTTAATTATATATTATTGAAACTGCTTTGTTATATCAGTTTGATAGGTGCAAAAATCCTGTTCAGAAATTCAGAACTGTCCTGTGTCCTGTGCACACTTCCTGTGTTCTCTCATAGAGTCTATCTAGCAGCCTGCAACCCAGTTCTTATTGATTACAAAATGATATGTTTATATATTATAGGGCAGGGGTAGGCAACCTCGGCCCTCCAGCCCGTGGTGAAACTACAAGTCCCATGAGGCATTGCAAGAACCTGACAATCACAGATATTATTCCTAGAGGCAGAGGCATGATGGATGTTGTAGTTTCAAAACAGCTGGAGTGCAGAGGTTGCCTACCCCTGTTATAGGGTTTTGAATGTAGGAAGGGTTATGTCGTTTACCAAAAGAAACTGGGCAGGGCTAACACCGGTCAGTGTGTTTTTATCCCTTAACAGTAGTGCTTTTCTGGTAGATCAATATTTTTTTTGCAGGATCTTTAAAAGTATAAAACAGTGGAAATGTGCATATACAATATTACTGACATGCACTGCATGTTTTTTTTTTTCTTGACATACATCTTTACTTAAAGTGTATGTAAAGCCACTCATTTTATTTATATTTTGCTTGTTTTAGAGAAAATGTGGAGACTATGGAAACACTGTTCAATTTACAGTGGTGTGAAAAAGTGTTTGCCCCCTTCCTCATTTCCTGTTCCTTTGCATGTTTGTCACACTTAAGTGTTTCGGAACATCAAACCAATTTAAACAATAGTCAAGGACAACACAAGTAAACACAAAATGCAATTTGTAAATGAAGGTGTTTATTATTAAAGGTGAAAAAAAATCCAAACCATCATGGCCCTGTGTGAAAAAGTGATTGCCCCCCTTGTTAAAACATACCATAACTGTGGTTGTCCACACCTGAGTTCAATTTCTCTAGCCACACCCAGGCCTGATTATTGCCACACCTGTTCACAATCAAGGCATCACTTAAATAGGAGCTGCTTGACACAGTAAGGTCCACCAGAAGATCCTTAAAAGCTACACATCATGCCGAGACCCAAAGAAATTCAGGAACAATTGAGAAAGAAAGTAATTGAGATCTATCAGTCTGGAAAGGGTTATAAAGCCATTTCCAAAGCTTTGGGAATCCAGCGAACCACAGTGAGAGCCATTATCCACAAATGGCGAAGACATGGAACAGTGGTGAACCTTCCCAGGAGTGGCCGGCCGCCCAAAATTACCCCAAGAGCGCAGCGACGACTCATCCAAGAGGTCACAAAAGACCCCACAACAACGTCCAAGGAACTGCAGGCCTCACTTGCCTCAGTTAAGGTCAGCGTTCATGCCTCCACCATCAGGAAAAGACTGGGCAAAAATGGCCTGCATGGCAGAGTTCCAAGGAGCAAACCACTGCTGAGCAAAAAGAACATCAAAGCTCGTCTCAATTTCTCCACAACACATCTTGGCGATCCCCAAGACTTTTGGGACAACATTCTGTGGACCGATGAGACAAAAGTGGAACTCTTTGGAAGGTGTGTGTCCAAGTATATCTGGCGTAGAAGGAACACTGCATTTCAGAAAAAGAACATTATACCAACAGTAAAATATGGTGGTGGTAGTGTGATGGTCTGGGGCTGTTTTGCTGCTTCAGGACCTGGAAGACTTGCCGTGATAAAAGGAACTATGAATTCTGCTGTCTACCAAGAGATCCTGAAGGAGAATGTCCGACCATCTGTTCGTGTACTCAAGCTGAAACGAACTTGGGTTCTGCAGCAGGACAATGATCCTAAACACACCAGCAAGTCCACCACCGAATGGCTGAAGAAAAACAAAATGAAGACTTTGGAGTGGCCTAGCCAAAGTCCTGACCTGAATCCTATTGAGATGTTGTGGTATGACCTTAAAAAGGCCGTTCATGCTCGAAAACCCGTTCATGTAACTGAATTAGGACAATTCTGCAAAGATGAGTGGGCCAAAATTCCTCCAGGACGCTGTAAAAGCCTCATTGCACGTTATCGCAAACGCTTGGTTGCAGTTGTTGCTGCTAAGGGTGGCCCAACCAGTTATTAGGTTTAGGGGGCAATCACTTTTTCACACAGGGCCATGATGGTTTGGATTTTTTTTCACCTTTAATAATAAACACCTTCATTTACAAATTGCATTTTGTGTTTACTTGTGTTGTCCTTGACTATTGTTTAAATTGGTTTGATGTTCCGAAACACTTAAGTGTGACAAACATGCAAAGGAACAGGAAATGAGGAAGGGGGCAAACACTTTTTCACACCACTGTATATTGCTAGGGAAATTCATCCTTTACCATTGGTCCTGGTGACCATTTTCTCTGGTACAAAAACTAATAGCAAATCCAATAATTCTGAGTTGCCGCAGAAACCAGAACAGGCGGTGAGGTCAAAAAGAATCAATGGGCATTTCTGTTCTGGTTACAACTTGTTTTGGATCTCCTGGTAATTCTTGCTGTGTTTTTGGCACAGGAAAGAGAGGGAAATCTCCATAACAGGGCACAGAAAGATAACTTTTTAAACTATCTTTTAATATATCCAAAATTTACATACCTAATTAAAATACACATTAATCTGTTCTTATCCTAAATCTCCTTTGATTTCTCGGATTCATTCATCATAGATTAGTTTGATTTTATTTAAATAATTTTTACCATGAACATGTGCCTGAACTTTGCGCACCAAAGTGTTAACACATTCTGCAAAGCCAAAAAGTGTCAAAAACGAATTAAATCCTAATTTCAGCTGTCAGCATAGTCATATCACCATGCATGTAAATCCAAAATCTTATTCCATCAGGTTGCCAGCGCTCATAAATCTCCAGGAGTGTCAGTTTGTAACTAATTCACCAGTTCTTGTTGTCAATATGATATATCAGTTTGCGTCTCTGTCACATACTTACCCTTTTGATTACTACCTAACAATGGGTTAATGTGCCCTGGGTCAAAGGCAATCAATCAGTCCCCTTAATTTTTAAATACAGTATATACCAGATCTGTGGTACAGTAAATGAAAAGGCTTCCCTCCATCACTGCTCCACAATGACTGCACTGTCCACTTTTGCTCAAAGCCTCATTCTCAGACCTGCTTCCTGCTCCTACAGACACGCTCCAGAACCAGGCTCTCCAGTCAATCATTACGGAGCCATAAAAGAATTCCTGACAACTTTTTAGAAAAGTGAAGAATGTCAACCTTTTAATTACTTAAAGTATAACAAAAGACAAAACTTTTTCTTAAGTTTTGCATAGGGTAGAGATGGATTAGAACACCTGTCAGTTTTTTTTTTATTGGTGTCTGTGTCCTCTCTATTTGTCCTGTTTACCGTTATCATTGAAAGTGAACGTAAAAGAAAATCTAAAATTTTGGGTTGTACCCAGAAAAGTAATAGAGGGGAAATCTTCCAAATGGGACACTAGTTCTGGTGGCCTCGGGTCCCCAAAGGGTTATCTTAATTTGCAGGGATTTCCTCTCACTTTCTTGTTTGGTTATGGGACAGGAAGTGAAGGTAAATCTCCCCAATGAGGCACAGATGGCAAAACATAAACCAACAGGGGTCAGAACCCTTCCTTACTCTATCCAAAATGAAAAAAAATATTTTTTACCTATAGTTCTATTTTAACAATGTAATATTATGATCAGGGAGAGGGTAACACCGCAGCGAGGAAGGGAGAACATCATGGAAGGAGCTGTATGCACAGATCAGACAGAGTAGGTGCAACGGGTAACTGGAGAGCTTGGTTGCACAGTGTGTCTGTAGAGTAGGAAGTGGGTCTGAGAGTGAAACTTGGTGTGTACTTGGGGTTCATGACAAAGTCTATGGGTACAACACATAGGATGGAGTCAATGTGATGTGATCATGAACATGGGAGGACATAGGTTGCAAGTTTGTAGACACAGTAACAATAATGCCGACACTCTAGGTTGGAATCAGAAACTCAAAGGCAACTTCCTAGTGCATGAGACAAGGTGCATTGTATAATGTGAGTGTTTTTTTAAATTTGTTTTTAAATAAGGTATTATATGATGGAAAGCAGACCGACTGATGTGAATTGTGTATCAGAGTGAATTATATGGAGTGGCACAAGAAGCACAATTGCACTTTACGTTAGACCGTTAATTAGCACTTTAAATGATTATATTTATGCAGTATGTTGCAATTATTGATTATGGGAGTGATGACTGATTGGTTTTTAGAAAAATACAAATTAGCCTTTGATGCAGGTTCTTACCTTGTAAAAAGTTATAATGTTAAGTCTGAGTAACAACTGGTGAGGCTGAAGAAGAGGAAACTAAAGCCTGCCTTACACAGCTTAAATGTTGGCGGATCCATGCTGAATCATCCAAATTCAAGCTATAGGTGTGCCTGTCAGCACCACTGAGCTTAACAAAAGTTGAGGAGCCAGGAGGAAAAGTGTCATCCAAACAGTACCAGCATCTAAGCAGATAAAGGCACTGTTTTACGCTTTTTAGCATGATTGGAGGAATCCATTTCAATAAATGTATTTGATTTCTATAAGTGTATAGCAGCTTCAGAAATGACTTCCCCCTGCCTGTAGTAGACTAATGACATCATATCAGCCCAGGTAAAGTCACTTAAATGGATTTTAAGAATGTTTTTCTAATAAAAAAGGTACAGCTTTTTTTGAAAATGTATAGTGTTGCTGTATATTGTAACATGTCCCGGATTTGACATGGAATTTGTCCATTTAGCTCCATTTAAAAATATTACACCTCAGGTAGGAATAGAGATTGTTATAAATAGAGTACTCATGAGATTAAAAAATAATAAATCATTTTGATTTGAGCATAGCTGGGTGACCAATGACAGGCAGCAATCAGTCTGCATTATGTCAGGGGTCTACAAACTGGTAGTAAAGGAACACTGGCCTATAGCATTACTGTATGACATAGGAGCCTTTCTGCATTTATTTATTATAAAACTTCATCACACATGATGCCCTGTCAGTGTTCAATAGCAAAGCTAGATGGGTTATATAGTTCCCCAACTGGTGATATTGGCAAAAATCTATTTAAAATATTCCCTGATTTATTTATTCCTTTTTTTTTTTTTTAAGACATAAGAAAAATATATATTATAGCATTAAGGAATCTGCATAATAGAAGTGTATGATACCTTTTAAAAAAAAAAGTTAAAATAAGAACAGGCCGTTTGTCTTGTGCTTTTTTATCACCTTCAAAGCCAATGAGGGAGATCGTGGAGTGTCTACAACTGTAAACTGCACCAGCAGCACACGCTACAGTAACCAGGAATGTGTATTTCTGCAGATGATTAAATCAATACAATTTTGACAAGACTTGTTGGAACATGCTTCTTTATTTTACGCAATTCCTTCCCTTTTGTCGAGGGCATTTATCAACCTGCCTGGCTGTCAGCTAATGGAGATTGTTCTTTAGACTGCACTTGATAGAAGGACGTGGTTATGATGCGTGCCAATAGTTAGCCAAGATATCGTTGGGGGAACAAAGAGCTTAGCTGGGGCTCAGGGCCTTTTAGTCAGGGTGAGATTTCCTGACAATAAAGCCTTAAGACAACAAATTTTCTTCACCATATAAACATGCTATTCAGCCTAAATATCACAGCATCTATAAATAAAAATATCACATTTTCTATAAATCAAAAGATGGATGAACAAAATTGTTGTCTGTACAGATTGCAAAGTCTTCTGGACTTCTATGTTATTAAACAATAGGATGCAACATAAACCTGACACTTTAGCATTGGCCAGTTCTGCGAATAATAACAACTGGTAACTCCAGTGGGGAGATCTCACATTGGGCTTCTAGAGGGGACTGATGTTTAAATCTAGGAAGTAACTAAGCTCACTTGCATACATTCATAACTGCATGATGGTTATGCCTAAAAGGATCAGTTTAGCCAAAAGTAATATTTTAGTTACAGGTGGAGTCTAGTGGGCTGAGGCAGCCCCTTCTTTTATAGCTTGAATATTGCAGGAGGATCCCTGCCATTATTCCTGTTCTATGAGTTATGGATGTTCCCACCTACATTTGCATGTTCTAGTTTTTCCTTGCTTTCTTTGTAATATCAAATAAACAGGTGTTTATGGAGTGGAAGCTCCTTATAATGGGTTCAACAGGTGTCCTGATACCAGAATCTAAGTGCAAAAATCTCTCCAACAGAGTACCTAAGTAATTGCCAGCTAGTTTAATTCCCCAGCATTCAAAGTGATGTACAGTATATCAACTTCTTATAGAGAGACTATAGACAAATTCAGTAGGCTTTCAACGCCCAACTCTAAGCTCGGGCAAGAATAAAAAAAAAAAAAAAAGTATACTTACCTTTTTTCTAGGTGTTTTCAGTCCAGTTCAATCCAGTTCAGTAAAATCATGGTGCCACACTCTGCAACATGTCTCCTAGAGATAAAAGATAAATACCTGGTAAAAAGCATCAGTTTGGGAGGGTGGATGCCTCTTCTCATGCCTATGGCATGAGATCTTACTGCTCAGGTAATTTAGAACAGAAATTTACACTTTCTTTCCTGTCATTTTATTCTCATCATCCACCCATAATTGAAGCCACTAACAGGCCTAATCATAGGTATGCAGATTCGCAAAT
Organism: Lithobates sylvaticus; assembly: GCA_028564925.1. NCBI lineage: Eukaryota > Metazoa > Chordata > Amphibia > Anura > Ranidae > Lithobates > Lithobates sylvaticus. The sequence goes on along the minus strand of CM053036.1, from coordinate 129,002,957 downwards.
GCTTGAGCGTCTATACTTGGTTTATTACGGTATATATTATTTTATTATTTCCTTCTTGTGTGTTTATGGCAAGATGTAAATCCAGTTTGCACCCACCAACCCGGTTTTTGATTTTTTGTATTTAGGGCCCTATATATCTGTGCTATTAGCCTTCCTGTAAGGGCTAATTGGTTTACGGATTAACATCCAGCTTTTGACACGTTAGGTGGGTAATCCCTCCACTGGCTGCACTTTGATGTGCACCCCTGGGGATTGATAGAGAGGGTGGGCCCCCTAACATCATATGACATTTGTTATTCTTTGTTTATTTTGCTGCTGCATCTGCTCCCACACTTGCCCCAGGGGGAGGCATTGTGGGGTTTTGGTCATCACATTGCCTGCTCTTTGGCGCGTGGATCCTCATTTGGTTTGGTGAGCCCTTTGTACTGCTAAAATTGTTATCAATGGTAAATATGTCTCTTTATATATTTGTTTTCTTGTTAAATTTCAGTTTGTAATAAGCGCTCCCCTATCCATTCTTAAGAAGCGGTTTCCTTCAAAATGCATTGATCTGCATTCTAGACACCCCCAGAAATTTGTAAATAATCTGAATGTACAGTTTGAGGCTGTTACCCAACACCACTTTCCAGTGTTCTATGTTACCAGGATGTGGTGCCCATAGCAACCCTTATTACTCCTTATATGAAACATGACAAGAATTTGGTGAGGAATTAGTTTGATTTGTTGTACAAAATCCATACTCCAAAGTCATTAAAACTGTACACATCTGATTAGTAACACTCAGTACCTCAGTGTGTCTCAATGTATGCACTCCATTATCTTTGCCTTGGGGCTTGCAAACTCCTTTCTAATCAGGGTACCTGTGATGTATACATTATAAGCCAGGCCCTTTAATTGTATTGATTGTTTAGTAAGACATTTTTAAACAGTTATTACCCATAATAGTTTTACATACTGTATACTTTATTATATGCTGGAACATCACAGTTTTAAATGTACTTAAAAGTAGAAGTACCCTTATAAATGTGGGTGGGGTTGGGGGTGCTCCAAGCTCACACCATTGTTAAACAAGGCTGGTGTTAGGCGACCCCCACTTTTTGATGTGAACTGTGCCAATAGTAGGGCCCTATTCACAAATGAGCAGTGGTTTGCCAGCAAATAGCCCTTTTACTTGCACTTTATGTGTTTTCTTTTTATATGTTTGTCAAATATTGATGCAACAAGCAAATCTTTTTTTGATTTGTAATGCAACTGCCACGCAATAGTAGGTGTTCCAGCATCATCAACATGTATGTTCTCGGATCACTAAATTACCAAACATGGGGATGGGGGTTGTCTGGTGCCCTATTGTAATATCTGGATAAACAAATGATGTACTTAGTGGGCATCCTTGTGTGTATCTTAGGTGTAATTTGTTATTTTGACTGCAATGTACCTTTTATAAAGTAACATTCTTTAAAGAGTTAGAAGTTCTTGACTGTAAAGACCAAGGTACTTTGGTGCTGAGATGTTGCTATATCTGTGTCTGAATGGTAGAACTTTACTGATTGACAGCGGCTGCTTTAATTTTTATTAATAAGTTTGAGGGTCTGTGTCGATGTGCTTTGGACTTGTGTCCAAAGCATGGGTTTGATATCTGTTTGAAATGCTTCTGAGACATTCATTAGAAAGTGTATTTTACCTGCAGTTGCCCTCCTTCTAACCTACCCTTGACTTGCTTTAGGCAGGTTTTGCATTCCTATTGACTTGTATAGTAATGCAAAACACACTTGAAGAAAACAAAAGCCCTTTGACAATGGCCCTCATACTCATCACTTATGGCCCTGGGCACTCCCTTGAGTATCCTGCTTCTACTCTCACTCAGAATAGTAGTCCACAATAAAGAGATAGCTTTTGTATACCCACTAACTACTTGAACTTGTAAAAATGCCCTGTCACCTCTTTATATTGACCAGTATATATAATACCAAGTAAATGTTTTTAAGGGTTTCTTCACTTCATATATGACATTACTGTGACTGACAACCAGATTGGAAAATAGGGACATTACCATATTTACAATTTTTATATTACCTAGTGCCGCTTGAAATTCCATCAAATTATTCCACAAACCATCTGCTTTCGAGGGCGAACAGATATGTTTGTGTAAATGTATAGGAATAAAAGGCCAAATTCAAAAGTCAAAAGACAACACTGTTAATACTGACCCAAGGGGCAGGATAAGATAAATATGCTGGAGCTTCTTCCAAAAGGGAAATGCATGAGAATGTTACACAATGGCTGCTGATAATCATGCATTGCTCTGTAATGTATATTTATATATTCCACACAAAAAGGAAAAGAATAGAAGCCCTTTCAGTCCGTGCAATACTACGCCCACTGTGACACCATGCTGAACACTCAGATCAAGTCTTCCCTCAATAAGGTGATAAAAGTCATCCTTGGCATTATGTTTATAGACCATAATCCCCTTTATTGCCAAATAATTATGCATTGTTTTTATTTTTCCCATCTTCTTCATATCAAGGACAACCAGAAAGGGTACTACACATAGATGGAGGCCTAAATTTGGAACCCTAAAATATAATTTGGACAAGATTTCCATTCTTCCAAACAGACACACTAGCTGCACAAAAATTTTAGTTTTGTTTAGTTATTACGAGACTAATCCTTGACGTTTAAAATATTTGCCACTAATTCTACAGCTAAACTTCAAATACAACATAACGCTATTGCAGAAAACTACAGCAGCTCATTCCTAGCCAATCTCTATATATTGTATACCAGTATCTACCAATAGGGCAATGTAAGTTCAGTGAAAAACATAAGTAAAAAGAAAAGTGTAAGTGTACTTATGTATAAAATATAGTCAAATGTTAAATTTCATTATTCATTCTTCAGTAAAATTAAATACTTGTCAGTGTGCACTTGAAAGCACCTCCTCTATTTTTTTGGGGTAAACAATAGGACTCTTTAACTAGGGCCATATTTCTATCTTTGGAGCCTTTTGGCCTTTGGTGCCCAAAGCAAACCTGTGCTAGGTCATCCACGGAACTCTTTCTTGCTTTACAGATTGTAAATTGGCTTAGAAAATGCGAATGTGTGAAAATGTAAAAAAAAAAGAAGCTTTTATGAGTCCCTATTATTGCTTATAATCAAGCTACTGTAAATGTTTTACCAGTGATTATACAGAGAAAAGCTTCCTATTTGCCTCTGACATCTATAGGCACAAGCCTATTGTCCCAATTTGTAAATCCAACACTAGGCACAATGAGTATGTACCTATAGGCAACAGAGGCACTGACCTTTCCCAAAATATATTGTAAATGAGTGCTTATTTACTTACTAGGTATATGCCCTTGTAACTTCCTGGGGTCCTAAACACACCCAGCTAACAAGTTCCTGGGCAAGATAAGTAGCTGGGCAAGTGACCTGCACCCAGCTGAGGGTCCTTCATTGTCAGAACTAGTATTTGGGGATCCCTGCAGGAGCCTAATAGCATGCAGCTTTATTGAAAGCCCTAGCCACTGTGAGGAGCTATTCTGCAATCACTACTAGAGTACTCCAGTTCCAATGGAATAGCCATTCATTGGGCCATGGATCTTTTAGCTGTTCACCTGTCTCACCAGAACTACTCTCGACTTCACTGAGAGGTATGCTGTTTATAGGCACAACTCCAGGTACAGTAGCTGTTTCTGTTTTACTGAAGTAGTAATTCTGATCTAGATTCTGTTGCTATGGAGCCTTATAGAGATTATACTATGCAGCCACATGCTACCCTCTGAGCCACAGAAACACTACTGTGAAGTCCATGTTTGTGTAGCTTTCATAATCTGTTTTTCATTTTTTTGCAGTGTATGCATGCTCTTTGCCATCATAAACCTGTTTTACATTGCTGTTTAGTAAACTGCAAGTTGCAGTTACTCCCTGTCCGATTATTTGGCTTATTACATATTCTGTCAAACTTGGCGTCATGTCAGACAATGGTGATGGGAGTGGTCCAACAGCAGCACCCGGTAATACTACTCCAGAGAGAAGCCGGCAATGAATGAAAGATGTATAGTTAGCTAGGAAAGTGATTTGCATCCAGGTGGGTGGCCTTTCACTGTCAAAACTGACATGCAGGCAGCAGAGCAAGAGCCTATTGGCCTATTGAGATGCAGCTCCTCCAGAAGACCCAGCTTCTGTGAGGAGCCCCTCCCCAATAGCTACCACAGTACTCCAGAGTTCCAGTGCAATTATTCTCTGCCCAGGAGCCTAGGAACCCTCTAGCTGTTCACCTGTGTTACCAGAGCTACCCTGGACATCACCAAAATGGATGCTATTCATGAGGATAATCTGAAGTAGCTATTGTCCTGTTTGAGCCACACAGACACTGATGTGAAGAGTTCAAGTTTGTGCAGCTTTCATAAATTGTTTTGTATTATTCTGCACTATACCTGTATGTGTGTTCTTTGCCATTCTGAACCTGTTCTGCATTATTGTGTTTAATTTTGTACCTGTTTAGTAAACCATAAGATACAGTTGATTCCCATCTGTTTGTTTGGCAAACTATCGATTCTGATAATTTATCAGCAACATTTTTTTACCCTCATCACCAGAAAGATGGCCAACTGATATAGACTTATTTACCTATTATCACAATAATCTTGTTTACATTTTTTTATTAAACAAAGTAGGTACATTAAATGGGTGGGCATTGCATGTTGCGGGAATTAACATAATAAAATAATGACAGAACATCACATTTAGTAGTTTGATTGCAAAAAGTTCTGTTTTGGACCAGCTGGTGGTTCATGTTGTTGGTAGGCTATATGGTACAGTTGGTTCTGTATCAAGATTCCCTAAGTGTATGAAAATATACTGGTAAGGGAAGAAAAGTTGTCAGGTGAACAAAGGAAGAAGAACCTAGTTAGAAGAGTTTGGGAGAGGTGAAGAGAAGTGGTGGAGAACAGGAGGGTAAGAAAGGTGAGTAATGGGTGTGTCTGGGCAGAGGTCACAAGCAAAAACAATTTGAGGTAATCTAGTGTTCAATCCAGAGCAACCATACAGCCTGGTATCATTTTAAAGAGTTACTATATGTAGAATGGTTGATAGTTTTCTATTAGTCATGTACCAGATCATCCTCCATTTGACCTGGTCTATAGCAACTTCTTGGCTTTAGCAAGCATTTGTTTGGTAAAAAAAAAACTTACATTTAAAAGCCCATCAATGCAGCCTTATTAGTGTCATTTGCAGCCTTGTCAGTGCAGCCTTGCCCCCAGTGTCCATTGCAGCCTTGCCCCAGTGCAGCCTTGTCAGTGCAGCCTTGCCCCAGTGCAGCCTTGTCAGTGCAGCCTTGCCCCAGTGCAGCCTTGTCAGTGCAGCCTTGCCCCAGTGCAGCCTTGTCAGTGCAGCCTTGCCCCAGTGCAGCCTTGCCCCAGTGCAGCCTTGTCAGTGCAGCCTTGCCCCAGTGCAGCCTTGCGTGGATCGGTCGGGATCGGCGTATAACACGCACCCACGATTTCCTCCTGATTTTAAGGGGGAAAAAGTGTGTGTTATACGCTGATAAATACGGTAGGTACCAAAAACTGAGGGGTTGATTTAGTAAAGGCAAATAGACTGTGCACTTTGCTAAGTACAGTTGCACTCTGCAAGGGCAGTTGCTCCAGAGCTTAGTAAATGAGGTAAAGATTTACTTTGCATAGAATACCCAATCACATGCACGAATTTTTTTTTTTAAAAATGAATTTTTGCTTGCACATGATTGGATAATGGAAGTCAGCAGAGCTTTACCTCATTCGCTAAGCTCTGGAGCAAATGCATTTGCAGAGTGCACAGTTTATTTTCCTTCGGTAAACCAACCCCTCTGTGCCTACATGTTTCGGGACCAGTCATAGAATGCTGCAGTGGATTAAATCCGGTATCTCAGTCTGTTATCCTCATTTCTGGGGTCCTTTCACTCTGCCTTTAACCGGTTCCCGACCGGCGCACAACGATATACGTCGGCAGAATGGCACGGACAGGCAGGAGGGCGTATATATAAGTCCCTCCTTAATGCCGTCCGTGCCATTCGGAGCGCGCCGGGAGCTGCGCGCTCCCACACCGGTCGGGACCCCCATGAGGCCAGTCGCGGGTCCCGCGGACTCGATCGCAGCGGGGACACCCGCGATCGTCTCACGGGAAGGCAGAACGGGGAGATGCGGAAATAGACAGCATCTCCCCGTTCTGCCTAGCAACTAGTGACGCCGATCTCTGCTCCCTTTGATTGGAGTAGAGATCAGCATTCACTAGCTGACAGCCACGCCCCCCCCCCCCACAGTAAGAAACACACCCCTAGGCATACTTAACCCCTACACTGCCCCCTTGTGGTTAACCCCTTCACTGCCAGTGTCATTTATACAGGAATCATTGCATTTAAATAGCATTGATTGCTGTATAAATGACAATGGTCCCAAAAATGTGTCAAAAATGTCCGATGTGTCCGCCATAATGTCGCAGTCACAATAAAAATCGCTGATCGCCGCCATTACTAATAAAAAAAAAAATTATTAATAAAAATGCTATAAAACTATCCCCTATCTTGTAAACGCTATAACTCCTGCGCAAACCAATCAATAATCGCTTATTGCGATTTTTTCCCCAAAAATATGTAGAAGAATACGTATTGGCCTAAACTGAGGAAAAAAAATGTTTTTTTATATATTTTTGGGGGATATTTATTATAGCAAAAAAAAATAGAAAAGAATTGTCGCACTTTTTTGTTTATAGCGCAAAAAATAAAAACCGCAGGGGCGATCAAATACCACCAAAAGAAAGCTCTATTTGTGGGAAAAAAAGCACATCGATTTTGTTTGGGAGCCATGTCGCACGACCGCGCAATTGTCAGTTAAAGCGACGCAGTGCCGAATCGCAAAAAGGGGCCTGGTCCTTTGGCTGCAAATTGGTCCGGTCTGAAAGTGGTTAAATACAAATCTATGAGTAGCATAGGGAAAGCAAAATTCTTTCAGACATTACATTTGCAAATAAATAGCTTTTTTCCCATCCAGACACCTGAAAGAAACTTATGTCAGTCTCTCTTTAAACTTTAATAAGTAGCTTGCAATTGCATTAAGGTTCAGCAACTGTTCTTGGTAAGAATATTTTTTTAGAATTGTAAAGCATCACCTATTGCAGCAGAAGGCTAGGCAGCAAGGTATTTGACTGCATACATCTGTTATGCTTTGTTGTGATTCCCCCCCCCCCCCCTCTCCCTTAAATGAGACCCTGGGATAAAAAATAGCCACTGATACAGGGACAGATCACATTCTCAGTGGAAATGCATTAAAACAGAATTAAGAAGAAGAATTACGCAAAAGCATCATCTTCCTCAATGTCGACCTTCTTGTGAGCTTAATGAGTGCTTAGATATAGCCCTAATGGAACGAGGAAGAATGAAGAGATTTATTTCCAGTGGTACGGCAGGTCACAGTACAAAAGAAGATACACAATACAGAAATATATTTTAGATAAAACCCATCTATCTATCTATCTATCTATCTATCTATCTATCTATCTATCTATCTATCTTTCTATCTATCTATCTTTAATTTTAACCTACATATGTTCACATGAGTGTATGCATTCTATACAGATGAAGACAAATACATGCATACACAAACATGCACATATTTTATACAGAGGTATACACGCACTCATATATGCATATAGCTATAGGTAAATCTAGTAAGCGCTGGATTCTGCATAGGCTCCTGATTGCGGCAAGGAAGCTGCTCACTCAACTGTGACTTTACAAGTAATCCTGTTTGTAAGTTATTATTTATCTTCAAGAAAGTTTGTCAAACTCTGGCTTTGATTTTTCCCCCTGATTTCCCTCTTGTGGCACGCTCTCGCACATGCTCCCCATATAATTTATGACTGCCTCTGGTCCTGATGACAGATTATTAAAAGTAGAATTAGTTTTTGCGCTGAATTTTTCCACTGGGAATTGGGAAGGCAGGCGCTCTCCGTGGAAGGTCTCCTCCGAGGTCTCCATTACTAATAGAAGTTTTTTGATGGGGTGAGGAGACTAATGATTTGAATTTACTGTGGCAGCAGTCACGTGGGCTGCCAGGCATCAGCAGAACAGACAAGAGGTTAACTTCCTCCCTGTGGAGAGGTTTATTGGATTGTTTAGCAGCAGAAGGATAATGCTTTTGTCATAGACTGCTGCTGCTATTGCTGTGCAGCACAACAGCAGCCAGCTAGCCATAGGAAGGAGGGGGACTTACATGTTATCAGAGAAATAATACTGAGGATAATCAAAATGATAGGGTATTATTTTTATTTAAATGGACATATTTAGAAATACTGTGTTGGAGTGTATGACTATTACTTAGCTCTGTAGTATTCAGTACTTATATTTATTCAGTATTTATATTTATCATGTACTTTTTTTCCCTTGTCGTATATTTGTTACATTTTTTTACCTTGTTGGGTCTTCCTGCAAGATGATAAGTCAATCAATAAATTAAGCATGCGTGTGTGTGTGTGTATCTGTGTGTACCTGGGAGCTTTTGAAAATCAATGGGTCTGAGAATGAGGGTGGGACAGAAGAGGTGGGGCTAATAGTTGTGTGCTACTACCAGGAATGGCCAGCCCATACCAGGCGCAGGGGCGCCACCCTCCTAGTTTGCATGCAAGGATGCATGCGGGGCGATGGACTCATTTTTTTTTAAGTCACATGATTAAAGCCTGATGCTCTAATTGGATTGAAAAAGGTTGAGCACTGCGCCCTGAACCCACCCACTTGTGACACTAGTCAATTAATATTCGCTATTGATCGGGTTGGCCCAGGAGGAGACGCTGAGGAAGCCGCGGAGGGGCTGAGTGCAGGGGGACCATGAAGGGGTGAGTGCAGACCTGGGGGGAGTTTGTTTGCCGCCCCCCCAAAAAATCTGACAGTTCTTAAATAGGTAAGGGGCGGGGCCACCTGGCATCATCACCTGGTGGCACTGCCCCCTTAGTGACATCACCAAACCAGGATGCACCAGTCGGTGATGTCACATAAGGGCGGTGCCACCAGGGGATGTCTCCAGGTGGCTCCTCCCCTTACCTATTTAGGAACTGTCAGACGGTGTAGCAGGCAGTCGGCGTGGAGCCTTCGTTGCCAGCGGAGCTTTTTTTCTTCTTTTTTTCCAGATCCGGTGATGATTGATGATGGATCCACATTGGGGGACATTTTCTTTTTAATAAAAGAGTTGTCAAAAACTGTGTGTGTGTTTCTATTTATTTTTGACACTTTTTTTGGTGAATATGTAGGGGTACAATGTACCCAATACTTATTCACATAGGGGGGGCAGGCATGTGAGGGGGGGGGGCACTTGCTCATCCCCCCTTTCTTGGTCTGCCAGGCTGCATTCTCTTTTTCTCCTAGCAATTTTTTTCTAGTGTATATTGCTTGTGGTATGCAATGTAGTATACACTCCCTGTCCATTCTGGGAAGATTGAAAAAGTATACATACATGTATACCAATGGAGCTGGGTGCTGGCTCAATGTAACTTCAGCATGCACGTGACGTCAGAGGAAGGCGGGGTCGTCCGTTTTCTTCACTGGGTGGCCACGCCCTCAGCTATATAACAGCTGTCACCGAGAAGAAGCGTCACTTGGCGGGAGCCTCCCATGGAGGCGGAGCTGTTGCCGCTTTTTTTGTTTTCGGTCCGACGGGCGGTGTGAGATGGATTTACATTGCGGGACATTTTTTTTTTTTTTTATCTTTTAATAAATGACTTGTCCCAAAGTGTGTCCTGTCTTTTTTTTTTTAATTTTACACTTTTTTTGTGAAATGGTAGGGGTACAATGTTACCAATTCACATAAGGGGGGTGGGATTTGGGGGTCCCTTTGTTAAAGGGGGCCTCCAGATTCCGATAAGGCAAGGGTTGTGGGGATAAGGCCCTTGTCCCCATCAACATGGGGACAAGATGCTTTGGGGGGACCCCAAAGCATCCTCCCCATGTTGAGGGCATGTGGCCTGGTACAGTTCAGTAGGGGGGGCGCTCTCGTCCACCCTCTCTTCTTGCGGCCTGCCAGGTTACGTGCTCTGATAAGGTTCTGGTATGGATTTTGGGGGGGTCCTACGCCATTTAAAAAAAAAACAATTGGCGCAGGGTTCCCCTTAATATCCACACCAGACCTGAAGGGCCTAGTAATGGACTGGGGGGGGGGGGGGCGAACAGGTGAACGCCCAACGTTCGACTTGAACATCTGGCTCATCCCTAGTTTTCTTCTAAGATTGCCCTGTATTTGGCTCCATCCATCTTCCCATGAACTCTGACCAGCTTCCCTGTCCCTGCTGAAGATAAGCATCCCCACAACATAATGCTGCCAGCCTGCCACCATCAGCATCATGTGGGGATGCTGTGTTCAGGGTGATAAGCAGTGTTAGTTTTTCACCACACATAGCAGTTTGCTTTTAGGCCAAAAAGTTTAGACCAAAAAAGTTGCTCTCATGTGACCAGAGCACCTTCTTCCACATGTTTGCTGTGTCCCCAACATGGCGTCTCGCAAACTGAAATTGGGACTTCTTATGGCTTTCTTTCAACAATGGCTTTCTTCTTGTCACTCTTCCATAAAGGCCAGATTTGTGGAGTGCGCGACTAATAGTTGTCCTGTGGACAGATTCTCCCACCTGAGCTGTGGATCTCTGCAGGTCCTCCAGAGTTGGCTGCTCCTCTGATTAATGCTCTCCTTGCCCGGCCTGTCAATTTAGGTGGACGGTCATATCTTGGTAGGTTTGCAGTTCCATACTCTTTCTATTTTCAGATGATGGATGGAACAGTGCTCCGTGAGATGTTCAAAGCTTGGGATATTTTTTTTATAATCTAACCCTGCTTTAAACTTCGCCACAATTTTATCCCTGACCTGTCTGGTGTATTCCTGGGCCTTCATGATGCTGTCTGTTCACTAAAGTTTCCTTACAAAACCTCTGAGGACTTTGCAAAACAGCTGTATTTATACTGAGATTACACAACTGGATTCTATTTACTAATTAGGTGACTTCTGAAGTCAATCGGTTCCACTAGATTTTAGTTAGGGGTATCAGAGTAAAGGGGGCTGAATACAAATGTACTCCACACTTTTCAGAGATTTATTTGTAAAAAAAATTGAAAACCATTTATAATTTTCCATTCACTTCACAATTATGTGCCACTTTGTGTTGGTCTATCGCATAAAATGCCAATAAAATACATGACAAAATGTGGAAAATTTCAAGGGATATGTATACTTTTTCAAGGCACTGTACAGTATGAGAAATCCTCCAATGTGCACAGCTGTTCTAGAAACAACTGTCTAAGGGAAACTTTGGAGAAATGTCCTCCCACTTCCTGTTGTGTTTACAGGATTGGAAGTACAAGTAAAATTCTTTCCAAATTCCATGCTTTAATGTTATTTAGTGTCCAACCTATACAAACAAAAAGTGATCGCTTGCATATGTCACTGAAACATTTTTAGGTGCTGTAGGAGAGTTGCTATAGATTCTTAAATATTAGAACTATTTGTAGAAAATTAAACTTTTTAAAATGGATTGTAGAGCACACAAAGATCAAATCTAAAGCTAATCATACACATTCAAATCTGAAAGCTCAATTTCTGTCCTTTAAATTTACCAAAACTATTTGATTTGGGGGCCTTCTCATTTACTTTATAACCACAGTCTTTTCCAGCGCTAATAGGTCTTCCAAGGTGTGGAGTAACAGATGTCAGATAAAATGGTGGTGGGTGTGAAAGGTATATATGGTATCCAAAACTGGGTGGATGCTGCCTTCCTCAGATGGGGTAATCCAACAGGAACTACAAGAAAAACAGAGCTCTGAGGATGGGGGTGCACCCCCGAAACGCTTTAGCTGTACCCCGTGTTCTGTGCATGTCCATGCATTGTTTTTATGGCCTTTTGTCAGTTGCATTTTGTGAGTACCCACTTTTTATATAAAACATTTTTATTATTAAATTATCTTTGGTAATGCACTAGGTGTGTGCACCTTCCATTTCTGTTTTTATTTTAGTTTATAACCAGTTAAAGTGATTGTATGTGATCACCTTGTAAAACAGCCCATTTAGTTTAAAATAGAAATGAAAGACAAAACATTTTTGTATAGATATAAAAAAAATATAAACTGTTCTCAGCTGCTTAAGAGCTGGGGGAAGAGAAGCAGCAGCAAACTGAGCTTACCAGTGAATGGCTGTGCAGCGGGGGGTGGGGGGGGGGTGTCAGGACAAGTCTTATCATTGGAGGAGAGTACACTGAGTTACCAGCATAGCTAGAGAACTGACCACAGTGTGCTATCCTGCTTAGTGTGGTCAGTTTTTAATAGGAAAGTAAGGCGACTAGCAGGAACACCAGGGATTTCACACAAAGGAAGCTCTACAAAGAGAACAGGATACTTTCTCCTTCAAGTACATGGCACAGCAGCCACATATCAGGAATATGAAGTGTTGGGGTAACAAACGCTTTAAGCAGTCCCTTGCAGTTTTAAATTCCTGATAGATCTATGATAATGGTTAGGTTCAGGTATCCGTATTGTGAACTCATTATATTAACATTATTGTCCTTAAAAAAATAGAAAAAGTGCAAGATAGCAAGTACTAAAAAGACGATGAGTCATCAGCTGTCAGTGAGGTTCCCCGCTAACAGCTGAATGCAAAAAAAAGAATTGCCGGAAAAGGAAAAAAAAAAGAAAACAAACGAGTCTGGTATGGATTTTGAGGGGAACCTCATGCCAAAAGAAAATACCCAAATCCCTACCAGACTCTTATCCGAGCATGTAGCCCAGCAGGCCAGGAAAGGTGATGGACGAGCGAGCACTCCCCCTCCTGAACCATACCAGGCCACATGACCTCAACATGGAGGGGTGCTTTGGGGCTCCCCCCCAAAGCACCTTGTCCCCATGCTGCTGCGGACAAGGGCCTCTTCCCCAAAACCCTGGCTGGTGGTTGTGGGGGTCTGCAGGTGGGAGGCTTATCAGAATATGGAAGCCCCCCTTTAACAGGGGGGCCCCCAGACCCTGCCTCCCTATGTGAATGAGTATGGGGTACATAGTGCCCCTACTCACTGACCAAAATAAAAAAATATCCCCCAGTGTAGATCCATCGTCAATCACAATGCAGCGCCACCGCCGACCCGAAAAAAAGGTTAAAAAAAAAGGTTGTCACAGTATTCTGGGTCAATGATGTCACAAGCGGGCGAGGTCACCCGGGAGCCTTGGGCGAGAGAGGACCTTTTCTTTTTCTTTTTTCGGGTCAACGATGGGCTTCGTGATTGACAATGGATTTAAACTTTACCAAAACCTAAGATAAAAATGTCATCAGTTTTAATTTCAGGTTTAATCACTTCAATACCAGGCACTTACGCCGCTTCCTGCCCAGGACAATTTTGAGCTTTCAGCTCTGTCACACTTTGAATGACAATTGCGCGGTCATGCAACACTGTACTCAAAGTAAATTTTTATAATTTTCTTCCCACAAATAGAGCTTTCTTTTGGTGGTATTTGATCACCTCTGGGGTTTTTATTTTTTGCTAAACAAACTAAAAAAAAACAACAGTTTTGAAAAATAAAAGTTTTTTTTAGTTTCTGTCATAAAAAAAAAAATTCCCCTTCACTGACGGGGACTGATGAGGTGGCACTGATGGGCACTGATGAGTTGGCACTGATAAAGTGGCACTGATGGGTACTGATGAGGAGGCACTGATATGTAGAATTGATGGGCACTGATAGGCAGCACTGATGGGCACCAATAGGCGGCACTGATATGCAGCATTGATAAGCACAGACAGGTGGCACTGATGGGCAGCACTGATGATGAGGTACTGATAAGTACTGACAGGTGTTACTGCTGGGCAGTGATTGGCACTGAGGTGGGCAGTGATTGGCACTGTGGTGGGCACTGGCAGAATTTATTGTTTTTACATTGCTGGGCACTGGTTGGCAGGTGTTTTGTACATTTGAGGGGGCTGTGCTAAGAATCAATGTGCTGATTATCAGCACAGACCCCCCCTCTGACAGGGAGAGTGGCCGATCGGCTCTCCCTGTCAGTGCGAACCAAGGAATGCCATTTACCGTCACATCCTGGTTCACGTGATGATCAGCTGTGATTGATCACAGCTGATTACGTGGTAAGAAGCCTCTGACAGAGGCTTCTTATCACAATCGGAGATCCGGAGTGTCAGACTGACATGCCGTACTGGCGCTCGCCATGCTGCGGGCCCCCACGGGCGCACGCCGGCATGTTATCCTGCTGGACATCATATGACGACTAGTCAGGATAACAGAACCACTTCCTGGCCGTCATTCTGCATACAGTGGGCGGGAAGTGGTTAAACATTGCAAAATGTGTCATTTATGGTTTAAATTAAGTGAATATCTCTCTCTCTCTCTTTATACATATATATATATATATATATATATATATATACACAAACACACACATAGTATATATATATATATATGTATATATATATATATATATATATATATATATATATATATATATATATATATATATACATATATATTGCATCCGGAAAGTATTCACAGCCTAAGGTCCCACAGTTAACAGTGTATGTCAGAGTGCCCCCAGTAGAAACTTGTCGGGCTTGGTACTTACTGCTCCCCATATTGCTTTTTGTGATCACATTTTTATTCTGTATGCTGGTGTTTAGAAATAAAAAGCCTATTGTTTTTGACCTGCACCATTGGAAGCCCTTTTTTCTTTTCATATTTCCTCTGGATGTGAGTTTTTTTGGCCTTTTCATTTGGTTACTAACTTCTCGGTGGCTGTTGGCACTATAGAGATCCCATGGATTGATTTCTGGACCCTATCGGACCTCTTGGAGAATTCCTGTAGACCTGATCTGGATATCTATGCTCGATTGACCTGGTATCGCTGACATCCAGGTCCATTGGTTCTGGTAAGAGTATTTACGCTTATCTCATATTGGATGTTATACTTGTTTGGATGTTGTACACATTCCACCCACCATATGTTTCTTTATGAGGACATCTTTTTCCACTGGTGTGGATCTCGTCTTGCATTTGGACTGACCTACCTGGGACTTGTCCTTTCATTTATTCACAAATGGGACTAAGATTGTTGCTGATTTGAGTTGTCAGTGTTTCATTATCACTGTTTTTCACTTTTTAGCGCTACATTTTACACATCCCTTTAGTTTATGAATTTTTTGTCACATTTGTTTGTAGCAGCTTTATTTTGTTCACTTTTTCACTGGTTAGCACAATATTTATTTATACTTTATTATGAAGTATTGTTTGTGGAATTTTGAGGAAAATAATGAATGTAATCCATTTTGGAATAAGGCTG
Source organism: Lithobates sylvaticus (assembly GCA_028564925.1). Lineage (NCBI taxonomy): Eukaryota > Metazoa > Chordata > Amphibia > Anura > Ranidae > Lithobates > Lithobates sylvaticus. The sequence continues at coordinate 128,987,622 of CM053036.1, read as the reverse complement.
TAACATAACCAACTGTGGAAATAGTGAAGCCCTGTGAATACTTTCCAGATGCACTGTGTATATATATATATATATATATATATATATATATACTGTATATATGTGGAAAGTGAAAGATCTATGGGCATGTGTGTTTTTTGATTTTAGTGCAAACTTAGCTTACTGTTCAAAACTACCAACCAGACACATTCTTTCATAGTTTACTTTGACGAATCCTATAAAAGTTTATTGCTTAATGGCTGCTGTTACATCAGTGCAAAGTTAGCAGTTAGTGCCTGTTATAAACATAGGTCAGTATATTGACAAGTTGATGGGAAAAGTATTGGACTCGGTTGGGAAATTCTTCAATATTACTGTACAATAAATAACATGCAGAAGACAAATACAGTACTATGTACCAGCTTCTTCTAGAGACATAAAAATCCCAAATTTCTTGTTCAAACCTTTTATTAAGCATGTTTCAATGTACATTGCAATACATATGACAAAGAAAAGAGTCACATCAGGAAAATTTGGAGAACGTGTTATCTGAACAGCAGAACATAACTGGTTAAAGACAGAAAGGCGGTAACTAGTTCTGGTCAAGTAGTGCTATGTAACGCATTTGGTAAAGAGGGTAAACCCCCCATAGTTGAATGAAAACTAGGCTGTGGAAGTAGTCATAAGACGATGGGAGGGGGTAGAGGAGAGAGGGATTGAAAGCTATTTGTTATCTCGGCTGATTTACTGGTAAGTAATTAAACTAGTTGGAGGGAGGGGGAGAAGGGGGTTGGGGACAGAAGGAACTAAGTAAAGTGGGGTAAGGAAGGGGGAAGGAGAGGAGGTTAAAAGGAACAGGTGTCTCTATAGAGTACCAGGATCTGTGTGTCCTATGTAACCTGTAAGTCATGGCAATAGGAGTGAGTCATCGAAGTCAGGGGGCAGGAAGTGAGTAATCCAGGGTCTCCATAGTTTTTTCGTAAGCAGAAACTCTGTCCAGGAGGACTGCCTCAATCTTGGCGTGGTTGCTTGAGTGATTCTGTGCTTCATCGCTAAGATGCATAGAGAAGGGGTTTCCAGGCTTTAGCAATGGTCTGCTTGACTGCATTAGTGATGAATAGGAGGAGTTTGAATTGACGGTGGGTTACTGCCAAGGGTTTGTTGTTCAGGAGAGCTATTGTGGGGTCAGGTGGTAATGGTGTCCCGATTAAGGTTGAGAGGATCTTGAATACTTCAGTCCAGAATACTTGCACCGTGGAGCATTCCCACCAAATGTGTACATGTGTGCCAAGTGTAGTACAGCCTTGAAAGCAATGTGGGGAAAAAATGGGGGGGGGGGAATTTGGCAATCCTGGCGGGGACCAGATACCATCTGGTGAGCACTTTGCAGTTGGTCTCCAAAGCTACAATATTGGGTGTGGCTGTTTTGGTCATCTGCCATATATGTGCCCAATAGGCTGGATCAAGAGTTAGGTTGAGGTCACTTTCCCACTTGCTTGTATATGCCGGTGGGGAGGAAGTTGAGTGTGTTAGGAGATGGGCATAGAGGTCGGTGATGAAAAAATCCGAAATTTATACAGAAATCATACCTAGCTTGTAATACTTGTATTAAACTTTGGAAAAAGAGAATATTTACTGGGTTACAAAGTACAAAAAAATGACATGAGGTTCGCAGTTAAGTCATAAAATAGTAATACCTCAAAAATGTAAAAAGAACAAAGTCTTGTTTTTGCTAGAATAAAACACGCAATTTAGTGCACATTTGCAAACAGGTACCTACAAATAAACAACTATATGCTGTTAAAAATTGTATGAAGAAATTCTGACAAGAGGAAAAAGCTGAATAAGATAACCTAATTAGCTTCTTTATTGTTCAATTATCAGTCTGGGAGTGTGTTCAGCAACTTGTGCTGCCGGTAGAGGAGGTTTGAGGACCTGGTTATGTTGTCTGACATGGGATCCTAGATTAGTTACTATTGGACATATAAGGGAGGGAAGGGGGGGTTGCAATGAGTCTATACTGGGACATGGAGGTCAGAGGAAAAAAATGGAAAGTTCCAGTGTTTGCCACTTCCATCCATCCTAAGTCTATGTGCTGGACAATGGAAAAAGATAGGCATTGATCAGGCTGCATTGATGGCAAATTGGCAATGGTGAGGCTGCAGATAGGCACTGACCCTTATTTTGCTTCAAAGTTCCTTATTTAAAATTTAAGTATTTTTCCTGAAACTTCCCTCTTAAAATGAATATGCGTGTTATAAACCTGTGCGTGTTATACGCCGATAAATACAGTAATTTTTTTCTATTAAATGAGGTCTTTCTACTGTATTTTTTTCTATATTTTACTTTTGGTTTGGGGTAAATTGATAATGTATCAGGCAACTGTTGCTGACAATCCTTTTTTTTTTCACTGTTTGAATGAAAAAACTAAATAACTGTAAGATCGGTGTGCCCCTAAACCACCTCACATTACGTCACTCACATGCACCCCTCTTTTTCCATAGATAATAGAAAATTGTAAACATAAACTATTAAACCTTTTATCACTAATTAAACTGTCCTGCTGATGACCAGTTTTACAGTGTTGAATCCTCTGTGGTATCTTCATTCTCGTAGTAAAGGCTCAGCCTGTGCTTTGTCTTTAGTTGGGGCTTATCTTGCTATTTAAAATGGCCCTGCTGTTGGCCAGTTTTATAATGCTGCATGATCTGAGGTCTCATAATTCTTTTAGTAAAACCTGTGCTTTTTGTCTGTAGTAAATTTAGGCCTAAATTTACTCTTTAGAATTGTCCTGTTTTGCACTGCTGTTTCATGTGCAGTTTCCTAATTAATGTGCCGGCCTGTACACTTTTTGTCTTAAAGTATAACTAAAGGCAAAACTTTTTCTTTCATTTTGGATAGAGTGGAGAGGGATTAGAACGTCTGTCAGCTTTTATTGCTGTCTGTGCCCCGGTTTAGGAGATTCGCCCTCTCTATTTGTCCGGTTTACCATTATCATTGAAAGTGAAAGTAAAAGAAAATTCCAAATTTTGGGTTGTCCCCAGAAATGTAATAAAGGGGAAATCTTCCTATGGGGACACTAATTCTGGTGAGTTGGGGGTCTCCAAGGAATTCCCTTAATTTGCAGGGATTTCCTCTCACTTTCTCCTCCATGCTCCTGTGGCTGGGTCTGCCATTCCTTTGAATACACCTTCAGACTGTCTAGAAGTGATCTCATCTGATGGTGTATTATTTGTGTATATTACCTTTGTGGGGAAGGCTATAGCGTTATTGAACAGTGTTATACAGATGATGTTTTTTTTTGATTCATCAATTGTCCATCTAATTATGAATACATGGAAAAGTATTCACTAATAGTGTTATTTCAGATGTTCATTTCTGCTTATGATTCCACTGGCAGCCTACATATAAGCCCCTTTTTTATTTATTATCAATGCAGAGAGACTATGATTAGTACACTTTACTACATCATTGACAGTATCAGAGATAAATGCAAATAAGCTCCTGAAGATGCGGTCTCCACAAAACATGTAGCGCTTTCTCATTATTTCTATCTACTCCAGCCATGTTGATTACCATCAGGGTCTTAAGGTTCTGTGACCCCGATTCAAGCGGCTGTAGTTAGAGATATTAAGTTTCAACTGTAGTATGCTACAGTAATGTTTTTATATGCTATTTTATAATTTATATGTGAATTTTTATGAATTAAAATTTAGTTTTTACCATTGGTGCATATAAAGTCCACGTTTCTTTTCCAAAATATATACACTCCATGATTAGGATTTGGCACTGTGCTATCTAATAGCACCATCCTGTGATGGTGTACTTGGCTTTAAATATATATCCTCTCACTTTCTTTTTGGCTATGGGACAAGAAGTAAAGGGAAATCTCTGAAATGGGAAAAAGATGGTGGAAAAAAATCTGACAGGGGTTATAACCCTCACTTGTTCTATTCAAAATGAAAAATAAAAAATGTTGCCTATAGTTCTAACAGTATGCCACTGACACCCACCCCCCACCTCTGTTGGTCAGTCGGTCGGTGGGACGGTCACACTTACCCCATCATGGCTTCCCATGCTCAGCAGGGGCCTCCTGTTTCCCTGCTCTCCACAGGTCTGCACGGCGGCAGCTTCCGTTTCCTCCCTCCTTCTAGGCCATCAACCGGGAGTCTTCTCTTTTTGGCCAATCAGAAAACGGGTCTCACAGCCGATTCTGATTGGCCGGATTGAGGATTAGTGTTACAACAGCGAATATGCTTTGTGCCATGAGCCACCTTATTTTGAAGCCTATTAGAGCCTATGGCTCTAATCAGGTGCATCAAAAAAACACCCCCACCGCTGTAATTCAGGCAAACAACATCCTGAAAGGGGCTGGACGCCTGAATACCTGAATATTGGGTGGCTGCGACGCCCATGGATAGATTCATGCTATGCATGAATCTATCCATTATTCATATAGGGGGTGGCGAGGATAGAGGGGGCGGTGCCTGGCTGCCCCTAATGGGTGGGCAGACACTGGGCAGGCTAGTACCTTATGCACATACGTATTGGGCCACCTCCAGCCAGTGGTACATCTTTGACACCCAGTAGTCCATGGATTACTTGTAAACATTTTAGCTTCAGCATTGCCATCAATGGCTTTACAAGGAAATAATAAAAAATACATTTTAAAATAAAAAACTAAAAATGCTTACATGTATGTACTGTAAAAAAGGAATAACATAAAAAAAAACATAAAAAAATTGTGGTGGTGGTTGGAAAAATGGCTGGGTCTGGAACAGTGTTTGGCTTTCATCCCTTTTAAAGGTCATGATTCTTGGCCTCTCATTTATTGAGTTGGCCTTGACTCCTTGAATATCTAGTCTGGTTCTTTCAGTGCTTCAGAAATTGCTTTTATTAACATTAGAGACATTTCCTCCTATAGGCCATAGGCCTTGGATTTCCTGTTTTTATAAAGATACTACCCAATTTGCATTGTTATCTATGCATGTGTTTGCTTTACCATAACAGGAACAGCCTTACCCAAAAAAGAAAATTTAAAACAACGATAATTTAAAAAATGTAATTTGTAAATGCGCAATACTAAAAAAAACTACTACCTCCATGTGCATAACCTCTGTCTGTTACCTTTGGCATGACTGATTAAAGACTAAGTTCACCTATGTATCAATAAACCATGAATGTACCTTGATGGCAGAAAAGAAAAAGCTTTCTATATGTCCTAGATATGGATTTACCTCAGCCCCAAGTTTGTTGTATGAAAAAAATCCTCCATTACTTCCAAGTATCCATCCCTTAGGTTATGAAACCATTAAGACACAGGAAGGAGTTCACTAGCTGACCTCGTTAACACATACCCAGCACCTACCTGCACCTTACCATCTTCTTGCGTCAATTATTAATTTGGCTGAGTGTGCAGTAGCTGAGCAATCACAGCCTATATGGAGCAGAGCTGTAGTAATGAAAACAGGAGAAGTGTGTCCCTGGAGGAATGTAAAGCTCACCATACACTATACAGATTGATTGTATATTCTCCTTTAGATCTAACATCAACTATGTAGTGCACGAGCCTGCCTGATTGGATACAGAGTGATTGGAAAGAGGGTGTGTTCTCCTCTAATATAGTTTTGGTAAATCTAAAGGAGATTGTACAGAAATTTTTGCAATCAGATTGTATAGTGTATGGCCACCTTTATAAACCATAATATGAACCAGTCATGGTTTCCGCGCCATTAATTGTTAACAGCACCCCAAATGCAGAAGCAAACACATTTTGCCATGTAAAAAAAGAAAGCAATAAACGCAGCAAAATGCACAGTAAAAAATTGTCGAAAAAGCATCACGCCAAAATGCCAAAATGTAATTGTTGTGTTTACGCAAGAACAATGAGGGTCCATTCACATCTGCCTGTTTTTGAACACTGCAAACTGTACAGAAAATGCGTATTTTGGGCGTTTTGGAAACATGCTTCAAATACGCTTGAACAATTAAATGTTAATCACACCCCAAGCGTGGGTAGCAGGCGCGTGTCTGCAGTGCAATAAATGTGCTGCAAGCATGCCAAAAATCGGGGTAATAAATGCCCCACACTCCGCCCTAAAAAAGTACTGGAGTGTCTTTGGGGCATTTGCATAAAGCAGCCCAATCAAGTGAACAAAAAAAAAAAAAACACGTGCAGAAATATGATTTCCCACTATCTGGAGATGTAAACGGGGCCTAACAGCTGAGTGTCTCCATCCACTCCCCCCTATGTACTTGTATAAAGATGGCCATACACAATGCAATCTGATTGTACAATCTATGTACAATTTCCTTTAGGCTGCTTTCACACTGAGGTGCCTTGCAGGCGCTAAAGTGCTAAAAATAGCGCATGCAAAGCGCCCCGAAAGCCGCTCAATGCACTCCAATGTGAAAGCGCTGTAGGGGCGGTGTATTTACCGCTCCTAAAGCACCCCTTCACATTGAAAACAATGGGGCAGCGCTGCAAACCCTTTTATGGCCGCTAGCGAGGGTTAAAACCACCCCGCTAGTAGCCGAATAGCGCCGCTAAAACAACGGTAAATCGCTTTCACTTTCTCATACTGGTCACTGGAAGTTCAACATGGCACCTCATGGCAAAGAACTCTCTGGGGATCTGAAAAAAAGAATTGTTGCTCTACATAAAGATGGCCTAGGCTATAAGAAGATTGCCAAGACCCTGAAACGGAGCTGCAGCACAGAGGCTAAGACCATACAGCGGTTTAATAGGACAGGTTCCACTCAGAACAGGCCTCGCCATGGTTGACCAAAGAAGTTGAGTGCACGTGCTCAGCCTTATATCCAGAGGTTGTCTTTGGGAATTAGACGTATGAGCGCTGCCAGCATTCCTGCAGAGGTTGAAGGGGTGGGGGGTCAGCCTGTCAGTGCTCAGACCATACGCTGCACACTGCATCAAATTGGTCTGCATGACTGTCGCCCCAGAGGGAATCCTCTTCTAAAGATGATGCACAAGAACACCAGCAAACAATTTGCTGAAGACAAGCAGACTAAGGACATGGATTACTGGAACCATGTCCTGTGGTCTGATGAGACCAAGATAAACTTATTTGGTTCAGATGGTGTCAAGCGTGTGTGGCGGCAACCAGGTGAGGAGTACAAAGACAAGTGTGTCTTGCCTACAGTCAAGCATGGTGGTGGGAGTGTTATGATCTGGGGCTGCATGAGTGCTGCCGGCATTGGGAAGCTACAGTTCATTGAAGGAACCATGAATGCCAACATGTACTGTGACATACTGAAGCAGAGCATGATCCCCTCCGTTCCGAGACTGGGCCGCAGGGCAGTATTCCAACATGATAACGACCCCAAACACACCTCCAAGACGACCACTGCCTTATTAAAGAAGCTGAGCGTAAAGGTGATGGATTGGCCAAGCATGTCTCCAGACCTAACTCCTATTAAGCATCTGTGGGACATCCTCAAACGGAAGGTGGAGGAGCGCAAGGTCTCTAACATCCACCAACTTCGTGATGTCATGATGGAGGAGTGGAAGAGGACTTCAGTCTTCAGTGGCAACATGTGAAGCTCTGGTGAACTCCATGCCCAAGAGGGTTAAGGCAGTGCTGGAAAATAATGGTGGCCACACAAAATATTGACACTTTGGGCCCAATTTGGACATTTTCCCTTAGGGGTGTACTCACTTTTGTTGCCAGCGGTTTAGACATTAATGGCTGTGTGTTGATTTATTTTGAGGGGACAGCAGATTTGCACTGTTATACAAGCTGTACGCTCACTACTTTACAGTGTAGCAAAGTGTAATTTCTTTAGTGTTGTCACATGAAAAGATATAATAAAATATTTACAAAAATGTGAGCGGTTTACTCACTTTTGTGAGATACTGAGATACTGAGAGAAACAGACAACAAAAAAATAGTTGAGCCAACATTTGAAATATTTGGCTGAAGCAGGAGGATGTTTTTTCGCAAAGGGCTGGAGAGTGGTACAATAATGAGAGTTTGTAACAGGGAATCCCCGGAGCACCGAGTGGCACGAGTGTCTGTAAAGTCTTCTGCCAGCAGGTGCAATTGTGTGTTGTGACAAGCAGAGGAGGCTGGAGAGAAGCCCACAGGTGGAAGGACCAGGCTGGGGATAGGCATGGGTCAGTGGGTGTAGATGCAGGTATGCAGGCCAAGACAAGGTCAGACATTACAGGTTGGCAACGTTTGAGCAAATAAAGACACAGACAGCAGGCAGTGGGTAGTCGGGAACCAGGCCAGGGTTGGTAACAGCAAGGAAGATAATCCAGGGGATCAGGCAGAAATAGTCCAGAGGCAAGCCAGGGGTCAGTACAAGCAGCATTCAGGCAGAGTCAGATTCAGCAAAGGTCAGCAACAGAGGATCGGACACAGGAACAGATACACAGATGCTCAAGAGCAGATAAGGCCAAACTCCACTGACACAATGATATAGTGCAGTTCAAATAGCCCGCCTGGCGCCAATGCTCACCCATGCATGTGCATGTGTAACCGCTCAGGCTCTTGCACCCACACATGCATGCGCCCCCACTACTTGCCCATGGGAAGGAGTTCTCTGGTTACTGTGCATACAAAAATGCCAACATTTTTCCTGACATGTCCCCCAATTCTGATACAGGCATATACTTATCCATCATGCCATACCATCAGGGAGGCATGTGACTTGCCACAAATATATTCTGCAGCAAGACAACGACCCCAAATATACAGCCAATGTCATTAAGGACTATCTTTAGCGTTAATAGGAACAAGGAGTCCTGGAAGTGATGGTTTGGCCCCCACAGAGCCTATATCCACAGCAGATCTGGGGTTAGTTCTCCAAGGTGTTTGGAACAACCTACCTGCCAAAAAACTGTATGCAAGTGTACCTAAAAGAACTGATGCTGTTTTGAAGGCAAAGGGTTGTTACACCAAATATTGATTTCTCTTCTGTTCATTTACTTTCCATTTTGTTCATAGATAAAAATACACTATTAACAGTTTTGTTTCTGAAAACATTCTAAATGTACAGAACAGGTGGAATATAGGGCGCTCTAGATAAAATAGACAATCCAGGGGAAAAAAGTTCACGGTATCCTCTAAGTAGGAGACGGGACAAGCAGGCGGATGTCTTGAGTAACATCTCAGCACACAAAAGAAGGTGCTTCTAAGTGCAGTAACACAAGAATTTAATTGCCCAAAGGATGATTAACCGATTCCCGACCTGCCCACGACGATGTACGTCGGCAGAATGGCATGGACAGTCATAAGGGCGTACAGGTACGTCCTTTGAATTTGCCGCCGTGCCATCGTGTGCGCGTGCCGGTCAGGACCTCCGTGAGTCTGATCACGGGTCCCGCAGACTCGATCGCTGTGGCGATACCCGCGATCGTCTCACGGAGAGGAAGAACGGGGAGATGCTGAAGTAAACAAGCATCTCCCTGTTCTGCCTAGCAACAGTGACACTGTGATTGGAGCACAGATCAGGGATCTGTAAAACACAGCCACGCCCCCCACAGTTAGCAACACGCCCCTAGGACACACTTAACCCCTACACTGCCACCCCCTGGTTAACCCCTTCACTGCCAGTGTAATTTACACAGGAATCAGTGCATTTGTATAGCACTGATTGCTGTATAAATGACAATGATCCCAAAAATGTCCGATGTGTCCGCCATAATGTCGCAGTCACAAAAAAATCGCTGACCTCCACCATTACTAGTAAAAAAAAAATCTTAATAAAAATGCCATAAAACTAACCCCAATTTTGTGAACGTTATAACTTTTGTGCACACCAATCAATAATCGCTTATTGCAATTTTTTTTACCAAAAATGTGCAGAAGACTATGTATCGGCCTAAACTGAGGTAAAAAAAAAAATTTTATACCGTATTTATCGGCGTATAACACGCACTGGCGTATAACACGCACCCCAAGTTTAGGAGGGCATTTTAAGGAAAAAAAGTTTTAGGAGGGAAGATTAGGGGAAAAAAAATTACATTTAAGCGTCATTTGCAGCTTGCCCAGTGTCATTTGCAGCTTGCCCAGCGTCATTTGCAGCCTTGCCCAGCGTCATTGCAGCCTTGCCCAGGGTCATTGCAGCCATGCCCAGCGTCATTGCAGCCATGCCCAGCATCATTGCAGCCTTGCCCAGCATCATTGCAGCCTTGCCCAGGGTCATTGCAGCCATGCCCAGCGTCATTGTACCTTGCCAGCGTAATTTGAAGTCCGGTCCGGGTTTAAATTTCCCGCCGCCGAGACTCTCTTTCGCGCGCGCCGAAGCGGCCCCGGAAAAGGCAGAGCCGACTGTTCAGCTCCGCTCACGGACCCGCCTCCCTGCTGTTTCTGGAGCGCAGGGAGGCCGGACTACGAGCAGAGCCGAACAGTCTGCTCGGTCTATTCCAGCGCGGCTTCGGGTTTTTTCGGCCGCAATTCGGTCTTTTTTGGCAGCGCTCGCTATTTCTCGGCGGCGGTTGCCATTTTTGAAATTTTTGACATTTTTGACATATTTTTTTGGGGTATCGGCGTATAACACGCACCCTCGACTTTCCCACGATTTTTAGGGGGAAAAAGTGCGTGTTATACGCCGATAAATACGGTATATTTTTTGGGGGATATTTATTATAGCAAAAAGTTAAAAATAATGTGTTTTTTTTCAAAATTTTCGCTCTTTTTTTGTTTATAGCGCAAAAAAATAAAAACCACAGAGGTGATCAAATACCACCAAAAGAAAGCTCTATTTGTGGGAAAGAGAGGACGTCAATTTTGTTTGGGAGCCACGTCGCACGACCGCACAATTGTCAGTTAAAGCGGCGCAGTGCCGAATCACAAAAAGTGGTCTGGTCTAAAGCCAGCAAAATGGTCCGGTCTGAAAGTGGTTAATGTGACGTCAGCCAATGGTCATGAAGAAGAAGCTGTCGTGCATGCTCTGAAAAGTGTCACCGCCCCTTTGACGTCACATCTGGGTACCTGCGTTCCACACTGGTCCCGACAGCGTGGCTGCTCTGTCTGGATATCTGACAAGCAGCACCTCACTGCTGGTCAAGTGGGACACATGCTGCTACATCTTAAAGGAAACCTCTCACTGGATGTCTTTTTGACGAGCCTGTGTATATTTTACTTCTTGTAATTGTTTTTACTTGGGCAATTAAAGTCTTGTTTTACTGCACTTAAAAGCACCCTCTTTTGTGTTCATTCTTAATTTACATAATTTTTTTACACCTGCTTAAAACTTTTGCACAGTACTGTATCTATCTATCTATATACACTTAGTCCGTAGGGTTCAATATTGAGTTGGCCACCCTTTGCAGCTATAACAGCTTCAACTCTTCTGGGAAGGCTGTCTACAAGGTTTAGGAGTGTGTCTATGTGAATGTTTGACCATTCTTCCAGAGGCACATTTGTGAGGTCAGGCACTGGCTCGCAGTCTCCGCTCTAATTCATCCCAAAGTTGTTGGGGCTTGGCCCCTTAGTTCTAGAGAAGGGAACTCTTTAGGCGTCAGCATGCCAAGACATTTTGGACAATTTTATGCTCCCAACTTTGTGGGAACAGTTTGGGGTTGGCCCCTTCCTGTTCCACCAGTGCACAAAGCACGGTCCATAAAGACATGAATGAGCGAGTTTGGGGTGGAGGAACTAGTCCTGGCCTCAACTCGACAGAACACCTTTGGGATGAATTAGAGCAGAGACTGCGAGCCAGGCCTTCTCATCCAAAATCAGTGCCTGACCTCACAAATGAACTTCTGGAAGAATGGTCAAACATTCCCATAGTCACACTCCTAAACCTTGTGGACAGCCTTCCCAGTAATTTGTTTCGTTTCATTATTTACATAAATTTGTTTAGTTTAAATTGTTTCATTTTTTTAATTTATTTTCGGAATTAGTTTCATTTATTCCTTTTCGAAACGATTAGAATTTTTCATTTCAGAATCGATTCAAATTTTTCGAATTCGGATCGATTCGAACGGTTTTCAAATAAATTTTTGAATAGTTTTTGAATTCAAATCTTTTTCAAATTCGAATAGTTTTCCAATTTCCAAAGAGAATAAAATAGAATAGAAAGTAAAGGAATAGAATAGAAAAGAATATAACAGAAAATAAAAGAATAAAACATAATAGAGTAAGACAGAACAAATTAGGATAGAAAATAAAAGAACATAATAGGAATAGAATAGAAAATAAAATACTAGAATAAAATAGAATAGAATAAACAAATAAAAAACAATATCATTTAAAAAACAATAGAATAGAATAGATTAGAAAAGAAAGAATTTAACCATTTCCCAAAATTTGAATAGAATCAATTTGAATTTGAATAAAATAGAAAATAATAGATTAGATTAGAATAGGAAGATGGTTATCTATTCTATTATATTCTGTTGTTTTTTTCTATACTATTGTATTCTTTTCTATTCAAATTCAACGTTATTCTATTTGAAATTAAAATTTCGGAAAGATGGTTATATTTTTTCAGTTCTATTCTATTCTGTTTTTTTCTATTCTATTATGTTATTTTCTATTATATTCTAATCTATTCTTTTCTATTCTATTTAAATTTGAATTTATTCTATTAGAATTTTAGGAAATGGTTATATTCTTTCTATTCTATTGTTTTTTTTTTCTATTCTTTTCTATTCTATTATAGTCTATTCTATTCTATTCATTTCTATTCTGTTATTTTCTTATGTATTCAAATTCAAATCTGTTCTATTTGAAATTCGATTTTCAGAAGATGGTTATATTCTTTCTATGTTATTCTATTCTATTCTGTTTGTTTCTATTATATTCTAGTCTATTCCGTTTTTTTTATTTTCTATTCTATTTTGTTCTGTTTTACTCTATTATATTCTAGTCTCTTATTTTCTGTTATATTCTTTTCTAGTCTATTCTATTCCTTAATTTTCTTTTTTATTTTATTCTCTTTGGAAATTGAAAAAAAAAACATTTGAATTCAAAAACGTTTTGAATTTGAAAACTATTGTAATTGGAAAACTATTGTAATTGGAAAACTTTTGGAATTAGAATTTGAAAACTATTTGAATTTGAAAAGTATCCCAGCACACATTAAAGGTATGTTATTTATTAACATGTTTAACCTTTAATATTTTGAAGGACTATTTGAGATTATGTTGTGTTTGTGTGAGCTAGCAACAAGCTTAGTGTATCTTTATTGAGTTAGCCGTATTTTTTTTATTCTATACACCTTGTGCTTTCAAAAAAGAATTTCAGCTTGGAGAAATACATGACAAACTTTTATGTCTGTGATGTATATGTGAAAAATAGTAAAATTGGCTTGCATATCTAAGCAATGGCCAACAGAATTTTCAAGATTTTGTTAAAGTTTAAAAAACGGAAAAAATAATTTAAATACTTCCCGTAATTTTCCTTTCCTGACGAGCTCCATGGCAGCTCCATGGCAGCTTCGCCCCCCCCCCCATGCCTCCAGGATTTAACTCATACAAATTTGAGCCCACCTACAGCCTCAGGCATTCTGTAACTAGTCCTACCAAGCTGGGTGGGATCTGTGCTGCCATGGAGCTCGTCAGGAAAGGAAAATTACAGTAAGTACCACATTTATCGGCATATAACACGCACAAGTGTATAACACGCACCTTCATTTTAGGAGGGAAGCTTCAGGAAAAAAACTAAAATTTTAAATAAAGAACTTTGGAGCAAAATAAGGGTCAGTGCCCATCAATGCAGCCTCACTATTGCCCATCTGCAGCCTCACAATTGCCATCAATGCAGCCTGATCAATGCCCATCAATGCAGCCTCACTATTGCCCATCTGTAGCCTGATCAATGCCCACCTGCAGCCTTACCATTGCCATCAATGCAGCCTGATCAATGCCCACCTGGAGCCTCACCATTGCCATCAATGCAGCCTGATCAGTGCCCACCTGCAGCCTCACCTCAGATTACTGCTGCCTCGGAGGGGACAGGGAGGGGGGCGGTACGAGCGCCGTCAAATTACATACATCGAGAATCTCCTGTTTACTCGGCGTCCTCTTTAATACAAAGTCCCGCCACCTGGACCGGCTTCTATGATAGACAGAACACTGGTCCAGTGCCGGCCCAGGAGATGGGACTTCCTATTACAGAGGCCGCTGAGTAAACAGGATATTCTCGCTGTATGTAATCTGATGGCGCTCGTCCCGCCCCCTCCCGGTTCCCTCCTAGGCAGCCCAAATTGCAGTATCGGCTTAAAACACGCACACACTATTTGCACCCGATTTTCAGGGTGAAAAGGTGCATGTTATACGCCAATAAATACAGTATTTGAATAAAATTTTCAGTTTTCCTGACGGCTCCATGTCAGCACAGCTGGGAACTAACTAGACAAAACAGGGGAGGGATAATGCTACAGACTCCGCAATTCTGACTCAAAAAAACAGAAGCCAGGATGCCTCTGCCAAACTCAACTGTCATTAAGCCATGAATATGAATAATTTGGTGCCATGTAGCTGCCTTGCAGATAGTTTCAGACACTCGGCCTGCTGCCCCTCTCAAGGTCGAGCCCTTCTAGTGAAGAGTGCCGTGATTCTCCTGGCACAGCCAACTCTTTCAACTTGTAGGCCAAGGAGATGAGCTTTACCAACCAAGAGGCAATAACCCTGTGCTTTCAAAAAATAATTTCAGCTTGGAGAAGTACATGACAAACTTTTATGTCTGTAATGTATATGTGAAAAATAGTAAAATTGGCTTGCATATCTAAGTGACAAATGAGAAGCAATGGTCAACAGAATTTTCAAGATTTTGTTAAAGTTTAAAAACAATGAAACACGTTTAGGCGTGTGTTTTGAGAAGGATTTGAAAAGACCACATAAAGGACAGATTAGTACCTGCTTAGGAGCCAATCATACACTTGTTTTTACACATTATTACCAGGGATTTTTTTCAAGGGGAACTTGGTGGAACTCAGTTCCACCACCTCTGGCTCAGACCCTTTGGTGCTTGCTCACCACAATCACTTGTAAACACAGAAGTCTGGTTTCTGTGTTTACAAGTGACAGCTATGCACTCTGTATGTAATGCAATCCTGGTAATGCAATCCTGTCCATTTAAGAACCTCCTACTGTTTTCGTGAAATTTGACTGAACACACCGACTATTTGATGTGATTTGAAGGATGTGTGCAGTGGGAGAGGTTTTGTGGGGCTGTAGTTAAGTTCCAGCACCTATTGTTTGATAAAAAAAAGCCCTAATTATTACAATATTTCTCATTGGATGCCACAACAAACAAAGGTATGTGGGGTCGATTTACTAAAACTGGACAATGCAAAATCTGGTGCAGCTCTGCATAGAAACCAACCAACTTCCAGGTTTTATTGTCAAAGCTTAAATGAACAAGCTGAAGTTAGAAGCTTATTGGCTACCTTGCACAGCTGCACCTGATTTTGCATGCTCCAGTTTTAGTAAATCAACCCCTTTGTACAAGTCTGAGCTTAGTTTTAATTGTGTGATTTTTTTATTTTTAAGTTTAGGATGAAATCATGGCATGATAGCTACGACAAGAAAAGATACATTTTACACTCCAGTGTTCCAGGTGGGTTTCAATTATTTTTATTAAATTATTGTAGACATACAAAACCTTCCATATCATTCCAAAAAACATAAATACAGAACATTCAAGAAAAATACAAAAACACATATACAAAAATACATATACAAAACTACATATACAAAAATGCATATACAAAAACACATATACAGAAATACATATACAAAAAAAGAAAAAAGGGTCTATCCTTTAACACAGGGGGGGTCTTAAAAACATAAACCTTATAGACTGACATTCATTATCTCATTAATTAAAAGAAAAAGTAAGAACTGAACATTAGTAGTTTGAGTCAAGCAAATTGCATAATAATATATATAACAACAGATTAAAAAAAAGAAAAGCAGCTGAATTTCTCAGACTGGGGTTAATAAACACTATAACATACTTCAGCAGAGATCTAACAGAACATAAATATGGGAGAGTGTTTGAACACAGCAGCACACAGCATGGATAATGAATACTTGTCATAACACGGTGTTCCTGTGTTTCACCTGCAGCAAATGGTCACTCGACAGAATGCCACTCAGACCAGTAACCAACTAACACAAAAATAAAGAAGGATGGAGGCTGAAGAAAAGGGGGGGGGGGGTTGGGGGGGCGAAAAATGAGATGTTAGCAAAATTCACCTGGTTGTCCGTTTGGAACTTGTACTCCCAGCATGCCTTTACAACATGGGAACCGGAGGGGAGTCACAGCGCAGCTGAGAGTCTCGGCTTAATCTTATGCACCATTAAGCACTCAGCAGCAAGCCAGTACTGTTCATATACATCATCCACGCTTAATAAACATAATGATGACATAAGATGTAATTCTAGATGAATTTTCATTTTATAGGGAAATGGAGAATTCCAGTAGAAGGGAAAAAAGTAAATTATCTGGGAAGTACAAAATAAATGATTTTTCTCGGAGATGAATAGAGGTGTTAGGAGGAAAGAGAAGAAGGGGAGAAACGGAGAAGCTTTAAGGGAATGGGCTGGGAAGAGGGGAGAGAGGGAGCGGGGAACTTTCTAATGAAAAGATGGAATAAAACACAACACCCAGCTTTAAAAGGAAGATGGCAAGCTTTATTTTCTACTTTGAGCATTGTGGATTTTTTTTTTCCGCTATTATCGCGGGCTGTGATGGACAGGCTGGGAGACTCCAGCAAGCTCATCCATCACTGGGAGGAAAGAAATCATGTGGAGTTTGGATGGTGTTAACTTACGAGAAGGAAATTGAATTCTGATGAAAGTAGCAGAGGAAATTGGCACTGAGCAGCAGAAAAGGGCAAGGAAGGCCAAGGGAGGGCAAACAGCTACAGCACTAGCCAAGCTCCCTGTATCTGAAATTAGTGAAGAGGAGGGAAGGGCAGTGTCACTCATAAACTCTCTTCATTACACATAACATCTCCTCCCCAGAAAACGTAGACGGCCGCCTCCTGATTCTGACGTAGGCTCGGGTCTGACCTTGCCCATCCCATTGAGCTCCATGAGATTCCCATTAAACTAAAAGAACAACGTGCTTCTGTCCCTTTGACAAGATATGTTTAGTTTGTCAACTGATGTGAGGGAGAACTGGCATCTGCAAATGCAGTTTGGTACAGTGCGTTCCTGGGCTGCTAGGAAAAAAAAAAGAGAGCACGAGCAGTGATGTTGATTGAAGGGAAGTGAAATGTTTCATAGGAAACATTGTGTAAGGGTTCTGCAAAGGCCCTGAGGGATAGATAGAGCTGTAGGCACACCAGCATCAACGTACACAACACACATAAATCACATTCTCTCACGTGCTATGACCCCTCAGTCTATGCAGACACCAGGGCTGATCAGAAGACAAATTTGATTTTTGGTGTAGATATTTTTCCCTTAGAAACTACATTTTTTCCCCTATTTTATGTCTTTTCGAAAAGCACTACATTTAATTAGAAAATTGTCATTTAAACCTATTTCTAACCTTAACAGAACACAGCAGGCAGCTGCTTCTAATTTTTTATAGAGGCATTCTGTATGGTTTTGCATGGAATACAGGAAAAATAGGTGTTATTTAGACTAGGACATAGCATCCCCTTTTAATAAGGATGTAAAGTGTGACCTGGAGAAGAGAGAATAGACAGAGGGTCATCATGACTAAGGGAGGAACAGGTCAGAGAAGGGTTAAAGAACTCTGTAGTTTAGTGTTGTAGGGGCGCAGCTTACCTGATTGGAGGCTGTGGGTCAGATGGGCAAGGTAGAGCCGCAAGGGTGGTCCAGTGAAAGGGCTGAAGGGTAGTCATTCCGAAAAGTTCAGGCGACAAGAAGACTTTCCCTCTCTCCCGCCCTGTATTTTGGGGTTATGGTATATTCTGGGTTGGGGGGGGGGGGGCAGTTTTTGTGTTACACATTTTTATGATAAAAAATAAATAAAAATTGAACATTTGGGACCTTTGTCACAGCAGCTTGCAGGCAGGGGGTCTTTGGGGGTCAGCAGATAACCATATTGTTAAAGAATTGGGGGCCCATCTAGGGTATGGCCCTTACACATGGTTGGTCGTTGGTGGTTCTCACAGGAGCTAGGTCCCCCTTGGGAAAGTCTAAAAGGTGTAAGTCGCCAGGTCTTCGAACTGGATGTGTAGCGGCTTAGGACATGGTTGATTATAGTCATAAAGTGTGCCTTAAGGACACCCAAAGACCCTCTCCTTGTTGCATTGTTGAAATTGTTCTATTTCTGTTATTTATTCATTTTTTTAATAAAATGGCTGCTGTGGCAGTTTAAACCCACATGATGCAGTTTTGTGTCTTTATTATAAGTTTGAGGACCAAAGGTTGACGAATCCTCTAGTCAAGGATATGAATGTTTTTATATCAACATGAAAAAATTGTCTGCTATTGCAATAGGCACATACTAGGCAAAAATGATGGTATAACTACAGGCAGGGCAGAGTGTGCGACTGTTACTAAGCCCATGAGGTCAGGGGAGCCAATCCTGGCTGCTACATCCTTATAAAGCAGCTGTAACCTCACATTACATTTAGTGCAGAGTAATTCAGCATTCCTCCACACCCCATTTTATACTATATGCTGAACCTATAATACGTTTGTGGATAGGTGCAGCGTGATGGCAAAGAATACACTCAGAGGCCGAGGCCAAGGTGGATGAGAACAGCATATTAAGAAAGTCTCAAAAAGTATGCTCAGGCCTGGTGGGAAGACTGGAGCCATTTTCAATCAGTAACAGAGGATCGTAACCTTGAAATTATGCTGACAGCTTCTGCAGCGAGGATCAGGAATGCGTCCTGGCCGATCCACACCCAAATGTGGAGATAGCATAGTCCCTGTACTTTCCCTACTCCTTTACGAACCTTTCCCTGCCGCTATGCACTGTCCCTGTCAGGTAGAGAACTTATCCCCACATGAGATACTTGCACAAAGCGCACCAAACCCAGGAGCCAGAGTCTTAAATAGACTCTGCCCCGACCCAAGATGGCTGCCGAGGTCACATGGGGCACCAGTGTCTCTCAATGACTGCAGAAAGTCATAAAAGGAACCAAGTTCCTTCTCCTTCTGCATTGCCACTTTAATCTAGCGTCATCTATGGTGGGGAGAACAGACTGCACTCGCCTACAGGCTTCCAAGGCTTGGTAAAGGCATTAGAATAGGAACAGGGGTCTTGGTTCTGGGGCGAAAGATGTCAGGCCTCTTGCTGGACAGCTCTGAAATAAATCTAATACTGGCCACACAAATAGCAATTTCTAGACAATTTAATCATGTTCAACAAACTTTCAAATTGGAGAAACAGTTTGAATAAACACTGTAAAATGAAAATGTTGGTTCTCTTCCTGTTATGGGCTCTTCCTGTTATGGGGTGACAACAGCGTTACCAAAATATACAAAGTATTCTCCCGCTACCAAAAAAGATAAGGTAAACCACTGGTTGCATCAAACACCAGAATGGTCAATCCATAGCCAAAAAAATAAAATAAATAAATAAATGGTGCTGCGCTCTAAGTATTAGCAAACAAAATAATGTGTAAGCAATATAAAGTGCTGAGTGCTTAAATTAGCAATGTAAACATAATAAGATCCAAAATTATGAAACAAGGATGTAAATAAACTGTTGGTGCCAAAAGTGATGGTACAAAGGAATAAAGTCCAGGTGAGCAAATGTCCAAATGTTCAAATAAATGAATGATAATGGAAAAAAGTGAACAGTAAGGTGCTAGCACTCTAACAATCTGTGCAAGTGAAGCAACGTAAGCAGTGACTTTTCTCATCAGTGCAATAACACCTCAGTGTAGGATGGCCCCTTACCTTACCACTGTAAGGTAACAGCGTATAAAGAGAGACAATAGCAATCCGGGGTCCTGCAGTGAATCAGACTAAGGGCTTCGTATAGATGACGTAACCTGGAGATCATCTAGAGAACCTTGTATCCTGATAGATGGCTGTCACATACCTGGTAGGAAGAGCCTGCATGCAGATGAAGGCCTCTCTTACACCTCTGACTCTGGGCCGCTGATAAAGCAGACAGGTGGCGCAGGAGTGAAGAGTTGCGCGAGTGCCGGTAGTCGTGCTAGCTCCTGGGTTTCCGGTTGAGTGGTATGCTTCTTATAGATGACGTAACCTGGAGATCATCTAGGGAACCTTGTATCCTTATGGATGCTTCTCATTACAATAATATGTATAATGTAATCCTCCCAGGTTGGTGCATATACGATATCAGGGAAGTCACGTGATCGTGATGCTATGCGCTGAAACAGTGAGTACCACAGTTGGTTTTAATAACATTCTCTAGTTTTTATATATTACACTATTTGGGACCCTCTTTTTTTTCTCCATATCGTATGTGCACTAACCTGGGAGGATTTCCATCATTGCGCATTTGTACAAAGGAAGTCTATACATATTATTGCAATGAGAACCATCTATCAGGATACAAGGTTCCCTAGATGATCTCCAGGTTACGCCATCTATAAGAAGCATACCACTCAACCGGAAACCCAAGAGCTAGCACGACTACCGGCACTCGTGCAACTCTTCACTCCTGCGCCACCTGTCTGCTCTATCAGCGGCCCAGAGTCAGAGGTGTAAGAGAGGCCTTCATCTGCATGCAGGCTCTTCCTACCAGGTATGTGACAGCGGGGCTGAGCTGCACTGTGTGTGTCTATAAATGCACACAGCCTAGCTTGGGATGGAGCCCACATTCTGCCCCCTAACACATGGCATGCTATGGGGGCAGACACAGAAGAGGAGGAGCCAAGAGTGTCTGGGGGGGACCCCAGAAGAGGAGGTTCAGGACCGCTCTGTGCAATAGCATTTGAAATGTGTGAAGGGGCAGCAAGGTTTGCCACACATCTGAATGAGCCATGAGAATACGTCCCACACTTTAAAAAGATTTCCTCTCACTTATTGTTGTGTCTACAGAACAGAAAGTGGAGGGAATATTCCCCAATAGGACACCATAGAAAACAACAATTAAACATTTCTATAGATGTACTTTAAAAAAAATTACGTTTCTGCTTGAATTTGCAGATACATATAATTTTCTAAATTGCTCTAACAATAATTATCCTTCATCCAGAAATGTAATTTCAAGCCCACGTTATTGAGGATTGATCACGTGACTGTAGTAAAAGGACCGTCCTGTTCAGCATTTAGGATATAGGGGAGGATGCTGCAGAAAGTAAGAAGTGAGGAGGATAAATGTGTGAGCTTCAATGCACTTAGCAGCATGTCAGACCAGGGGAGTATTTTTTTTTCTATGTAAAAGTGGTATTATACCTGCATTTGCAATGTAATATTGCACCTTTCTACTATTATATTAACAATGTAATATTTGCAAGCAGTTTCCAACAGGTACCTTTTCCCAGGAAGATAGGCTATAAATTTCATTACAGGTGGGAGCATTATGTTAAACCTAATGCTGCATTTCTACCTTTATCTAGGTCTCATCTGTCTTCAGCAAACTGTCTGCAGGCTTTCTTGTGCATCATCTTTAGAAGGGGCTTCCTTCTGGGACGACAGCCATGCAGACCAATTTGATGCAGTGTGCAGTGTATGGTCTGAGCACTCAACTTCTTTGGTCGATCATGGCGAGGCCTGTTCTGAGTGGAACCTGTCCTGCTAAAACGCTGTATGGTCTTGGCCACTGTGCTGCAGCTCAGTTTCAGGGTCTTGGCAATCGTCTTATAGCCTAGGCCATCTTTATGTAGAGCAACAATTCTTTTTTTCAGATCTTCAGAGAGTTCTTTGCCATGTTGAACTTCCAGTGACCAGTATGAGAAAGTGAGAGCGATAATACCAAATTTAACACACCTGCTCCCCATTCACACCTGAGACCTTTTAACACTAACGAGTCACATGACCCCGGGGAGGGAAAATGGCTAATTGGGCCCAATTTGGACATTTTCACTTTTGTTGCCAGCGGTTTAGACAATAATATCCATTTTTATGACAATTTAAACAGTTTATTGATATGAAAATAATTGAACAAAACTAATGCACAAACCAAGCTAAAAAAAAGGACAAAGAGTGGCTGCCAACATTAAAAAGTGTTTCCACACAGTATGCAATGAATCAAATAAATAAATGTGGCGCTCAAGTAAATAAACAATATAATTCCAAAAGTGAAAATAATATAAATAGATGTGCAAAACGTAGCAAGAGCACCAAACAATTCCTCAACTTACGATGGAAATGTGAATGACAATATATAATGCATGTGAACAAATAAATCCGACAGGAAATTTTTTTTTCAAAGATAATAAATTAATTTAACCACATCAATACTGGGCACTTTTGCCCCCTTCCTTCCTAGACCAATTTTAAGCTTTCAGCGCTCTCGCACTTTCAGTAAGAATTGCACGGTCCTGCTATGCTGTACCCAAATGAAATTTTTATCATTTTGTTCACACAAATAGAGCTTTCTTTTGGTGGTATTTATTCACGACTCCATTTTTTATATTTTGAGATATAAGCGAAAAAACTGTGGAAATTTTGAAAAAATAAAACAATATTTTCTTATATTCTATTTTAAAAGAAATCCAATAAAATTAAATTTTGTCACAAATTTAAGCCAAAATTTATTCTGCTACATGTTTTTGGTAAAAAAAATCCCGTTAAGTGTATAATAATTGGTTTGTGTGATCACGGACATATGTACGCAAATGATCTTGTACAGATGTGCGCAGGTGATCACGGATATATGTGTGCAAATGATCGTTGGGACATGTGATTTTACTGTTATATATGTGGGGGACGTGTGTTTTTGGGATCATTACTATGTGGGGACATGTGTTTTGGGGACATGTGTGTTTACTGTGTATTTTACATTGTGGGGACATGTGTGTTTTACACTGTGGTAAAAAGCTGTAAAAAACAGCTCATACTCACTGATCACCAGCCGGCTGCAGAGATCCGCTCCTCACCGACAACTTCTGTGTGAGGAGAGTAGCGCCGATCGCCTAGCAACCGGCTGTTTGTTTACATTACATGACAGCCGCGATTGGACACGGCCATCATGTGATCAGGAGGGCCAATCACAGAACCCTCCTGCCGATCTAAAATGCGATATGTCCGGGTGACACGAGCGCATCGGGATTGCGCCGCTGCGCTGGCTGCCCTGCCCCCCTCAACTGGACAAGGTGCCGGTCCAGGGTTGCGGGCAGATCGTGACCACTTGTCACGATCTTTCCACAGCCTAGACTGGCTTTGTGACTATACCTGAGCCTGCTGTCTGCTGAAAATGGGTCACAGGAGTGCAGAACGAATTGCACTCCTGTGATCCACAGGAGAAGTACAGCCAAACAAGCTTTGACAGTGCTTCTCATTAAAGGCGTCTTTGTGGTCATGCATATGGGCACATTCTCACACACTGCCATAATGTGATACCCAGGAACTCCTGGTGCTGCATAAAGTAACTTATAAAATCTGGTTGCAGGCATCTGTGCGCAGCCATGCGCCACTAATTGTGTAAAGCAGCACGTGGCACACCGTTGTAAAATCCTGAAGGCAGATACTCTGCAATTAGGATCTTATATCTGGGTGCAAGTGCCACTTTATGCAAGTAGCGACGCATACGTGTGTACATCTGCCTGCAACCATTAATGAATATGGGCGTCTGTATGCAGCAAAAAGAGCTCATGGGCATCAAAATAAAGCAGGGTATTTACGCTGTACTGGAGAAAACACCCATGTGCATGAGGGGTCCTTCTCTCATCTTCCTTCTGGGGCAGAGACAACCAAAATACTGTTTTTCCTCTTTCTTTTTCCAGCAGTAGGTGTGAGTGCATTGGCTGCTCTACAGAGGTCTAAAATGGTTCTCTGACTTCACAACTCACATCTCTGTCATAACTGCACCTCTGCAATCAGTAGGATGTGTCAATTTTGCTGAATGCAGCTCTGCAGTTGTGACAAGGCAGGAAGTCAGATAACTGTACAGAGATCCCTCACACAGATAAGCCTTTAGCTGCACATTTCTATCAGGGATGGGAGTATTCTGACCTTTCTCTCTTTTTGAGAAATTCTGATTTGATTTATAAAGTTTTAAGGTGACTAAAATTGGACTTGAAGGCCTTAAAGAGGAAGTAAACCCTCTTTTACAACTTTAGCTTACAGTTAAGCCTATATTAAGGCTTACCTGTAACTAACAGGGATATCTCCTAAACCTGCACGGTTTAGGAGATATACCTGTATTTGCATGTGCCGACGTCATGCGGCACATGCGCACTAGCGACAACTGAAGCATCGGCGATATATGCCGATGCTTCAGTTGTTATATGCCGCTCTCGTGCGCTTGTGCGTTACGTCATCGCGGCTCCGGCGATACGCGATACCCGGAAGTCACTCCGGGAGAAGATGTCGGCGGTCGGAGGGGGAGAAGAGGACCGATGCCGAGGCTTCGATTTTAGGTAAGTGATGCATAATTAGCTAGTATGCTATGCATACTAGCTAATTATGCCTATGTCTTGCAGGTTTTTTTTTTTTTTTTTTTTTTCGATTTTTTCAAGAGGGTTTACTTCCTCTTTAATGTTAATGCATTATATTGGCCAGAATATTACCTTATTTAGGCCATTATAATGCACTAATGCATTTGTGCACGCTCAGCTTTTTTTCATTTTTTGCCTATATATGCTCCTGCCTCTAAATGCCTATGTGTACATGGACACATAGGTCAACATAGAGGGGTGTTTAGTGGCAGAAAAAATAAACAATAAATGCCTGTAAAAGCAGCGTTTTTGAATTCCTGTATGCATGAAGCCTTAAGGCTCTGTCTGCGGCAACATTAACCTCCATGGCGGTATGATTATTTCAGATTTTTGATGCTCAAAGCGGTACAATTCTTTTGCATGGAAATTTGGTGTTTTATATTGAAGGCCTGTAATTCTTAGAAATAACACACTTAAATCTGTCCAAACCAGAGTCTAGTAGACATCCCAGGTAAGATAAAGTTTGAAACACGAAATCATAAAATATAATATAATAAATAATTATAAATAATTATAACAAATAACAATATAATAATAATAACATTTTGTCAATAATGTAATCAAATCAAAAACACAGAAATTTGCTCAGTTGCAGAATTGTCGCTGTCATTACTTTCAGTGTTTGATGACGGATTTCCCCACAAATCACTATCACTCAATTCTGCAAGTGACTCTAATTTATTATCGCTGTTTTCTAGCTGGTCTAAAACCGCTTTTGATTTAAAGGGGCACTTGGTTGCTATGGACAATCTCCAGTTTCCTGGCAGAAAGAACAGAATATATAATATAAAACTGCATGCAGGGCATTGGACAAACCAATAGGGACAAAAGGGATGTGAAATAATTTGATACAGTAATGTAATCTGTAAGATTACAGTGTACTGGATGTATTGTGTGTGTTTCACTTTTTGAATTTGGCCCTGTTCTGTCCCCGTGCGTCGCAACGCTCGCAGGGAATGGAGCCGGGCTCTGTGATGAATTAAGTGGAGACACAGCCGCCGCACACATTGGGGAGACATCGCAGGATCCTGGGGACAAGGTAAGTAACTGTACCTGGATCCTGTGATGCGATCCCGAGTGTGGCTCGGGGTTACCACTTTTGGTACTGAAAGTCCACCCCGAGCCACACTTGGGAATACCGTCAGGGAGTTTAAAAAGATTTTGGCTAAATTCTTTTGTGATCACCAAGATAGCAAGTAAGGAAAAATCTCTCCAACCGGTATAAGGAGAGCAATTTTAGCATTTCTTTTAATTAGGGGAACAAAAACTGTTTCTACCAGTGTTTTTCTGCTGTCTTTGCCCTCATTGGATTGATTCTACCTATTTTCTGAGTGGTCACTGGGACAGAGGGGACATTTTAATATAACCCAGAGGTGCTAATAGCTACCTACAAGCGCAGAGGTGATTTGAAAAAAAATGGAGAACATATGGAGAGGGTGGCTTAGTGACTCTACTCTAGCAACTTCTTCATTGGTCCTGGATAGCTCCCTTGTTACCTCCTCTCATCCTCTGGAACTCCCTGCCCCGGTATATCCAATCAGCCCCTAACCTGTCCACTTTTAGGAGATCCCTGAAAACTCACTTATTCAGGGAAGCCTATCCCACACCCACCTAACATCTGTCCCCGAGCCACCCACATGAAATCATTCCCCGCATCTATTACCTTTTATACCACCACCCCTCCCTTTAGAATGTAAGCTCTACGAGCAGGGCCCTCCTGTCCCTTCTGTTTTGAGCTGTACTGTAATTGTGCTGTCCCCCCCTCATTTACATTGTAAAGCGCTGCATAAACTGTTGGCGCTATATAACTCGTGTATAATAATAATAATAGAATAGTTGATGGTTATAGTTCTCAGGGCTAATGGTTGACATGTTTCTCTCATTGCTGGGGGGTAAAAATGATCATCACTCAACAATCAAAATCTCATTGATTGTTTAACTTTATTCCAGACCGTAATGAGCATCCTATATCATAAAACCATATCATGCCACATTGTATTTTACTGATGCAACAGAAGTTATTGCATCTTGTATAGCACAGTGTGCTTCTCTTGGTTTTGTTATTTTCTTTGTAAAATATGGGGAATATAGGGAAATGTAACAACATAGTTTATTTTTAGATACAAAAATTATTAATATAAAAAGTTGGTACAGAGGTATGGCAACACACCAGACTCATGCAAGAAAGCTGAAAACCATCTTTGTGTGCCTGCATCAAGTATAACTAGAACGTGGCAACCACTAAGTCAGTTTATAACTAGAAGAGAAAAGACACGCATGGGTGGGGCACTTCACTGCATTTAAACAATGCAATAAATTCCAAGAACTTAATCCTGCTAGCCTGGAAAGAGAACCAAACTATAATTTGTTTCTAACAATTAGATTAAAAACAGAGATCCCAGTTGTATACATTTTCTGGGTAATTTCTGTTTTGTTAATGTGCTGTGAAAGGCCCCAAACATGTGTTCTCTTCTTCTGATGGTTATACATTGATTGGATAGTAGATTTGCTTAAAATTTTAGCTTCCTTTTGGGCTCGTTTACACAGGGGTGGGGCAGTAAAAGCAGACATGGTTAAACCGCCCCCCAAACTCCCCACCTAACGAAGGGCATGCAGCCACTCAGGGCTATACATGTTTTTCTTTAAAGCCATGGCCATGGCCAAAGCCATGGCAAAATTTAGACCGTATGTCACTTCAATACAGGCGCCAAACATTATTTGAGGTCCATTTAAGTGTATGGAGTTGCACCACAAACCGCTCTGCAACCCCATTGTGGTGAGGAGGTGACATATTGCCCTCTGAAAAGCAATCCTCTGTGGATTGCCACATGTGAGAACAAGCTGTCACGCTGTATGATAATGAACTGCAGCAGTGGAATTCACACTTTATTATAGTTTTAATCCTCCCAAAACGAATATTATTTTTTGGTGGATATAGAAGAATGTAACAACTTACCAAATACGTTCACATTATCTTCCAATTTGAAACATGCAGGCCCCCTAGAAATGGAAGCCCACAGCCCATCAACCCCGCTGGGTAATTTCTGGTGCTTTAAATGCTGTCAAAGATTATCGAGGAAGCATCAGTGGTGTTCCGTGTGCAACATCATTGTCCGAATAGGGGATTCTCACTGCTAAAAGAGGAACTTCACACTACCACCCTATTTTTTACCCATCTGCTTACCTGATGTTGTATTCTGCACAGTAAAGATACTCGCCCACCCAGCAGATTCATCATTGTCCTACTGAGATCCTCTCCTGTCAGCCGTCACAGATTCCAGGCGGTACCAGGGGCACTGATGTCATTCATACAGGTGAATTAGGAGGATGGAGGGGGGCAGGACCCAAACAGATAAATACAGATAAATAATAAAAGTAAGTAAACAAAAAAATTAAGTTATCTTTAAAGGGCCAAAGATCTTCTTTAAGTCCCAGCTGCATTAAAAGTCAGGTACCCATTTAAAGAGACACAAAATAATCTTACATACTTTTCTAGCAAAAATGTTGATTGGAAAAGGATGCCCAATTCAAGCCACTAGACTATTCACTCTCAAATGACATTGAACTACTCATGCCAAGATATCATCATGTAATCACAAAAGGTTGCAAATCTGGTATGCATTGAAACATTGAACAAATGGTGGAAAACTGTAAGGTCTGCCAAATTAATAGAAATGCAGTAAGATTTTGTTGTGACACCATATTCATGCTCACTGCACATTTGACGCACATTCATATTACACATATGAACCCTGAGGAAGTCACGAGGTACACAACGTGACGCAACGCGTAGGACACAAACCAGGAGTAAACACCGCAAACTGGAAGACGTTACAACGGACCGGAAGTAGGTGCAGTGGTTCAGAAACAACGTAGGAAGTGGCGTGGAATGCCGCTGTAAACTGAGTCTGGCACATTTTTTATCCTTAACATCTGTTATTTATTTTCCACACCTAATGGACATTGTTTAACGAATTGGAAGTCGGGACAAGATCGTTACATAATATCAAGCATTTTTTACATACCGCTAAGGTAAGAGCACTGAGAGCTTATTGATGGATATATAGCCTATTGCTAACTACAGGGTGATGTTATAAAAGAATGTAGACCTTGGACCCCCCATACAACATTGAATTCTCTCTATTGGAATTATTGTTGCACCATGCACTTTATTTATTGACTCTCATTTTATTATCGCTGAATCACACATTTTATTATTGCTTTATATACTGTTCACGCAGAGGATTGTGCACACAATTGTACAGTATAGGACTTTATTGATTGTACTTTACTCATTATTCTATTGGATGCATTATATTGGATGCACTTTATGTAATTTATGCACTGTATCACATGTGATTTATGCACTTTATCACATGCACTTTAGTGGTTATACTGCTAAGTATTATATTGAAACACTTTATTGTAGTATCAATTAATTTGTAATTATTTATTTATTAATTTCATGCACTTGACAGATCACCCAGGTTATGCGCTAAGTCACGTATATTTATATATGCACTTTTACATTCTTTTATGTGATTGGTGATCACTATTAGATTTGGCAGCATTCTCACACATATTGAGTTTTAGTACTTAGTAGCGCAGAAGTCCTTACTATTACCATATTGCACATATGCCATTCTCAAGTGGCAGAATGTTGAATTATATAATTCTATATATTATACAATTAAAATGCAATTTACTATGGAGACTGGTGTTCACAGACCTGAACCTGTGTTCACCACTTGAGTTGCTGATTAAATAAACCAGGAAGGGGATGTACATGGGGGTTACATAAGAGGAGCATAGTTGAATGTTCCCTTAAGCATTCACCAGTGTGTGTAGGTGTGTGGGGGTTCCCCCCAAATCCATGTCAGACCCTCATCCGAGCACGCAGCCTGGCAGGCCAGGAAAGGGGTGGGGACGAACGAGCGCCCCCCCCCCTCCTGAGCCGTACCAGGCCGCGTGCCCTCAACATGGGGGGTGCCCTGGGGAAAGGGGGGCCGTGGGCCCCCCCCCCCAGCACCTTGTCCCCATGTTGATGAGGACAAGGGCCTCTTCCCGACAACCCTGGCCGTTGGTTGTCAGGGTCTGCGGGCGGGGGCTTATCGGAATCTGGGAACCCCCTTTAATAAGGGGGCCCCCAGATCCCGGCCCCCCACCCTATGTGAATGAGTATGAGGTACGATGTACCCCTACCCATTCACCTAAGGTGTAAAATGTAAAGTACAAAAACACACACACTTTTGAAAAAATATTTTATTGCACTGCTCCGGGGGTCTTCTTCCGTCTTGGGGGTCTTCTCGCCGGACTCCTCCGCTCTCTTCTGCTCTTTTACCTAGCTCTTTCACGAGCGAAGGAGTCCGGCTACCTTCTTCGTCGTCGCCGCCGTCGTCTGGGGGTCTCGATCCGCCTTCGGGGGTCTTCCGGGGGTCTTTTCTGTTCTTGCGGCAGTCGTCGTCTTCCGCGCCGCCGGCGCCTTCTTCTTCTTCTTGTCCTTCTTCTTGTTCTTCTTCTTCCGATGTTGACCCGACGCTCTCTCTGCCCGGAATGCCTGTGCCGCGCTGCGCTTGGACTTATATAGGGGCATGGGGACAGGGTCACATGCACATGTCACATGGTGACCCCGCCCCCTTGTGTTGTCACAGTCCCGGAGGATGCTGGGACTGTGACATCGCAAGGGGGCGGGGTCACCATGTGACATGAACATGTGACCCTGTCCCCATGCCCCTATATAAGTCCCAGCGCAGAGCGGCACAGGCATTCCGGGCAGAGACAGCGACGGGTCAACATCGGAAGAAGAAGAAGAAGAACAAGAAGGACAAGAAGAAGAAGAAGGCGCCGGCGGCGCGGAAGACGACGGCCGGCGGCGCGGAAGACGACGACCGCCGCAAGAACAGAAGAGACCCCCGGAAGACCCCCGAAGGCGGATCGAGACCCCCAGACGACGGCGGCGACGACGAAGAAGGTAGCCGGACTCCCCCGCTCGTGAAAGAGCTAGGTAAAAGAGCAGAAGAGAGCGGAGGAGTCCGGCGAGAAGACCCCCAAGACGGAAGAAGACCCCGGAGCAGTGCAATAAAATATTTTTTCAAAAGTGTGTGTGTTTTTGTACTTTACATTTTACACCTTAGGTGAATGGGTAGGGGTACATCGTACCCCATACTCATTCACATAGGGTGGGGGGCCGGTATCTGGGGGCCCCCTTATTAGCCCCCGCCCGCAGACCCCGACAACCAACGGCCAGGGTTGTCGGGAAGAGGCCCTTGTCCTCATCAACATGGGGACAAGGTGCTTTGGGGTGGGGGGCCGCACGGCCCCCCTTTACATAAGAGTCCCAAAAAGTACCAAC
Source organism: Lithobates sylvaticus (assembly GCA_028564925.1). NCBI lineage: Eukaryota > Metazoa > Chordata > Amphibia > Anura > Ranidae > Lithobates > Lithobates sylvaticus. Next base: position 128,956,805 of record CM053036.1, on the reverse strand, counting down.
ACTAGTTAGTGAGTTCTCTAAGTATTTTTACTCAGCTCTAACCCCCTTTAACTTTTGATCTTGAGAGTTTAAACAATATCTATTATATACTGTAAGTAGGTGTCAGAAAATCAAACAACAGGAGCCCTTAAAGTCCAAATACAGGTCAAGTCCCCCTATTGTCTATCCCTTACTACTTGAATACCTCATCTAATTATAGTGATCCTGGTGTTTGCACCACTTCCCTGCGTATTCATGGTGGGTGTAATTTAGACCAGAATAGGGACAGTCACACATTTGTGGATTGGTGAATTTGTGGGGGAGATTGGATGAATATAGCAACCAGAGCTTCTTTTGTTTATTTTAGGGAGCCATGGGGGATCCACTACCACTATTAAATGTATTGCCTAATGTAGAGTTGGGTTTAACGAGAATATATATATATATATATATATATATATATATATATATATATATACAGTATTTCACAAAAGTGAGTACACCCCTCACATTTTTGTAAATATTTTATTATATCTTTTCATGTGACAACACTGAATAAATGACACTTTGCTACAATGTAAAGTAATGAGTGTACAGCTTGTATAATAGTGTAAATTTGTGGTCACCTCAAAATAACTCAACACACAGCCTTTAATGTCTAAACCTCTGGCAACAAAAGTGAGTACACCCCTAAGTGAAAATGTCCAAATCGGGCCCAAAGTGTCAATATTTTGTGTGGCCATCATTATTTTCCAGCACTGCCTTAACCCTCTTGGGCATGGAGTTCACCAGAGCTTCACAGGTTGCCACTGGAGTCCTCTTCCCACTCCTCCATGACAACATCACGGAGCTGGTGGATGTTAGAGACCTTATGCTCCTCCACCTTCCATTTGAGGATTCCCCACAGATGCTCAATAGGGTTTAGGTCTGGAGACATGCTTGGCCAGTCCATCCCCTTTACCTTTAGTTTCTTTAGCAAGGCAGTGGTCATCTTGGAGGTGTGTTTGGGGTCGTTATCATGTGGGAATACTGCCCTGCAGCCCAGTCTCCGAAGGGAGGGATTCATGCTCTGCTTAAATATGTCACAGTACATGTTGCCATTCATGGTTCCCTCAATGAACTGTTGCTCCCTAGTTCCCGCAAAACTCATGCAGCCCCAGACCATGACATTCCCACCACCATGCTTGACTGTAGGAAAGACACACTTGTCTTTGTACTCCTCACCTGGTTGCAGCCACACATGTTCAACACAATCAGAACCAAATAAGTTTATCTTGGTCTCATCAGACCACAGGACATGGTTACAGTAATCCATGTCCTTAGTCTGCTTGTCTTCAGCAAACTGTTTGCAGGCTTTCTTGTGCATCATCTTTAGAAGGGGATTCCTTCTGGGACGACAGCCACGCAGACCAATTTGATGCAGTGTGTGGCGTATGGTCTGAGCACTGACAGGCTTACCCCCCACCCCTTCAACCTCTGCATCTATTTCCCAAAGACAACCTCTGTATATGACGTTTAGCATGTGCACTCAACTTCTTTGGTCGACCATGGCAATGCCTGTTCTGTGTAGAACCTGTCCTGTTAAACCGCTGCATGGTCTTGGCCACTGTGCTGCAGCTCAGTTTCAGGTTCTTGGCAATCTTCTTATAGCCTAGGCCATCTTTATGTAGAGCAACAAATCTTTTTTTCAGATCCTCAGAGAGTTCTTTGCCATGAGGTGCCATGTTGAACGTCCAGTGACCAGTATGAGAGAGTGGGAGCGATAACACCACATTTAACACACCTGCTCCCCATTCACACCTCAGACCTTGTAACACTAGTGAGTCACATGACACAGGGGAGGGAAAATGGCAAATTGGGCCAAATTTGGACATTTTCACTTCGGGGTGTACTCACTTTTGTTGCCAGCGGTGTAGACATTAAAGGCTGTGTGTTGAGTTATTTTGAGGGGACAGAAAATTTACACTGTTATACAAGCTGTACACTCACTACTTTACATTGTAGCAAAGTGTCATTTCTTCAGTGTTGTCACATGAAAAGATATAATAAAATATTTACAAAAACGTGAGAGGTGTACTAACTTTTGTGAGATACTGTATATATATTATTTTGTATATATGCTTCAACTAGTGATATGGCTTTTTTTTTACTGTGCAATACAGCCAAACAGCTAATACAGAAGAGAGATCATTTTCTAGCAGCCTTTCCCTGCCACCAGGGAAAAGTCATGGTAATTGCAGCAGGGTGAAACCCAACATCAAAGGCAAAGAAGCTGTCAGCACATTTAACTTTTCAACAAACTCTTCAGCTAATGAAAAAAGGGATGACCTCGCCGCAACGTAGACTTACCGCTCCCAGGAGAATAATCAGCGCCTGCCTTTTACTTTCAATGCTCACTCCAGAGGCACAAAATAAAATGTCTAGTAATAATTCCACATAATTGTTGTTGGCTTCAAATGGCTGCATTGTGTCTTTATCTAGCTTGTTCATCTCACAGAACATTTCAGTTTCACTATACAATTTTCTTAACCCTCTGGCAGCCATATTGCAAATAACTGTTGCTAACAGTGGATACACTTGATAAGTAGCACACAGTGGTGTATAGAATCATGATATATATTTCTTTGTGGAAAAGGGAGACGTGAAAAGTAACATAAAAAAGGCAAAAACAAATACAATTAAATGAATACACAAAGAATAGATGTTCTGTATATACAGCCAAAACTTTGGATAGAGTAGGGAATGGTTAAAGTAGAACTAAACCTGTCAATGTAAAGTGTTACTAAACCCACAACAGTAAAATCAGTCTGTATATGCTATAATGCATGCTTGTTATATTCACTGTGGAACCTAAGGGGTTAATCCTCCACATTGTGTAAAAAGGCTGTTTGATCATGTATGCACAGATCCTCCTCTTCTTGCATTGCCCCCCCCCCCCCCCCCCCAATATGTCTGGATAAGACAGTTACTGGAGTCAGGCTGCACATGCTCAGTTTGGTGTGTATTGCTAGAGAGGTTTTTTTTTTTCTTGGGAAAGTGCTTGTGATCAGCGCAGGATCAATCAGCACTGTCCAGACAGAGGGTCAGGGGTCCTGGATCCTGATAAGACATCAAAAGCAGTATGAAAACTCCCCCTACAAGCTTTAACCAGGAACTGATAGAAGTCACAAGACTGCTACATACTGCTGATGAGAAAAGGTATTTAGCAGTTTATATTTACTAAAATTATTGCATTTCCATGTTCTGTGTACTGTGGGAGGCCAGATATAATGAATGCAGGGTCCTGGGTTTAGTAACACTTTAACTGTTTCCCATAATAATTTCATTCAAGGCATGCTGTGAATGAATACTGTCCCAGAAAAGACAAGTCATCACATAACTAGAGTTCATAGCACATTACATGCGGAGTATCATGGCAACTGCAGATCAAATAGAAGCTAAGATGGCACCTTCCTTGGTTGTAAATGATAGGAGGGTTTAGTTCTGCTTTAAGACTCCTGTCAGTCTTTTTTTTTTTTCCATCAGGGAAGATTCTCCTCACTTTCCCTCCTAGACAGAGCCCTCTTTGTAGACAGTTTTCATCAGAACATGCATCCCTATTGGAAGATTGGGCTGATTTCCCAGGCACACAACTCTTGGTTCCTTAGATGGACAGGATAGGATGCAGCTATGGAGTACCATCTCCTCCTATTGAGTTGTTTGGTGTACACTTCTATAATCTTGGGGTCTTGGGGTAAGAGGCTTAAGGTGGTTGGACACAGAATACTTGAGGTTGAGGAGTTTGAGTGTTTATCATGTACTTTCTTTTTCTGGGAGATTAATCACTTCATTGAGCATATGGTTACTTCTAAAACCTTTTTTTGAGTTATATACCAATTCTTTATTATTATTTTAGTCACGTTGGTTCATTTTTAAAAAGTGAGGGCAACGCTCCCCAGTAAGGACACAGACAGCAACAAAAACCTAACAGGCATTCTAACCCTTGCCCACATTATCCAAAACTTTAAAAGAAAGTTTTGACTTAACATAAGTGTATGCAAACCTGAAATTATGAATGTTATCACTGCATTTCTCTGCCCCCTATTATTAAAATAGTAAAGCCTTTAAGCCAAGGTATGCATGATCTTATGCTCCCTCTACACACCTAGTGATTCTGCCAGTTCCCTCCTCAATTCATGGCTTTCTCTGGTTACTGAAAACATTAACCATGGACACAGATCCGTGGTAGCAAGGTCAGTTTAAATCCCTTCTTCTTTCCTATAGCAGTCATGTTACCACCAAAAAAAAAAAATGCCAAAGAGGTATTTAAAACACACTTTTGGTAGCTCAATCAATATGGCATCTTTAAAAAAAGCTCTGCTAAATGTAAACCTGAATATATAGACTGATACGTTTAAATACACATTAAAAGAGGAGTGTGGGAATAAAAAAAAGCAAACCTACATAATCACCTAGATGGCTGCAACATAGATCTGAGCTGCAGCTGACACTGCCAGCTCTACACCAAGAACTGAGCGATCAAAGACCGCTGATCACTGGCTGTGTTGTAAAGGAATGCGATTTCAGCCCTGCGGAGGAGGAACAATATAGAGTGCTCTAATGGGAAAGGAGCTCAGCAGCCAGGCATAACATGCAGGGTGGAGGGGTTGGTCAGGGGGTTTTGGAGGGGGGGCAACTTAAATCTGGGAGGGCAAAACCATCAGAAACAAAATCTGAGCCTACAGCCCTCCAGGGCCCCCCGAGGAGGTGTTATGCCCTGTACACACGGTCGGAAAATCCGACGGATTTTGTCCGACGGATTTGATCCGACACTGGTGTTGCATACACACGGTCGGACAAAGTTGTCAAAAAATCCGATCATTCTGAACGTGGTGACGTTTGTTGCCTACGACGGGACTACGTAGAGGCTAGTAGCCAATAGCTTTGGTCTTGTAATGTGATCTGAGCATGCGTGGCACTTTGTCCGTCGGAATTCGCTACACACGATCGGAATTGGTGTGATCGGACTTTGTTGTCGGAAAATTTTTAGAGCAGGAGATACAACTTTGTCCGTCGGACAATCCGATGGAAAATGTCCGATGGTGCCTACACACGGTCGGAATTTCCGACAACATTGTCCGATAGGACAGAATCCATCGGAAAATCCGACCGTGTGTATGGGGCTTTAAGGGATTTGTTTTAGCAAGCTCTGAAGGTTTCTCTGTCAGTGTTGGCAGATGTTGGGGGAAGGTCACCTCCCGGAGGTGTGTGTCTTTTCCCCAGTTGTCAGGTAAGTGGGGTAAGTAGACATCCCCAGGTGGGGGGGGGGGTACAGAGAATCCAAGCTGGTGACTAGGAGACACAGAGCAGTGCCATACCTCACCAGTGACATTGATCCCATCGTGGCTACAGGACGGTACTCTCCTCCTCTTGCCTCGCTGAGCTTGGTTACCATTCCATGTTGCCAGTACACAGCACAGACACTTCCCGATCCTGGGCTGTTCACACCTCATGCTCCTCTCCATTCAGGAAATGGCTCACAGCTTCTCCCCAGCTAATGGGAACAGAGGGGTGTGGACTGTGGAAGGCAAAGTAGAAGCCCAGTACTGGAGCATGGCTGTTGGGGCCCTAGGGAAGATCGGAGCTGGATTTTGTGAAGGATATGATAATATAATAGGGAGGCTGCAGGGGCCCCCTGGAGCTAGGGGCGGGGATTTGTGACCCCTGCAAACCCTTATGCTACGCCTATGCCTGCAGGTTAATGCATTTCTCATAAAGACCACAGCAGTCCAGTGTCTGTGAAAAGGATTAAAATTCTATCTGCACCTACTACAGTCCTTGAAAAGACTGATCAGAACACAAAAATCGAGAATCCACCCCGCCAATGTCCCAAACATAAACAATTAACACCAGCTTAGGAAATGTACTGACTTCTGAAAGGAACCCTTGCAAAAATGAAAATAGCTTTTAAAGAAATTTGGGGTTTACTTCAAATGCTGTGCTTCCACAAAACACCGTGCTAAAGACTGTAGGGCTACTATTAAGTGCATAGAATGCAACAGTGATGATTATGTGTAATTGCTTCATCCATTTCAGGACAGCCCCACTCTGTCCACATGAAATTCTCTGAAGGCAATGCAATGGGTGGAGAGCATGAACCAAACAGTGCCTCATACTCCAGTGTTCTCTACATGTGCAGATGTTCTTCCCCTTTCTTCTTTTTCAGGTATTCCAGGAATATTTTTCTCTTGCAATGTTTGGATTTGATTCTCAGTTGTTTAATATTTGAAATCATAGATTTTGACTGGGAGTATTATGTTACAAATGCATTGTTGTTTGTTTGCCTTTACATAAATTTGCCCTTTTGTCACTCTGTAGCTAGGAGATGCTCTGTATAGCTAGTCCCACCCTCTTTTCAGTGTGTCTTTAGTTCCTGGTCTGAGTACATGTGTTGTTGGAGTAAGACTATGATCTTCTAATCAATCTGATGTTCATCTGTGAAGATCTGCTCAAGTTTTTGGATTCAATTTTTTTTCAATCTGCAAGATGTCATTTGGATTGAGTCACTGTAGTAATTCTACTGAGACTGTAATGTAAAGCTTTCTTGCCACAACTGGATCAGTTATAGAAGTCACACTTTCAGTGATTAGATTGTAGTTAGGAACAGTAACCATCTACTCTTATTGTTAAATAAAAAGAAAAAACTGCGCTAATCAAACGAAATTTTTTTAAAAAACTCTAACGTTAGCTGCAATAATAATGAGATAAACACAAGAAAATATTAAAGGAAAAAAATCGCGCTCTTAGAGTCTGTATACAGGGTTGAGAATATAATTCGTTCCAAAAAAGTCTCTTTTATGGGAAATATTTCTCAAACATTGGTTTCCACACGTTGCTTATATACTCATGGAGGATATGCTTACCAGAAGTAAGCCATAGATCAGCATATGGCTTTAACCCAGCCTGGGTTGATGATTCGTTGGTTATGGATTGTGACGAAGCAATACCAAATAACTCCTTCTCTTTCTCAGGTGCACTCACAGGGCATAATTAGCAATCACCGGAAAAACAAAAAAATATCCATAGCATAATACTGATAAACTATATATGGTAAAAACCAGTAGGTGAAGGGTTACCAAGTGGGAAAGGTATCCAATTAGGTATGAGCAGACACCAGTGATCACAAATATATTTAAGTGACCAAAAGACACCACCACCACATGAAAGACCTTATTACCAGATATTCGATTGTTGTGCACATAGATAAGAAAATCCTTCCTTTGGATATTTCCACTTATAAACAAACCGCCACAAGTGAAGTTGGATACGCAATATATCCAAATTGTAGGTAACCACCATAAGAAGTGCCTCCTTACCAAGCAGTGAAATGACAGTCAGCAATGAGAATCAAGCAGCAGGAAATCAGATGCGCACTCCTTTTAAGATGTCCCCTTACCGCATAGCACAGTTTCAAAGAGCCAGATACAGCAAACACAAATTCATGAGACCACGCACGGATCGATGGCAGCAATAGTTCAGCAGATACCCAGGAGGAAAAATATTCATACCATAGCGTTATACTGCATTTAAAAGTTTTATTCAAAATATAAAAAGTTTGCACTTACAAACTGACGAAATTAAAATAGCAGATTCAAAAAAGTTGTAGAGCCGGCCGGCTACAAACGAACAGACACTCCCGTCCTTCTTTGCGTGGTGACGTCAGCACGTATACCCTCAGACGCGTTTCGTTAGAATTAACATTATCAATGAGGAGCGGGCAGCGTGCTGTGTCACCACCTTATATAGAGCTACCCTTGATCTGAATCATGGATATGAAGCTCCAAGCGCCATCTTAGTTATGGGCAATCGTTATATGTTGTCTATGGAGGACCTCTGGCGGATGTCCCATTTGAAATCGGAACAAAAAACTCCATGAATGTTGAGGTCAGTAATTAACTTCCTAGGTGAATTGAGGCAACTTTATTTAGACTCAATGCCTACGGACATTCCTACATGTTATCTATGTGAGACTACCCACGATCTTATTGTATACACCAGGAAGTTCCTATTTAGGTGGTCAGTGTCCAACTTCCCAAACTAGCTGAGCCAACTTTATTGAAACTCAACATTAAATGACAAATTGGGAACCACCCCATGTGTGTACTTAGTGATCGTATGATTAATACCTATAAATTATAAGCCCGCAATCCTGCGGGAAAAATATAACAAAGAGAGTGAGGATAATTATTTAAAAAATGAAAAGTGAACCCGCGTTACTATACTGCGGGAAAATAGTAAAAAAGTGAAGTGAATAATTCAAAAGTGAAAAATCCTTATTAAAGGAAATTAAAAAAGGGTTTTTTATTTATTTTTCAAGTTAATCACCTCTATACTGGTGATTTAATATTGCTGTAAATTTAGGGGCATAGTGATTGAACATATATGTCCACCTTATTGTGTATTAATTTGTGTATAATAATTTTATCAAATATAATAGAATAAAAATTAAAAATATATATAAAGATTAGAAATTAAAAAATATGTGAGTGTTTACTCAATTGTACCGTGTGCGTGTATAAACAATCACATCCCATGTGTGTATACTGTACTCACATAACAATGTGACTTATGTGATATTGTGTATAAGATACACATGCTGGGTATCACAAAAAAGTTCCTATCAAATATTTTTATACTTTACATTCTGCACTACATAAACACGTATACATAGTTCGATCAAGTGTATACATGTGTATGCACCGCACAAACACATATAATACGGTAAAGTGTATATATGCATATGGGGAATGGTTAATTATAACCTGTTATAAGAGATACACATACATAGCTCAGATCAAGTTTACAAATCAAAAGCAGAAAAAAGCTTTACAGTTTGTGTTTTACAACATAAAACAAATATCTAGTCACTATAAGGTACACATCAAGAGTTGTCAATAAATGCGTTAACATCCACATCAATGTTGAGCCCATAAGGGGCATAAGTCCTGGCCTTATAGATCCATGACATTTCTAACTTGGAGATTTCCCTCACAAGTGAGCTCCCCCTCCAGTTTGGGCTAAATTTATCTATCCCCAAAAAGAGAGTGTTTGTGGGGTCTTTTTTGTGGACTAATAAATAATGTTTAGAAACTGAATGGTTTTTAAAACCAGTTATTATATTTGTGATATGTTCGTTTAATCTGACTTGTAACGGTCGTTTTGTTCTCCCTATATACTGTAATCCACACGGGCATTGCAATAAATAAACTACACCGGATGTGGCACAGGTTATAAACGGTTTGATATCGAATTGGATCTGTGTACTGGTAGATCGAAAGTTCTGAGTCCGTCTATGGGTACAGCTATTTAAGGAACAAACTCGACACCTGCCACATTTATAGTATCCTGATAGCTGGAAAAAGGTTAAATTACTCCTATTAGGGGGATCCAAGATGTTAGGGGATATTCTATTTCTCAAAGAGGATGCACCCCTAAAGATTACCTGGGGTCTTTCTGGTAGAATGGTACCCAATATTCGGTCATTGCAGATGATATGCCAATGTTTGGCTACCATCTGTTTGATCTTCTTATGTTGCACCGAATAAGTCGTCAAAAAGGGTACCCCCTGTGAGAAAGGATTCAACCTTGGTGCTTCTCTTTCTCTCAAGAGATCTCCCCTATTCAAAGATTTCACACTATCAAGTGTACATGCCAAACTTTCTCTGGAGTATCCCTTTTCCAGAAATCTCTGAGTTAAATTATCCGCCTGCATCAAAAAATCGCTATCCTTAGAGCAATTTCTCTTGAGCCTGATGTACTGGCTCTTTGGAACCGAATCCAACCAGGGTTTGTGATGACATGAATTTGTGGGTATAAAGGAATTCCTATCAGTAGACTTGAAATATGTAGAGGTAGAGTCCCACCATCAGCTTTTATAGTCAAATCGAGAAAGTTCATTTCCGATCGACTAGCCTCATATTTCAGTTCAATGCCCCTCTGGTTGTCATTGAGGGAAGCCATGAATAATTGGAGTGATTGGGTGTCACCTTCCCATAGGAGGAGGATGTCATCAATAAATCTTATCCACAGAACCAGTTGGGGTATGTTCTGTGAATAGATGACATCCTCCTCCCATTTAGCCATAAATAAATTGGCTAGGCTAGGGGCATATTTTGCCCCCATGGCCAAGCCTCTACTTTGGATGTAAAATTGATTCCCAAACCAGAAGTAATTGTGTGTTGCTGCAAATTCCAGCAGGTCCATAATGAATGAAACCTGCTGGAGTTGCAGACCAGAATCTCTGGCTAAAAAGCCAGAAACAGCATCAAGGCCCAGATTATGTGGGATAATGCTATAGAGGGATGTGACATCTGCAGTCACAAGCAAGGTGTCCATCTTAATCCTAATTTCCGACAAAATGCTAATGACATGCCTGGAATCCTTAACATACGAAGGCATTTTGCGCACAAGCGGCTGAAGGTAGAAGTCAATATACCTGCCCACCCGGGACGTCAGGGAATCAATCCCACTTACAATTGGACGTCCCGGGGGGCAGGTAGGATTCTTGTGTATCTTCGGAAGATAATATATTGTAGGGGTCCTCTTATTGTTAATTCTTTACACTACAGCCTTTTCCCTCTCCCCCCACCTCTTCGTGTTTACATGCATACTAACCACCTTTTTTTCTATTTTACTTGCCTGACCCTTCATACATTGTTAAACTCTTCAATAGGCCTCTATACATATAGAAGAGAATTATACTTCAAATATTACCATGTGTATCAGTTTACTATTTTGAGCCAATCCGAGACTGTTAACCCCTGCTTTACCTGCCCCTTGCTACTTTTTTTTTGCTAATTCATTTTTTCCCTAAACTGTTTAGTGATTGGCATGCTGGTCATTCTAGTTCCACGGCCACACCAACATGCTCTCCATTGTGTATATATAGCTGTCCTTCTCTAGAGAGCAGCAGGCCAATAGGAAAAGCAGCCAGCTCTGAGAGCGTAGCCGTCACCACTGCAGCCCTGATTGGCAAGATTCCAGCCCTGCCTTGGTCCAATCAGATGCTGGTGATGTCACTTCCGGGTCAGCGTGGAGCTTCCTGGTTCCTGGAGAAACACTGTGATCCATTCCAGCCAGCTTCCCAATCCTTTCCAGCTACCTGGGACAGCGGTTGGACCCGCAGAGCCAAGTGGAATGCCAGGACTGCACTTTACTTTGACGAGCATGCATCTTCTATCATCTTATAAGTGTTTTTATCCTATTAAAGTCCTCATTTTAATACTACACTTGGCGCCTCCCCCTCCCTGTTTTTGTCCCTTACATGTCTTGCAGAGTTCTGGACACACTCTGAAGGATGGCTGCCTTAATACCCCTTTCTTTTCCAAGCACCCAACTTATGGAAACATCACCATCCAGCTATTACAGCTACAGACTATACCCCTAAAGCCCCATACACACGGTCGGACTTTTTCATGGATTCTGTCCGATCGGACAAGGTTGTTGAAAAATCAGACCGTGTGTATGCACCATCGGACAGTGTTCGTCGGTTTGGCCGACGGACAAAGTCTTATCTCCTGCTGGAAAACTTTGCCGTCAACACGGTCCGATCACACCAAATCCGATCGTGTGTACGGTTGTCCGACCGGACAAAGTGCTACGCATGCTCAGATCACATTACAAGACCAAAGCTATTGGCTACTAGCCTCTACGTAGTCCCGTCGTAGGCAACAAACGTCACCACGTTCAGAATGATCGGATTTTCCGACAACTTTGTCCGATCGTGCGTACGCAAAACCAACATCAGACAAAGTATGACGGACATGGTCCGACGGACCTGGTCCACGGATTGTCCGCGCGTGTGTATGGGGCTTTAGGGTTACTTCATTTGGAGCACCAGATAACACTGACTATACTGATTAGTCATGTTATATGCATTTACTTTTTTTGTTCTGTATTTCTTAATTCTCAGTTCATATTTCTATTCTTTGTGAATGAACGCTACACTGAAGCATTTCTCTTGTTCTATATGCTGGGTGTAATTATTGGATTCTATTCTGTATGTATTGTGGTTACACAGTAGCACTTCCTTGTCCTGTGTGCTGGCTGTAATTTTCAGTATCTGTTCTTATTATGTACGTAGGAATTCTGCACAGTAGGCAAGGTTTTTATACAACTGACAAGACTTTGACATCTTGCACTCCATCACAGTGTTGCTGAGATGTCATTGCTGTACCATCGTCTGATAGTCGAGTCGAGTGAAGTCGGCTACTTAAATTTAGGGGTTATTTAGAAATGCAACAAATGAATGTCCTGAAGATCATTATTTATGTGGATAATTGTCTGTGGAACTCCATTGAAGGGGAATATTTCTTTTTCCTTTTGACAGCTTTCTATACACAACCAAACAAATCATGATGGTGTTGTCAATATATATGGTAAATAAATCAGAGATATAAAATGAATTTGTACTACAGTAGCAGCAAAGAATTCACAAGCAATCAGCTTTAATTCCTACACTTGGAACTTTTTTTTCCCCCAACACCTTGATAAATAACATTTGTCTGTGCTCTCAGATGCTTTGGTGAGTAATGTCTAGAACAAGTTTTCAGTTCCTTGCGATGCTTTCAGTACCTTACAGCTTGAGCATTAGCAATGCAAAGATTAATGACCAGAGAAGATTTATGATCAGGCCCTATTTGTTATCTTTGATGTAACCATGGCAACATTAATTGCAAAAAACTAAAGTGTGTGCTCATTGCTTTGGATTTGATATATAACTATAGAGTATACCTGAAGTCCCCAGATGCACGCATGCAGAAAATACATATTGGTTTCATGCAAAAACATTATGAAACATGACAGAGCACAATGCATCAGTGTCAGGCTATTTTCACAAAAGATTCAAAAAGAGCATTTACCCCAGGCCAACTGGGACGGATATCCACCAAGGATAGCCAAGAAACCAAATGTAAGCACATGTTTAACCCCAATCTGTATTGAACGGCTCATGAAATATCTTACCCTAAACTTTCTCCACTCATGTTGTATTCTTTAAAGTGTAAATCTGACATTTAACCCTTTTTAAATAAGTCCCATATGTTGTCTGTGCAAAACCTCAGTGTGAGATAAAAACATAGACAAGAATAATAATGTTTATTGTGAAATTCCATGAAAACCAAAAAGTTTTGTATATTTAAGTTATTTTGAACCTAACTTACAGTACATCTTCAACATACTTTCTATATTCTTCCGAGGAGCGCAGCAAATGGTATTTTGCAAGTGCTGACTTCATTTTGGAGAAAAAGTCAGTTTTTGGTGAGCAAGGACATCCAATTTCTTAGTGGACCTATAGTGTGGTACAAAAGATAGTAGGGGGTAGACTAGGCAGCCAACAATTGAGAAGAAGTTGTTTTTGCATACTATTTTATCTGTGGTTTTAGGATTCCCATGACGCTCTAGAAAATGACTAAGGGGATGTACTGGCACTTGTCATATACAGTAACTGACATCCTGGTGCCAGTTTACAGTGTTATGCCGCATACACACGATCACATTTTCCAACAACAAATGTTCGAAGGGAGCTTGTTGTCGGAAATTCCGACCGTGTGTAGGCTCCATCGGACATTTTTTGTCGGAAATTTCCGACTAACAGAATTTGGGAGCTGGATCCCAAATTTTCCGACAACAAAATCTGTTGTCGAAAATTCCGATCGTGTTTACACAATTCCGACACACAAAATTCCACGCATGCTCGGAATCAAGCAGAAGAGCCGCACTGGCTATTGAACTTAATTTTTCTCGGCTCGTCGTACGTGTTGTACGTCACCGCGTTCTTGACGTTCGGAATTTCCAACAACATTTGTGTGACCGTGTGTATGCAAGACAAGTTTGAGCCAGCGTCCGTCGGAAAAAAAAACTTTTGTTGGCAGAATGTGCGATCGTGTATGCGGCATTAGAATTCAGTGCAGGAACATTTTGGGTTCTATTTAAAAATGTTTTTACACAAATGATTCACTTAGTTTGCACCCAAGAATCACACATTTTCTAATTGGATTCAGTTCCAATAATGCATGAATCCTGGGTGAAAGTTATATGAATCTTGAGTGATACATTGTTAAAACAGACCCCTTTGTCTTCGTTCAGAAATGTTTGGTTGTACTCGGGCTGGTTTAAGCGAACCATGCCAGAGTTCCATTCTCCCCTCTCCCCACTCACCCACTGCACTCATGCTGGTGTAGCAGTACCCCCGTAAGGGCTGCTAAGTGTTGTGGCCCACCTGTCACCCTGCCTAGCCCGGCACTCAATCCTCAGACACTCCAAGGCAATGAACAGTCCATTAGCTTTATTTTTGTATTTATTTGAAGGGATTGAACTTGGATGGGGTATAGGAAGTATGGGATGCCTAAAAGAGTTGGAACAAATAATTGGGACATCTTATATACACTCTGGTATATACAGGTCTTCCTCCAGCACAACTCTCCCTGGAGACTTGCCGGCAATGCTCCCTCCTGCTGTCCTCTCTTGCTCCTCTTGTGCCTCCTGTCCAGAACCTTCACGATTTCTTGAAGGGCTCTGTCCGCACCAAACCCAGGCCCAGGGTCACGCCCCCCCCCCCCTCCCCAAACTGAGGGGCTCCCTCAAAGGCTCCGCTAGCCTAGCATTTCATCTCCAAGCTCTGAAAAACTCCAACCCCCCCCCAGCTGGGCTGACCCTGGGTATTTAAGGAGGCCTGCCCCCTGCCAATCCAAATTGTGGATTGGTCAGGGCTCCTCAGAACACCCCAGGCAGCTCCACTTCTCCTCTACTGGCCTATCATCCTGGACCACAAACCTTCCTCACTGTGCTATATGTTTTCTGCTGCACCATTGGCATGGTTATATCTTCTTAGTCCTCTCCATAAAATTATCAGAAATGTGTGCTTAAAGTAGAACTATAGGCAACACTTTTTTTTTCAGTTTGGATAGAATAAGGGAGGGTTGTAGCCCCTGTCAGTTTATTTTTTACCATCCCTGTCCAGTTGCAGAGACTTCCCTTCACTGCCCCATAGCCAAATGGGAATTGAGAGGAAATCTATGCAAATGAAGGGAATCCATTGCCCCCCCCCCCCCAGGCCCTAAGAACTAGTATCCCCACTCGGAAATTTCAAAGCGGGTCTTTAACAGCAAGGGGTGTGGCCTTGACAGGAAGGGGTGGGTTATATTTAAATTAGGGGGTGCACAAGTTTAGTCAGGCCTAGGGCAGCACAAAACCTAAATATACTACTGCTCCCAGCCCAGACTAAATCAAAACAAACAGGTCTGCCTAAATTTACCTACCCTGCAAAAAATCTCACTCTAGCACCTACGTATCTAGAGGGTGCTACACTGGTTTGTAAGGATGTGTTTCCAGGAAAACTTACAAATGTTCTTGGACACACTCCCCTGCTAACTAAATCAGTGATCCCTGTTCTGCTACACAGTTCTGTATGGAGAGAACTGTACTCCAGCACGGTATGCACTCAAGCTGCAGAAAAAACACACTGAATCGCAAGTGAACTGCGCCCAGGACCACCTTTCCCCAGTGGTCCCAGATGCGGTTCGGAGCACTCACACTACAAATACGAGCCAGCCCAGGGGGTTAAACTGCTCCTGGGACTGGTTAAAATGGCTAGTGTGTGTGCACTCTTAGCCATTCTCAAGCAGGGTTTTGTGGACTCCCAGAGTTCCTCCAGAGGTTTCTAGCGGTTCCTTAAGCAGTGTCTGGTTGACCTCCTATTTGATAGTACCTGCATAGTTCCAGGGTCAATGTCACTCTATAGAATCAAATGCATGACACCAATTATATTTTTACTTGTCTGTAAAGCCCCATACACACGGTCGGACAATCCGCGGACCAGGTCGGTCGGATTTTGTCCGTCGTACTTTGTCCGATGTTGGTGTTGCGTACACACGGTCGGACTACGTTGTTGGAATATCCGGTCTGCAAGAACGTCATGACGTAAGTCGTCGTCCACGAGATTACAAAAGGGTAGTTCAGCACCACGTCAGGCACCCGTTGGGCTCCTTCTGCTGATCCCGTGTTTATCGAGAGTTAGTGGAAGTTTGGTGACTTAAGATTCGCGCTTCTCAGTTTTCTGACTCAGATCGTTACTGCTCTTCAGTTTGTGCTTGTCGTGCGTATCTGTTTATTAGTGCGTGTAGTCAGTTCGCATTTGTTGGTCATTGCGGCCTATATCTTGATATAGGACGCTTTGATTTGCACTGCTTATTGTCTGCTCGTTTCTGGTATTCATTTCGTTCTTTCAGGCCTTGCTGTTTATCGGTGCTTTCTGTTTGTCCGTTCTGACCAGCCGACCTTTTGTGACCTTGTGAGCGATGTTTCCCGTGCGTACTCGTCGCCGAGTTCGTGCTGTACGCGGAATTGGTGTCGGGCTTTTAGCTTTGAGCCAAGACCCGTCCATGAACAGAGTGACGAGGAGTATGTGGACCAAGAATTGGTTGCTTCAGCGTGACCAATTCTCGCACATGCCTTTGCTTCGTGAGATCCAGGAGAATAATCCTGATGATTTCAGGAACTTTCTCAGGATGACGGACCCCGATTTTCACCGTCTTTTGGCTTTGCTGACCCCCTTTATCAGCCGGAAGGATACCTGCATGAGACAAGCCATTACTCCGGAGCAGAGGCTTGTTGCCACGTTGAGGTACTTGGCGACAGGGAGAAGTCTTCAGGATTTGAAGTTCTCTTCAGGTATCTCTCCCCAGGCCCTGGGAATCATTATTCCAGAGACCTGTTCTGCCATCATCCAGGTCCTGCAGGAGGACTATATTAAGGTAACATTTATACTTTACTATTCCCTTCTATGTATGCTCTGTTTGCTAATGTCTTCTATTTTTGACCTCCTTCCCTAATTACCATGATTGCAATATGTTCTAATATGCTGTGCCCCTTTTCTCCTTCATGCATTTTTCCCTTCACTTACCTCACCAGCATGCTCTTCTGCCCCAATAGACACCTATGGCCTAGTCACTTAAGCAATGTCTTTTGTCTGCTGCATAGTATTGTTTGCCCCAAACACCCCCTAAAATATGCACAAATGTTTGCTGTGTGGTTTACTTCATGTAGAGCCCCTTTTTAATTGTATTTTTTTGGTGGGGGGGGGGGGGGGCAAACTCATTAGGAACCCCCTCCCCCAACTGCTCTGTCAGATGGTACCAATCCTTTATCTGCTGCCTTTCCCAAGGTCAATACACACTATATACCTACCTCTTTATAGTGGGCATCTTTAGGGATGAATTCAGCAAAGCATGTAGTGCAAGGGGCTGCCTCCATACATTCCATTTCCTATTTTTTTGTCTTCTTTCCCTCCTATTAGCTTGCTTGGTAATTTCATAATGTCACACTGTGCCTGCCTTTTTTTTGGGGGGGGGGGGGGGGGGGGGGGGGGGGGGGGTTTGAAATGTTATTTGATCTTTCCTGGGGGCTGCCAATAGTGTTAAGTACAGAGGGTCTGGCCAAACTAGCACACATTATTGAGCCATTTGCCAATCAATGAAGTGCAGAGGGTTACCTGTCCACCACCCCCCCCCAAAACCCTAGTTATTGCCAATGTCCCATCAGAAGTGGGGGGATTGATGGGGGGTGAGTAATCTGTGAAGGGGAGCCTCTATTTTTCTGTGCAAATACTTTCCAGCCTCCAATTTTATACAATGCTCTTGTTCCAAGATGTTGATTGTCTAATCTGCTTGCAATGTTTAGGTGCAAAGTGACTAATTATTTTTTCTTGTTTCACTCCACAGTTCCCTTCCACGCCACAGGAATGGCAGACTGTGGCCTCCCACTTTGCCAGCCGTTGGGACTTTCCTAACTGCGGAGGGGCAATTGATGGGAAACACGTCCGCATCGTCCCACCGCCCAACTCGGGGTCCTACTATTATAATTATAAAGGGTTTAATAGTGTAGTGATGTTGGCGGTGGTGTCGGCAACATACGAGTTTATGTATGTGGACGTGGGGATGAACGGCCGGATCTCGGATGGTGGTGCCATTACGCACACGGAGTTCTACTGGCGTCTCCAAAGTGGCAGTCTGTGCTTGCCACCTCCAGAGGAGAATGCCGAAGGACTCCCCTTCGTCTTTGTCGCAGATGAAGCGTTTGCGTTGACTCCCCATGTGATGAGGCCGTTCCCGATGAGGACCCTCACCCCGGACCAGAGGGTCTTCAACTACAGGCTGTCCAGAGCCAGAAGAGTGGTGGAGAACACTTTTGGCATCCTGGCCAGCCGCTTCCGCCTGTTCCTGACGGCATTTAACTTGGCGGAATACAAACTGAACCACATAGTTCTTGCCTGTTGCATATTGCACAACTTCCTCAAAAGACATAACAGGAACTATGTGGTGCCCGTTGGCCCAGATGTGGAGGGCCCTCCAAATGCGGACCTCACAGCCCTTCAAGTGGCACGTCCAGGCTTGCCCCCTCTAAATGCCCGCGTGGTCCGCGAGCAATATATGGAGTACTTTGTGGGTAGGGGGGCCATTGCTCTGCCTGACGATGTGTGAGAGGCATTTTTTAATAAATCTGATATTTTAACCAACCTATGATTTCTTGTCATTTCAGTCTTCTTTTTAGCTTATTTTACCTTGACATTTTTTCCCTTTGCCTTCGACAGTGGGAATGCACTTTCTGGGCAAAAGGAGGTAACAGTCTCTTCTTCCCAAAAAGATTATTCTCATGTTGTGTGTTTGCTACCTAATCTTTGGTCTAGAGAAGGTTTGTCCTGCATAACTGACACCCAAAATACTCCTTTTCATCACCAGGTCTGACATGTGTGTATTCTCAAAAATGCTGTGCTCCGTGTTTTCGTACAAAGCACTGTGGGTGTCATTTACATAAGTCAAATCCGCTATGCTCTACAAGTGCATTGAAAAAGTTCCCTGGGAAAGAAAATTGCAGTGCAAAGTGGATTTGCCTTTAGTAAATAACACCCATTGCCCCCCATATCCTTTAAATTTTACATACATAATGCATTGTGTTTTTTAAATAAGGAAGCCACACATTTCGAAAAATAATAAAGTTTACTAGGAAAACATTCACAAGTGCGTTTACAATCTTCACGCCAAAACTGACAACATCTTGGTTATTTACAACATTGTTTACAAACATTCCGCAATTGGTAAAACCAGGCATGGAGCAAAACAGAACCTATGAACTAGGAAAGTTCAACTTTGTAAAGTGAAGACAAGATCAGACATGACTATATGTTCAAAGTGTGTTTGATCTTGCCTTCATCACATGGGGGGGTCACCCCCGGAAAGTGGAAATTTAGAACATGCACACAATTTGGGTCGGAAAATGGTAATTAGATGGTAAAACACATGCCTCAAAGCTTCAAAAGTGCCATTTTCCATCATGGGGATGAATGGACGTTTTTTGGGGGTGCAACCCCTTCACCACAACCACTTTCGTAGTTCGTAAAGTGTTTTCACCCCCAAAAAAACGTTGCCATTCATCCACCATGATGGGAGCTAGCACATGTGGACACAATGTGTGCATGTTCCAAATTTCACACAGTTTTTAATTTGCAAATGTGTTCAGAAGCTGGCACAAATGTGTGTTAATTACTTGGTGCGTTTTCATATTTTTCCTAAAACATCAATGATGTTCTTCAATTTTTGTTGAACATCATTGATGTTTTGCTTTATGTAATCTAGATCTCTATTGCAGACCATTATCTCCCCAATGAGTACGTGGGCACTCTCTGTGGTAAAGTGCGATTTTTCTTCCTCAACATCCACGTCACCTAAAAACCACAAACAAACAAAAATGGGGTGTTGGAAATGAGGCAGCCATACATGGATTAGCTTACCAGTAGCTGTGTTCTCCCACACTCACCTGTTGTGGTGACAATTTCTCCAAGTTCGATGATCTCTCCTTCCTCCTCCTCCTCCTCCTCTGCTTCTGCTCTTTCCCCTTTTTTGGGAGGTGTTGGTTTGGGGGTTTCCGCAGACGGCCCAAGTTTTCGCTCCCCTATGAGAATGTACAAAAGGAAGATTTAGCAACACTATCTATTGAGGGCAGAAATAGGAAAAGACAAACATTGCTTGAAAGTGACGGACACTATTTTAGTTTGGCCAGTTACAAATGCCAACTACATGAATGTAGTCACTTTGTAAAGGTGCTAAACTGACTAGCTTTTTGGTAGAAGTTTGTGTGATGGAGACACCCCTCTAGTATCCACTGGAGCACATGTGTGGAAAAGCATAATAAAAAGGGGGTTTGGGTGTCCCAGCACTAGTGCTCTAGAGTCCAGATGGGTAAACAGCTACTGGGTGACCTCTCCTTTACATTGAATAAATTGGCTTTACATTCTTGATGACATTTCTAGTGAGAACAAACTTCCTTTCCCCAAAAAAAAACACCAAACCAAGTATTATAAGTGGCCGAACGTTCGAGGTTGCGTACGATCGAATGGACACACACACACGACCATGACAGTGGCAGAAAGATCGAGGCTGAGTATGATCGAATGCACAGACGAACATGAAAGTGGCCATTTTGGAATGTACAACTTTGTAAAAATCAAACCACATGGAGCAGTATGCAAGCAAGAAATCAAACACAAAACACAACTACTTACTTTTTTGAAGAATTCGCTTGATCTTTCTGTACTGATCGGCCTCCCTCAGTTTCAGGTCTGACCAGCGTTTCCTCAGTTGCTCCTTGGATCGTTGTACCCCAAAATTATTGTACAGCCTTCTCACAACTTTAGACATGATCTTGGCCTTGCGGACATTGGGGTTGAGGTAAGGCCCATACTTCCCATCATAGTCGCTCCTCTTTAATATGTCCACCATCTCCAACATTTCTCCAAATGACATATTTGAGGCCTTGAATTTCAGGCTCCGGGATCGGGACGTTTCTGCCTCCGGACTTTCCTCGTCCTCCTCCTCGTTGGGGGGATATTTGGGGCGCACCTGCTGTGTCCCCGCCATGTGCTCTCCCCACTGCGCCGTAAAGAGAAGGGGTGGGGAATAGACGAGAAAGATCGCCAGGGGCGGGCGGAGTTTGACGCATGCGCACTGTATATAAAACGTCACACGCCTGTGTCGTAGCCACGATCTGGGAGACGAGGGGAGAGAAAGCTCACGCACGAGACGATCGCTACAAACGAAGGTACAATTTGACGTTGGTACATAACTAGCCTAGACTGATTAGAACTTGAGGCTTCTTTATGGAGAAGATTAGGAGAGTTTAGGCTGACATTATTTATATTGTTTTGTGTGGCGTTGTGTCTTGCAGAGGTGATGGAGGCCTTCTACGACGTGAGTTTTCTCCCCCTCTTCATTGATAAATACCGGGAATTCCCCCTCTTATGGCAACCTAAACATCGTGACTACAGCAACAGACCAAAGAGGTACGCAGCCATGCTGAAACTTGTGGCATTTGTAAAGCCTAACCTGCCCATGGCAACCGTGGCAAACTTAAAAGTGAAGATCAACAACATGAAGAGTACCTATTTCCGGGAGCGCAATAATGTCCGGAAGTCCCTAGCATCTGGAGCTGCAGCAGCTGATGTCCATGTCCCCACGCTCTGGTACTATGAGAGGCTCCACTTTCTCAAAGACCAGACTACTGTGCCAACTACACTCTCGACTCTTCCTTGCACGCGTCCTTCCACGCACGCCACCCCTGATGAGGCTTCCGAGGACCAACCTGGGCCTTCCAGTATGGAATATGTGCAGGAGCCCAACTTGTTCCAGGTATAGTAGTTTTGTAACCAGTTTGGGGAATAATGAATGATGTTCAGTTAATTCAGGATCCCCAATTGCTTAGTTCCTAACGTGATTGACATATCAACAGACAGTGGTGTTGGAGACATTTTTGGGAAGAATCTAAACTACAGGGCTGAGAATTGTATGGTTTTCTATTTGTAAACATTTTGCAACAGTCACTAGATGAGAATTGTGTGTGTTTGATGAACAAATAACTGAAACTATGTCCCTTTTTCATACACAGGAAGACCTCAGCCAGGAGGTGGCTGTGGAAGGTGGCAGTCAGGAGGAGGCAGGGGTTAGTGGCAGCCAAGAGGGGGGTAGGCGTAGGAGCCTGACTGTCTCCCAAGTCTCTCCCCTCCGCCTTCCCTACAGAAGGGCGAAAAACATGGGGGAGGTGGGAGAGTCAGCGCTCCAGCTGATCAGAGATGCCTCAGCCTCCCTCTATGCCACACCCACCTACGAGGAGGCCTATGCCTCCTTGGTTGGCAGTAAACTTACGGGTATGGAGGCGGGGCAACGCAGCATGTGTGAGGAGGTCATCCTCAAAATACTAAATGAGGGGATGGCTGGGGAGATGACTCCCCTCACACATGTTTGCGAGAGTGACCTTGCTCCGCCTCCTCCTCCTCCTTCTGCCACCCCACCAGCACCAGCACCACGGCGTGGAAGGAAGCGTACAAGGAAGACAAGAGAGTGATGACCTTGATTCAGTCTGGTCTGAGAGAAGATGGAGCCTCTCGTAGGACCAGAGCCTGGGGACCTAGATGGCATCTGCTGCAGTTCCGGATGTTTTGGACTTCAGGACCAGATTGCGCTCCCTTATTATTTAGATAGGTACTCTTCATGCCCCCAATTGTTTAAGCCTGTAAAATGATGGTTGCCATGGGTGTCCAAGGCTTTGCAAATTCCCCAAGTTTCACCATGGCTGCGTTCCTCTTTGGTTTGTTGCTGAGACCTAAATAAATGTTTTTTGGATTTGACATAATCATTGACTATTGTGTTTTACTTTTCTACAATGACAGTTTTTCTTTGAGTAGGCAGGTACATTTCACTAATCCTAAAGTATAATTAACAAGGGGCACCAACAACCAACAAACTCCTAGTAAATTTAACATGTCATATTTACCTGCTCTGTGCAAGGGTTTTGCACCGAGCGGCCCCAATTCTCCTTTTCTCGGGTGCCCCGGCGGCGCTCCTGGCTCCTTCTCTTCGTCAGGTGCCCCCATGGAGAGCTGCTTTTCATTGAGGCACGTGTGGCGGTGCACTAATGAGTCCTGCTGCTGCGTCCATTGACACAAACAGCAGGACTCAGCCCCGCCCCCCGCTCCTGTGTCACTGGATTTGATTGACAGTAGCGGGAGCCAATGGCTCTTGCTGCTATCAATCAAGCCAGTGAGGACAGAGACAGCGGCTGAAGTCGCTGGGTTCCTGACGGGCTCAGGTAAGAAAAAGGGGGGGGGGCTCTGGGGGCAGCTGCAGCACAGAAGGTTTTTTCACCTTAATGCATACAACCCCTTTAAAGTGGTTGTAAACCCTTTTTGTTGACTTTTACCTATAGGTAAGCCTAGAATAAGGCTTACCTATAGGTAGTGGAACTATCTCCTAAACGTGCGCCGTTTAGGAGGTATTTCACTTGTAGTGCACCAATGTCGTCATGGAGTCCCCCCAGTTCTTCCCCCAGCGTGTGACGTGACTGACGGCTCCAGCACGCATGCGCATGCGAGTGACGTCACGCGACTCCGGCCAGTCACAGAGCCGAAGTCCCTGGCCCTGTAAGGAAGAGGGGCGAAGATGGACGCGGCCTGCACAGGGGACAGCGCAGGCTTTGTTTGCAGTTAAGTGTCGTATAATGAGCTAGTTTGCAATGCAGGCCTTGCGGGGAGCAAAAGAGGAAGTAAAACCCATCAGGGTTTACTTCCTCTTTAATTGTGGGCACCTGACTGTGACAGCTTGGGGCTTCACAGCCAGGTGCCCACTGTGCATGCTCAAGCCACGCTGTGCATTGTGAATGGTCCAGCAGTCTTCTGGGACCGGTAAAATGGGATGGGGAGGGGGAGGAGAACTTCCGCTCTGATCGTCTAGGGGGTCAGAACAGAAGTGGGAGCGGGTACCCGTCAAAAGCAGCAGCAGGGGAGGAGGCCATAAAAGTGAAGCTTCCCCTTTTGGGTGAAGCTCTGCTTTAATATATTCAGCAGTATCTGTTAAAAAAAAGGTAACTTAGCTGAGCTACAGTCTCACAACACCCTGTGAAGGACTGAATATAGACTGCCCATCCAGATGGAGTTTACAGTCTAAGGAAGTTGTCCTTCCATTCTTTTTGTTGTATTATTAACTTAGAATGAGTAGATAATATTGACTCTTTATTTTTATGACATGACTACCTTCCCTTGGTATGTGCTAAGACATCGAATTCTCCAAGCCTTATGTGCCACTATCCCACTGCGTTTGCACTACTTGATATGTTTCCAGCTCTTCTCTAATGAGCACTGCAGAATTACAACTAATTACCGATGTAAATGATGCTAGTGAAGAAGAGGGGGGAGTTTGAGGGATAGGACTAGATGTGTGCAACTTTGCAGTAAAGAGCTTTCTACCTCAGCAGAAAATTTATCTTAAGAGACAATGTCAACTTTTTTTTTTTTTTCTAATTAACAGTCATTTTTTTTAAACAACAGTTAACAGTTTCCTGACTTATCCAGCACTTAATTGCTCTTGCGAACCTTAAGTAGAGACTATGGGGATCCGTTTTGGTGAATGGGACGTGCAGTTTGAATGCACTGAAAAATGATGATTAGCTTCAGAAGTATTGATTTCAGATTATTGTTTTGTATGTGGATTTTTCCCTGGCCTTTTTATTTTTAGCTAAAATGTTACCTAATTGGTCAAATTGTAGTAGCGACAGCTGACGTAAAATAATTTATTTGAAGGCATGCAAAAAATAAATATAGTGAATGCTGACTTCATTTTATTCACTTTTTTGAAAACATATACTGTATTTTCCGCACTATAAGGCGCAGTGGATTATAAGGCGCAGTTTTAATTACGGGTCTATTTCTGCACTTAACTCATACATAAGGTGCATTGAATTATAAGGCGCATGCTAAAACATACGGTCTACAAAAAAGGCATGGCGGAGGCGTTCCGAGGTAAGCGTATGTACTGCACTTATTACGTAATGTTCTCTGATTGGTTTATCGCTGCCAGTGTACGTAGTGTACGTATTACGTACCTGTGTCAGCGGGAAATGGTTCCGACAGTCAACCAAGCGGAGCACTTACCAAAGTTGCACAACAACGTTTTTACAGATTTTGGAACTCAGTGCATACATAAGGTGCGCCTTATAGTGCGGAAAATACGGTACTTAAAGTGTTACTGAACACACAATAGTAAAATCATTCTGTATATGCAGTAAAGCATGCTTGTTATATTTACTGTGGAACCTAAGGGGTTGATCCTCTACATTGTGTAAAAAGGCTGTTTTATCCTGTCTTTTCTGATCCTCCCCTTCTTCCATAGTCTACAAATCCTCTCATGACAGAATAGAGTCTAGGGGACAAGCTGCAGTTTGGTGTGTAATGCTAGAGAGTTTTTTTCTTGGGAGAGTGCACGTGATCAGCACAGGGCCAATCAGCACTGTCCAGACAGAGGGTCAGGGGTCCTGTAGCCTCATCGGACAGTCATAGGAGAATGAAAACTCCTCCTACAAGCTTTAACCAGACACTGATAGAAGTCTAATAGTAAACAAAAAGCCGCGCTGTATAAATAAATGTGACTTGAGTGTACACAAGTGACTATGAAAACACAAACACTACACAATGGCCATATCGAATATCATGGGCAACAAATGCCCTATGTGTATAACTATACGTGACACATAAATTATAAAACCATATTAGTGCATTTAAACCATAAATACATGTGTGATAGAGTCCAAAGTTAGTGACCGCAATACGTGTCCAAAAAAGTGAAAAAAGTAATAATATTCAATGTGATATCCAGCTGGTGCCACCAAACTTGAATTACATTCCACCAATACGTGCGATCCACCACCACTCTCACATTAAGCTTACTGGAGGCAAGCTTAAACCAAGCCTGTCTGAAGATGGTACTGGGTGTACCTTGGACCGAAGGACCTCACCACATGGTCTGAGCTTCACCAGGTATCGATAGCCTCGGGACGACACTTGGGACAAAAATTCCTTATCGAACCAGATCTGTGTATGGGACTCCTCCAGGAAAGCAGACCCAAACCCAACAGTATCAGCATGGAATCATAAAAGAAGAAGGGATGCTCCCATAGTGTAAAACTGATGATTTATTAAAGAAAAGTATAAAATATCTACTTACACAAATATCTGTGCAAAAGACAAAAAATTCAAGTAAAACGCCGGCCGGCTTGTAAGAAACACCCGCTCACAACGCGGAACACGATGACGTCAGTGCGTCAGCCTCCCTACGTCCGTTGCGTCTATTGACGTCTTCTGGGGAATAGAAGTCACAAGACTGATCTAACTGCTGATGAGAAAAGGTACTTAGCAGTTAAAATTTACTAAAATAATTGCATTTCCATGTTCTGTGTTAGGCAGGGAATACATGTATCAAAATTTGGCTGGTTCAGCAGGAACCAGACACATTTTCAAGTGTGTGTGTATCCCTCTCCGTTCAACAGATGCTGGAAAACCAGCATTCGATCAGCGCATGCAGTCAATGGCTGCAGCACTGATCACTGTATTCTTATTTTTGTTTCACAATTTTTTTAGGGTATTCTGACTAGTGGGATGCCCCGCTGTCAGAATACAATAGCACAGTGGGACAGATTCCCTCATCCACTTCCTTTGTGTGCATGCAGGAATCTGTCCGTTTTTTTTTTTTTCATTCAACCCACTAGTTGAACGAAACAATACTGTCCGCGTATACCCAGCTTTAGAGCCACTGTTGCTGTCTGTGTCCCCAGTATTTTTCCTGGTGACCATTATAAATGGGATTTTAGGCTTGTTTCACACCTAAGATGGATCCATCTCACAGCAGTGCTGGTTCACTGTTTCAGGTCCGATTTCTACCTGCATATAGAGCCGGTCAAAATCTCCTGCTATTGCAAATTCGCATCCAATTCGCAATGGTGTGAACCTAGCCTAACCCTTTCACTGCCACGACCTAATGGTTATGCCAGCATGGATATGTAAACAGACTCCTGTTTGTTTACCTTTTTAAAGTAAGTGTTCAGATTTCTAGTAGACTTGATACAAAAAATTACAACTACAATCATTTTATCCCATAAGGGTCTCGGCTTTGGGAAAATATATAAAGTTTTGGGTGGTTTAAACCTTCATTCTTAAAATATGCAATTTACCATGTGCCCAAAAAATGAAACAAAAAGAAAATGGCTCTGGCAGCGAAAGAGTTAAAGTGAGGGAAGGTTCAAAAGTCTGAGTTGTCATTTGAGCATAATAGAGAAATCCTGCAATTGGGTCACTTGTTTCAGTGACAACTGTGTAAACGGGAATTTCCTACATTTCGGGGAGATTCACCCTAGGTTCAAACATTTGCATTTCATGCAGCTGGATTTGCGTGGGCACAGCAGACCATTCAAATGAATGGGCTACCGTGCCTGTGTTTCTGCACAATAAAAGGTGCATGCCCTTTTTCAAAAACGCAGCCTCAGGGAAATAGCATGGCGATTTTACATGCATGGGAGTGCCATTCATAATGAATGGCAGCACCGCCCGTTTCCAGAGAGCAGTGTGTTTTCACTGTTGCTGGTTGCATCCCAGGGATTCCCGCATACTCTTATTTCCTGTTGTGTCTCCAGGTTAAAAAAAAAAACTGGCAGGGGCTTTCCCTATCTCATTTAAATAATTTCCTTTAGCTACACATTTAAAATTATGCTTACTTTTTTTTTCGCTTCCTTACGCACCCCCCCCCCTTTTTTTTTCTCCTTTCTTCCTTCTTCTTTCTTTTTCCTCTCTTTCTTTCCCTTCTCCTCTCTTTTTTTTTAAAAGAAAAGGGAAAGAATCCAAAAAAAAAAGAAAAAGAGTTTTCCTTTTATATAAGTGATGATGTATGTTATATGTATGTTTAATACGTGATGATAACTAAACTAATGCCCCGTACACACGATCGGACTTTCCGACAGCAAAACCGTGGAATTTTGTTCGAAGGTTGTTGGCTCCAACTTGCCTTGCATACACACGGTCACACAAATGTTGGCCAACAATTACGAATGTAGTACGGCGAGCCGATAAAAAGGAAGCTCAATAGTCATGGGATATCTCCATTACGAATGCTAGTTTTACAAGACCGAGCGCTTCCGACATGTACTTGATTCCGAGCATGCGTGGAGTTTTATGCGACTGACTTTTGTACACATGAACGGAAAGTCCGACAAAAAAAAAAAAATT
This sequence comes from Lithobates sylvaticus, assembly GCA_028564925.1. Taxonomy (NCBI): domain Eukaryota; kingdom Metazoa; phylum Chordata; class Amphibia; order Anura; family Ranidae; genus Lithobates; species Lithobates sylvaticus. The sequence continues at coordinate 128,928,697 of CM053036.1, read as the reverse complement.
TGTTGGCGGAAAATTTGAGAACCTGCTAGCCAACATTTGTTGGCGGAAAGTCCGACAACAAATGTTCGATGGAGCATACACACGGTCGGACTTTCCGCCAACAAGCTCACATCCAACATTTGTTGTCGGAAAATCCGATTGTGCGTACAGGGCATTAGGCTCCATTCAAACTTGTGTGGCTTGTCATACAACTTTGGACATCAGTTGTTCCCCATGTTTTCCATGAAACCAATTCATATATGCAGGACTTAAAGTTTTAGCAACTTCAAGGTAGTTCATGCAACTTGAGGGCCATAGACTTCAATGTTAACCCTCAGAAGTTGCATGAAAGTTGTACCTGAATGTTATACAATGCAACTTGTGTGCAGCAGTTGTCCATTATCACTGGTCAAAGCCAAAGACGTATCCAAGTTGCACCCATCCAAAGTTGCACTCCAAAGTCAGCGCAACTTTGGAGTCGTACAAGTGTGAATGGAGCCAAGATATTTTTGTGAGTTGTATGTTTGAGAGAGGTGTAAGGGTGAAAATTAAGGCGGTTGTATAACATTGGATTTTTTTTTCTTCCCCTCCAAGGTAAAGTCATAATGTGCTAATATGCATCGCACATTATGTGAAACTTACCTTAAAACAAAGCTGTTCCAGCACCGCAATGTCAACACTTCAGGGGTTCCTATCTTCGTCTTGCTTTTGGATTTGCAGGCTTCGGCTCTGTGACCGGCCGGTGCCTCAATGACATCACTCTTGCTCATGCACGGGGGAGCCGCCTTTTTACGGCGCAGGGTTCTGAAGGAATGGTCCTTGCTTCAGTGATTTCCCTGGCTGCATGTAATGTAAATATATCCTAAACGGTGCACATTTAGGAGCTATTTACACTACCTATAGGTAAGCCTTATTATAGACTTACCTGTAGGTAAATGTCAGAAAAGAATGTTTAATTCCCCTTTTACCACTTGCCGACCGCTGCACGCCGATATACGTCAGCACAATGGCAGCGGTGGGCAAATGGGCGTACCTGTACTTCCCCTTTAAATGGCAGGGCTAGCGGGTGCACGCCCGGCGCGTACAGCGTGTCTGTGCCCGCGGGACCCGCTGACTCGATGTCCGCCGGTCTCCCGGCAAATGTGTCACGGAGCCGCAGAACGAGGCAGTGCCTATGTAAATAAGGCATTTCCCCGTTCTGCCTAGTGACATGACAGGGATCTACTGCTCCCTGTCATCGGGTGCAGTGATCGCGGTCATGTGAGTGGAAGCCCACCCCCCTCACAGTTAGAATCACTTATGCTCTTCATCGCCCCCTAGTGGTTAACCCCTTCCCTGCCAGTGTCATTTACACAGTAATCAGTGCATTTTTATAGCACTGATCGCTGTATTAATGACAATGGTCCCAAAATAGTGTCAAAAGTGTCTGATGTGTCTGCCATAATGTCACAGTCCCAATAAAAATTGCAGATCGCCGCCATTACTAATAAAAAATGTTTTATAATAAAAATGCCATAAAACTATCCTCTATTTTTTAGACGCAATAACTTTTGCGCAAACCAATCAATATACGCTTATTGCATTTTTTTTTTTACCAAAAATATGTAAAAGAATACACATCGGCCTAAACTGAGGAAAAACATTTTTTTTTTTATATATTTTTGGGGGATATTTATTATAGCAAAAAGTAAAAAATATTGCTTTTTTTTTCAAAATTGTTGCTCTTATTTTGTTTATAGCGCAAAAAATAAAAACCGCAGAGGTGAACAAATACCACCAAAAGAAAGCACTATTTGTGGGAAACAAAGGACGTCAATTTTGTTTGGGTGCAACGTCGCACGACCGCGCAATTGTCAGTTAAAGCGACGCAGTGCCTAATCGTAAAAAGTGCTCGGGTCAGGAAGGGGGTAAAATCTTCCGGGGCTGAAGCCGTTAATGCATTGTTTACTTTCATACTTTCATACATTGTATCTTGTATTGTTTTCTATTTGAATCTGCAATAAATAATTATTAAACAAACAAAGAAAAAAAGGATGCTTACCTAATGAGTGTTTACACTAGTTCTAGCCAAACCCTGTGTAACAGTAAGGTACCAGCCAGCCATACAGAAAGACACATTACTGCTGATCATGTCAACCTTGTCTTGCAAAAAAGGACTGCTCTGCCAAAACCATCAATTGTAATTGGTTTTATGAACTACTATCTCTATAAAACAATATATCACATTTATTGTTTAAAATCAGAATGTAATATCCCAATTTCATTTAAGGCAGATGCAGAAAAAAATGTGGCGTCCTTACAAGATTTTACAATCTAAATGTTCACTGACACGAATACTATCTAAGTCACGTACAGTACCTGGAACAACTGTGTCCTTAGAAAGAGTCAGAGGAAAGTATCACTTCATTAAAGCTAGAGGTTCAGCGTGATTGACAGGCAGATAGCATTTGTAGAATGAGACGTCAGAACCAGCAGCATCCATAGGTTTCCTTCAGGATATCTAATTTATTTGTTGTGAATCATGTTAAGTTAATAATTAAGATCCAAACGTAGTTCACTTTTTGGCCCTGGTTGATTTGATTTCTGATGTGTTCCAGAATGCATGGACACACATGACAAGTGAGGCAATTCACATATATGCAGTGTGAATCCAATGCGTTTTTTTTTTTTTTTTTAAAGTGTCCTGTGTGAGTTTAGTACGGTGCGATTTTCAGCTTTGTAAACTTGAATGAAAACCGCATGCAGATTGCTTACCAGTCCTAAAGTAATAGACAGAAACGGATTCAATTCGCACCACATGAGTGTGAACCTAGGTTTAAACTGTGTATGTCTTTAAAAAGGAGAAGAATGTCTTTGTTTAAAGTACTGTAGATAACGCAGCTGAACAGATTTCCCCCAGGCAAGATACAAAATCAAAACTTTTTAGTATTAAGTTCCATTTATATTTTACAGAACATTGTATTATAATAAAAGCAGGCCAATACAGTCATGGCACAATACCTTGATGCCTTTTGCAGCATGAGTGCGTTCTCTACTTTGATCAAATAACCATCACACCTTTTAGATATGGTTTTTCACACCTCAAGATAGGCTACGGCCACTTATAAGACGAGCTACAAAGATAAAAAAAAATCTGTATATATATATATATATATATATATATATATATATATATATATATATATGTGTGTGTGTGTGTGAGTATATATATTTATATATATATATATATAAAGTATATATATATATATATACTATATATTTGTCTCTCTCCTTCTGTTTTCTCAGACACATTCTTAGTTTTCTCTCATCATTAAGCTAGTGCCTGGGAGATGATGTACCAGCCCTATGTGGGCCTCTGAAAACCACTTCTAGGCGTGCAGGAGTCGTGCTGGGTGGCTCTGATAGCAGAGATAATGGGAGCGAATGGGATGCAACGAACTGTTCTAATGACACCAGCAAGGGAAGAGACAACAGTAAGAATAAATAAATGTTAACTATTTTCCTCTTAGAGACATTTGCATTTATTGCCATTAAGTTCATTTAACTAAAAGCAGATAAAAAAAGAAAAAAGGCCTTAGCATTTGTATAATGAAAGTCTAAAATAAATTAAGACTCTTGGGGTGCACTTAAGGCAATTCTAAACAAGCTGAAATGTACATTGTGTACATACATGAAGAAATGTGCATATATTGAGATAAGTATATATATATATATATATATATATATATATATATATATATATATATATGGTAATTTCTTTCCACAAATTAGATAGTCCCTATTTTTTTAGTATTTCCGGGAAGAAACGTTCACAAGCTTTTAATTTGGGCCATGTAATTTTGGTACCAACGCTTGGTCGCTTTTCGTTGTGAAATTGGGAGGAATGCAAACAAGATTTCAGCTCATTAAACAGGGGCAAACAGTAGAGAAATTGCAGTTACTTATGGAAATGACTTTTAAACATGCACAGCATTTACTTGCATTGCCTGCGCTGAAATTTTGCAAAGATTATACATTTGAATAATTCACTGCAGGACAATTAAAGGGTTGGCTTCATTTCCAATGTCCTACTTTTCTTCTCAATGGGAGAAAAATAGTAGTACATTGTTTAAGGTACAGAGAAGAACATGGAGACTCTATTGTGTATGAGGTAATGCGATTATGAACATAAACCGAGGTTTTCTGAATAAACAAATGAACTGAGAGCAGATATTGTATATTACAAAAACTTAAAACACTTCTAACTAAAAGACCTCTATTTAAAGATATATATATATATATATATATATATATATATATATGTATATGTGTGTGTGTAAGTATATCTATATATATATATATATATATATATATATATATATATATATATATATATATATATATATATCTATATATCTATATATATATATATATATATATATATATATATATATATATATATATATATATATATATATATATGTGTGTGTGTGTGTGTGTGTGTGTGTATATATATATACAGTATCTCACAAAAGTGAGTACACCTCTCAATTTTTTGTAAATATTTTATTATATCTTTTCATGTGACAACACTGAAGAAATTACACTTTCCTACAATGTAAAGTAGTGAGTGTACAGCTTGTATAACAGTGTTAATTTGCTCTCCCCTCAAAATAACTCAACACACAGCCATTAATGGTTAAACCGCTGGCAACAAAAGTGAGTACAACCCTAAGTGGAAATGTCCAAATTGGGCCCAATTAGCCATTTTCCCTTCCTGGTGTCATGTGGCTCGTTAGTGTAACAAGGTCTCAGGTGTGAATGGGGAGCAGCTGTGTTAAATTTGGTGTTATTGCTCTCACTCTCTCATACTGGTCACTGTAAATTCAACATGGCTCCTCATGGCAAAGAACTCTGAGGATCTGAAAAAAAAATTGTTGCTCTACATAAAGATGGCCTAGGCTATAAGAAGATTGCCAAGACCCTGAAACTGAGCTGCAGCATGGTGGCCAAGACCATGCAGCAGTTTAACAGGACAGGTTCCACTCAGAACAGGACTCACCATGGTCGACCAAAGAAGTTGAGTGCACGTGCCCAGCGTCATATACAGTGGTTGTCTTTGGGAAATAGACGTATGAGTGCTGCCAGCTTTGCTGCAGAGGTTGAAAGGGTAGGTGGTAAGCCTGTCAGTGCTCAGACCATACGCCGCACACTGCATAAAATTTGTCTGCATGGCTGTTGTCCCAGAAGGAAGCCTCTTCTAAAGATGATGCACAAGAAAGTGCACAAACAGTTTGCAGACTAAGGATATGTATTACTGGAACCATACCCTGTGGTCTGATGAGACCAAGATAAGCTTATTTGGTTCAGATGGTGTCAAGTGTGTGTGTCGGCAACCAGGTGAGGAGTACAAAGACAAGTGTGTCTTGCCTACAGTCAAGCATGGTGGTGGGAGTGTCATGGTGTGAGAAAGATACAAAGAGAGGGGCGCCTCTGGGTGTAGACGTAACAAATCAATTTATTGGTAATTCATATGGACAGGTAACTCACATTTGATAAGATCATCACAGGCATGTAAGTTTAAAACCATCCATCAGGGGTCTTCAGATCCATCACATAGGCTCTTCCTGTGTGCTGGGCTCCTCTGCCGTTCGTTATGTACACCGCACGATGGTGAAGCCGGCCGCGGTGGGGAGGATCTCAAAACGAGGCTTGGAGCATGATGAGCAACAGACACGGAGAGATAATGCCATGGTGTGAGGCTACATGAGTGCTGCTGGAACTGGGGAGCTACAGTTTATTGAAGTGGTTATAAACCCTCCCTAGTGACTTGTACCTATAGGTAAGTCTAGAATAAGGCTTACCTATAGGTAGTGGAAATATCTCCTAAATGTGCACCGTTTAGGAGATATTTCACTTGTAGTGCGCCGATGATGTAATCGGCGCATGTGCTGTAAAGAAACGGACCTCTGTGCCGTTTCTTCCCCCAGCATGTGCCGTTACTGACGGCTCCCGAGCATGCGCGGGAGTTACGTCACGCTGCTCTGCTCCGGAGAGTCACAGAGCCGGAGTCCGAAGGAAGAGGGGTGAAGATGGACGCAGCCTGCACAGGGGACAGCGATGGATTTGTTTGCAGGTAAGTGTCACATAATGGAATAGTATGCAATGCCTACTAGCCTATTAAGCTTTTAATTTGCAGGCTTTGCAGGGAGAAAAAGAGGAAGTAAAACCCATCAGGGTTTACTTCCTCTTTAAAGTGCGTGTTTTTGTTCATCAAGGTATCAAGCAAAGAGTGTCATCCACTATATGGGTTAGTTAGTTAGTTATATAGTTAGTTCTGGGTTAACTTATCTATTCACTAGTCTCAATTAAATGTTACACATAAAAATATTAGGTGACTAGATTTCAGTGGTGTTCTCCAGGACCATTGGCATTGGTATCAAGAAGTAGAGGGGCTGGGGGGCAACATGCAGCCTTGGAGGTGCCAAGTCAGCATGGCTACACAGTACCCTGCTCTTATCCATCACAGCGCATTATTTGTTTCCATTGTGCAAGTGGGTGGACCAGGATGCATGCCATCGTTCATTTCTACTTGTAAAAGGGGGGGGGGGGCTATGTTGTGAAGAGCGGGGGACTTTGTTGTGATGTTTGAATGAATGGGAACTCTTTTACTATGGGCAGGTTCTACTATGATGGGGGGTGGCCTCTTGTGATTGGGAACTCTGTTATAATGATGGGACTCTGTTGTGAAGGGAAGGCACTCTGTTGTGATGGGGGGCTCTTTTTTTATGGGGGGAGAAGTCTCCCCGTTGTGATTGAAGGGTCTATTTTGTAATGGGTGGATTCTGTTATGATAGGGAGGTGTCCAAGGGGTAGGGGGTATTCTGATGGGATGGGGGCAACTTGAAGAAAGCATTGTAGTGGGAGGACTGTGATTTAAAATAGGCTGACTCTGAAGTGATGGGTGGAATCTGATGTGAAGGTTGAACTCCCCCATGTGGTGCCAATGAGTGGGAGACATTCAGTGCGGCTGTAAGTGTCCTTCAGCCCAATAAATACAGTTCAGGACTGGAATGTCTTAGGATTTTGCATACTTTTTAGGGTGCCATGACTTAAAATAAAGGTTGAGAAATCCGGGCTTAATACACGTGCTTTTCAGGAAAATAGGGAGGTAGGGAACTACAGAGAAGAGGAGAGGATAAAAGATAGTGTGTTGACATTATGCCCCCCTGATTTTTTTTACTACGCCCCCAGATCAGACAGGCTAGATCCATCCCTGTTATAAAACAAAATTTTTTACATATGCATACAATTTTTCTATTTATGGGACCTACAATCCCCTTCAAAAGGGCACCTCACTGCTGAATGTACACATTTCATATACATTTACAAATAATAAGAATGGTTTGGTCTGTATTAAAGAGGCTATTTTTTTTTTACTTTAAACATAGCTTACCCGCCAGTGCTGTTCGCTCCTCCTTCCTATGAGTACCTCCTTAGCAAACCAGGTGCTAAGGGGGCACCCGTGCGTGTGCACTCCTGCAAGCTGTGCAAACTACGACCCCACTCCCCCCTCACTGGAGTTTGACTGATGGCAGCAGGAGTCTATGGCTGCCGCTGCCCTCAGTGTCTCCTGTGAGACCAGGAAGATAGGGACATTGCTGTAACAGGGACGTCGCTGGAGCAATGAGAGGTGTCAGATCAGTGTTTAGGGACTGGGGATTTGAATAGGTAGCGGGGGATTTTTTAACCTTAATGCATGGAATGCATTAAAGTGGTTCTAGAGGCTGAAGGTTTCTCTACTTTAATGCATTCTCTGCATTGAGGTAAAAGACCTTATGTATGCAGTTCCCAGTTATCTGAGACTGATCTCGATCCAGTGATGAGCAATGGCTCTCTTCGCTTTCTCCCTCCTCATAGGCTCAGACACAGAAATGGAAGCCATTGACTGTTGCTACTGTCAATCACAGCCAGTAAGGAGGGAGCGAGGGGCACATTAGACACACAGAGTCGACTTGGGAGTGAGTGAGTCCGCACAAGTACCCTTGTGTGGCTTGCTATGGTGGACACTTGGTGGGGGCCAAGATCACCTGTGGGGGACCCCAGAAAAGGAGGATCGAGGCTACTCTGTGCAAAACCATTGCACAGAGCAGGTAAGTATAACATGTTTGTTATTTAAAAAAAATAATAATAAAAGAATATGGCTTTACAATCACTTTAAGGTAAAACATTTTTTGAGTTTAGACCCACTTAAAAAAATCTCATGTCCCAAGCTAGAACAAACTATTTAAACAAAGTATTTTGCTTCTGAGATTGCTGTGAAAATTGGATTTAAAATACAACACTTTAACATGATTAAGAAATTTTACTAATTATAACAGCAAAAGATTTCATATAAAATAACTTAAAATGATGTTAAAGTAGTTTCTTTTTATTTTATACTATATTCATAAGCTATTTTCAGAATCACAAAATGAATCCTTAACCTATGTCACAGTCATTAAAGTAAATGGTCAGATCTTACGAACAATGGCAGACTTCCTGGAATGTTATTAAAATTGAGTAATATGATTTGTCTGAATGATTATGGGTTTTTTCATCCACACATTATAGTGCTAAAGGTGATTTAAATTTTATCATTTTTGTATCTGCAAGGATTCTGCAGTTCACATTGTTCAAATGTTCAGCCCCAATTAACCAGGATAATATTTTGTTGATGTTCATGGACAATGTAAATGATTTACTGACATAAAGAAGCCATGTCATTATTTTTTATGAAAATAAATTACATTAGACCCTGGTTGGTTTGAAAAAATGTAACCAAAAAATTTACTGTGATTATTTTTATGTTTCTGGTGTGATCTTTATCAATGTTTCTTCTATTAAATTGCATGCAGATCTGTCTGGATTTGACTCATCAAGGGTTCTGGTCGACAAACCCAAACTTAGACATGGATCCTACTAAGCTCTATGAGGAGCGACTCTTGCTGTTAAATTCTGGACATTTTTAGGGCTAATAGGCTGTAAAAAAAGGCATTAAAAACTGGGCAATGCAAACTACCAATGCAAAAAAGAAAAAGTTTTAAAATACCATACAGCAAAGAGAGGGCCTTTTTATGTGGCTTTGAGGGTGACATTGAAAATACACAAATAGACTCACTTTGACCAGCAGATAGAAATTGGCCAGTAGTTTTCTATGTGCCCTGGCAGAAACTCAGCAATCATATGCTAAAATTATCTATGAGTCTCAGTTCCTATCTAGTCAGTGGCCAGTGGAGAATAGATAAAACACATAAAACAAAAAAGCACCACTCTATGGGTCCAGCATAAAAAACTTGCAAACCTTTAGCCAAGTAAAATCCATTAATTTGTTTGATGCACTCTTGAGAAAATTTAAAAACAACTGTCAATGATAAAAAGTTTGTAGAGATTTGCAAAGGAAATAATAAGAACAAATTGTCATTGTAGATATACTGCGAAAAAATAAGCACGGTACCACTTATCCAGATGAAGAGGGGTTAAAATCAAACGGTAGACTTCAACTCTCAGCCACTGGTCAGACAAACGGATCTCTGGAGGGAACGACCAGGATGGAAAATCCAAGATCACAACTGTGAGCCCGGTGGCTAGTCGCGGGTACGTAACCCACTGTGCCGCGGGAGGTATGTTGTAGTGCGGACTAGAGCCAGAGAAGCCGATCAAGCTGGCCGGGGCCAGGCGCCCGAGATGACGTGGACGTCGGGCCAGAAGCTTATGTGACCAGGATGTCGATCTGTCAAAGTGGACGGCAAGCTCTAGGTTGCCGTGGCAACCGTGGCTTACATGTTTTGCGTGCCTGCGCCTTATCAAAGTCCTGTCAAAAATTGCAATGATATGCACCTGACAGTTGCTTAAAAATTGTTTGACAGTACATGCCCAGCATCTAAATGCAAGCTTGTCAAAGCTGATGGCTCTACAACTTCTTCCTTTCCGCTTGGTGGATTCTGACCCTTTCAGTGAATTTGCAGAATGTGCTCTACCACAATGGCAAGTTCCCAGTTACTATTTCTTTTCACATAAGGCCATTGCAGCTCTCTACCATCACGTGGAAGGCAATGTTGTGGCATCATTGGGCAAGGCAGTCAGCTGCAAAGTTCACGTTACTGCTGACACGTGGTCCAGCAAGCATGGGCATGGACAATATATTTAATTCAATACACACTGGGTAACTCTGCTTGTAACATGGAAAGATGCAGGACAGGGCTCAGTGCTGCAGCTTGTTGTGCCCCCACGTCTCCATATAGCTGGTGATGATGCAAGATTTGTCAGCTCTACCCCTCCTCTTCCTCCATGCCCTCCTCTGCTGAATTGTCCTATGAACCTCAAGTACACCCTAAGCGTTCAAATGGCTATTCAATGAGTCAGGCTAAAAGGTGCCATGCCATGCTTCAGCTGGTGTGTCTAGGGGACAGGAACCACACCGGAGCAGAGATTCTTGCAGCTGTGCAGGGACAGGCCCAGAGGTGGTTCACGCCATACCAGCTGGAGCCAGGAATGGTGATGTGCGATAATGGCACAAACCTCCTGTCCATCCTTAGACAGGGAAAGTTGACACATATGCCATGCCTGGCACATGTCCTCAATTTGGTGGTGCAGCCACCAAATAAGTTCCCATGGTTGAAAGATCTACTAAAGCAGGCTAGAAGAGTCTGCTGCCATTTTAGGCGATCATAAACAGCCAGTGCTCGGTTGTCTGAAATTCAGCGGGAATTCCACCTGCCAGTAAACTGCCTGATTTGTGACATGCCCACCAGGTGGATCTCGACTTTGGCAATGCCGCAGCAGTTGCACATGCAGGTGAGTATACCGTGTTAAACAGTCACTACACTCACACTGACTAAACTATCCCTACATTCACACTAATGTAAAGATGAATGGTCGCACTACACGCACAATGACTGAACTATCCCTACATTCACACTAATGTAAAGATGAATGGTCGCACTACACTCACACTGAACTATCTCTAGATGCACACTAAACTGATATTCTACACTGACAATAGAATCAGAATAGCACACTATAGTACACTAATAGCACTGAACAAAGCCCTCTCTCACCATGCAGCTATCACACAAAAAATGGCCACTATGGAAAGAATACTTTTCTAGTGTGGGGCGGGATTAAGAGCAATGAGTCATGATTGGATAGAGTCATCATGACAGCGTCTAATCATGACTCTGACAGTGCTCTGTGCCCTGATTGGGTGAAGATTTCATTGCTTCAGCCAGTCAGGGCTTTCAATGCACTGTACGGCGGCACAGTGCATTGTGGTCGTTCGGCGGGCCAAACGAATGGTAAAACAACCCTAGAATTCTGTTGTTCGGAGAACGTCCGAAACAGCCAATGTTCAGTCCGAACTCATGCTTGGGCTGAACCGTTCTCCCATCCCTAGTGGAGAATTATAGTATACAGGACAGGTTCCACTCAGAACAGGCCATGGTCGGCCAAAGAAGTTGAGTGCACGTGCTCAGCGTCATATCCAGTGGTTGTCTTTGGGAAATAGATGTATGCATGCTGCCAGCATTGCTGCAGAGGTTGAAGGAGTGGGGGGTCAGCCTGTCAGTGCTCTTCTAAAGATGATGCAAAAGAATGCCTCCAAACAGTTTGCTGAAGACAAGCAGACTAAGGACATGGATTACTGTAACCATGTCCTGTGGTCTGATGAGACCAAGATAAACGTATTTGGTTCAGATGGTGTCAAGCGTGTGTGGCGGCAACCAGGTGAGGAGTACAAAGACAAGTGTGTCTTGCCTACAGTCAAGCATGGTGGTGGGAATGTCATGGTCTGGGGCTGCATGAGTGCTGCGGGCACTGGGGAACTACAGTTCATTGAGGGAACTATAAATGTCAACATCTACTGTGGCATACCGAAGCAGAGCATGATCCCCTCTATTCTGAGACTGGGCCGCAGGGCAGTATTCCAACTTGACAGTGTCCCCAAACACACCTCCAAGACGACCACTGCCTTGCTAAAGAAGCTGAGGGTAAAGCTGATGGACTGCCCAAGCATGGCTCCAGACCTAAACCCTATTGAGCATCTGTGGGGCATCCTCAAACAGAAGGTGGAGGAGCGCAAGGTCTTTAACATCCACCAGCTATGTGATGGCATCATGGAGGAGTGGAAGAGGACTCCAGTGGCAACTTGTGAAGCTCTGGTGAACTCCATGCCCAACAGGGTTAAGGCAGTGCTGAAAAATAATGGTGGCCACACAAAATATTGACACTTTGGGCCCAATTTGGACATTTTTACTTAGGGGTGTACTCGTTGTTGTTGCCAGCGGTTTAGAAATGAATGGCTTTGTGTTGAGTTATTTTGAGGGGACAGCTAATTTACACTGTTATACAAACTGTACACTCACTACTTTACATTGTAGCAAAGTGTCATTATTTACAAAAATGTGGGGGGTGTACTCACTCACTTCTGGCTTAGACCCTTTGGTGCCTGCTCACCACAATCACTTGTAAACACAGAAGTCTGGTTTCTGTGTTTACAAGTGACAGCAGTGCACTTTGTATGTAATGCAATCCTGATATTTAATGCCCCTTTAAGACCAACCTGTCCAACTGAAATGAATGGCTTTGTGTTGAGTTATTTTGAGGGGACAGCAAATTTACACTGTTATACAGGCTGTACATTCACTACTTTACATTGTAGCAAAGTGTAATTTCTTCAGTATTGTCACATGAAAAGATATAATACAATATTTACAAAAATGTGAGGGGTGTACTCACTTTTGTGAGATACTGTAGCTATATACTGTATATTGTATATACTGTATGTATATATTAGGTAGGTTCCATGTCATTTCCTCTACCACTAGAGTTCATCTGAATGTACACTTTAATGCGAGTGTGAACTTTGAACATGAACATTACATGATTATAGGAAGTTCCAGAGTTATGAACACAATAGGGACTGTAGGTTTGTTCGTAAGTCGAAGTTATCATCAAGTTATCATGAAGTAAGTCGCAACACTGCATTTGTAAGTGTAACTTCCGGTCAGAACACTGCATTCGTAAGTGTAACTACCGCCTGTGCATGGATGTGGGATGTTCCGGGTTCTTGTTATGTTATCTGGGGCATAGTACGGCAGTGTGGTATGTGTCCAGAGGTGCTCAAAAGGTATCCAGGTCGAGCGTGGCGCACATGTGGCTGGCATTTGAGGCCATTCATAAGTAGGAGACGTTCGTAACTTGGGTGTTCATAACTCGGGGACTGCCTGTATTATTTAGCTATGGCAGTGATGGTGAACCTTGGCACCCCAGATGTGTTGGAACAACATTTCCCATGATGCTCATGCACACTGCGGTGTAGTTGAGCATCATGGGAAATGTAGTTCCAAAACATCTGGGGTGCCAAGGTTCACCATCACTGGACTATGGTATCATGGTAAAATAGGTAATAGCTTTATTTAAATTGTGTTCCACTTTTAAGTGACACTTAATGCTTGTGAATATGAGTGGGATTTATTTTTTTTGCTTTTGACTCATGTTTCTCAAGCAGTTTCAAAGGATTTAGAGACTAATGTTAGGATTTCAATCTGTGTCTGCTCTGTCTGAGCTGTTTTTCCCCCCACAAAGGTGCATGTGAATGCAAACAAATGCAATCAAGAGAACTCTTAAACAAATGTCAAAAACAAAACATTCTGATCTAAAACCAAGGATCCATAAATCATTACTGATTAACCTTACCCATTTTCGCCTTACTTCTTAACATATTCTAATTGCTTCAATATGGCAGTCAAAAATTGGGTACAAATAGATGGTAACTGAACATTTGCAGTAATATGCTCATTCCATGTGATGATACACACGCCTGCATAGTATCCATTTTAGAGTCTGTTTCCAGTGCAGTTCAAATGAAATTTGCATAGTAAATATTTATTTCATTTGAACACTAATATTTAAATGTAGATCATAATTGTTCTATAAATTGATGTTGTTAATCCTTGAGATACTTAAGGCTTGGTACCCAAGTTACAGACCTCCTTAATAAATGACTCTCTTATGTACACAGTTATTCCTGTTTTCATTCTTGTTTTACAAGTCCTTAATTCACTTTATTTTCATTGGGGGTAAATGTAAAATGGGTGTAATGAGCTGAGGACTTTACCAAGAAGAAAAAGTAGTAGATGGTTCAACTCCTTACACTCCTTCCTACTGTGAGACCCTCATTTTAGTCCTAGAATGTCAAATAAAATGGCTTTATGTGTTTACTCAACTCCTGCTGCAAGGGAGCTCATGTTCAGGTCCCCATACCATATTAATGACCCCTTTAAGAACAAAACAAACGTCCGTTGCTGTTAAGCCAACTTTGAAATTAAAAGAACATAACATTTTCAGAATTCTTCTACAGAGTTAAATGTAATGATTGACAAGGTCGATAATTAATGGATTTACTTCTTTACAAATGTGTTGAACGGTCGTATAGTTTTTAGAGTGCTTGATGGTATTTATAGCAATGTGTATGTTTTTTAGGGGTAACATATAAAATAGCAACTAAAATAGTGAATGTCCTTTACTATTTGCTATGAATTCAATCACCATGTTTGACAAAATAAACATTGGGTGGATATATTAAAGAAATAGAAATTATTATTATTATTATTATACAGGATTTATATAGCACCGACAGTTTATGCAGCGCTTTACAACTTGAGGGTAGACAGTACAAATACCCTTTAAAACAGTATGACTCATAGAACCCTGCTCTTTAGAGCTTATAATATAAGAGGGAGGGTCAAGAGATACAAGAGGTAAAAACTGTGGGGATGTGTTGATGGAGAAAATAAATGTACAGTTAAGTGGGGGCCAGATAAGCTTCTCTGAAGAGATGTGTTTCAGGGATTGTCTGAAAGGGGGCAAAGTAGGAGATAGTTGGACAGATTGGGGTAGAGCATTTCAGAGGATGGGATAGGATTGGGAGAAGTCCTGGAGGTGAGCATGGGATGAGGTGACAAGGAAGCTAGAGAGCAGGAGGCCCTGGAAGGAGCGAGGAGAATGATTTGGTTGGTATTTTGAGACCAGGTTAGTGATGTAGCTGGGGCCAAGATATGGATGGCTTTGTTATGTTATGGTTAGTATCTTGAATTTAGTTTGTTGGTTGAGTGGCAGCCAACTGAGGGATTGGCAAAGAGGGGTAGCAGACGCCAAGCGGTTTGTAAGGTGGATGAGCCTGGCAGCAGCGTTCCAGATGGACTGAAGGGGGATAGACTATTTTAAGTTAAGCCAATGAGGAGGGAGTTGCAGTAATCAAGAAGAGAGATGACCAGGGAGTGGATTAGAAGCTTTGTAGTGTCGTTGATTAGGCAGGAGTATATCTTGGAGATGTTGAGGAGGTTGAAGAGGCAAACTTTGGACAGCAACTGGATGTGGGGTCGAAAGGATAGTTCGGAGTCCAGGATTGCACCTAGGACCTTTGCATTGGGGGATGGGTTGATAGTTGAGCCGTTGATTTTGACAGAGAAATCAGGGGAAGAGGAACGTGGGGGAGGAAATATCATGAGCTCAGTTTTGGATAGGTTGAGTTTTAGGAAGTGATGTGACATCCAGGCTGATATGTCTGTTAGCAAGTTGGTGATGCGTGAGGAGACTGATGGAGTGAGCTGAGGGGTGGATAGATAGATTGATAATTATGCAAAGTAATTGTTTACTTAGCTTGGATAATAAAGTGAATCTGTGTTTATGTTGAATAATCAACCATATCCAAGGGGAAAAAAAAATTCACTTGCACAACTCTGGATAATAAAAGTGAACATTCATATTCCAAGTAAACAGCTTCTACTGTTTTAACCATGTTTAACCCTTAGTCAAGTGGCTTTATATAAAGACAAGCATTATAACTAGGTCCACACTCACCTACGGCGCAGCTTCTGTCTTCACCCAGTCTTCTTTCCAGGTTCTGAACAGCCAGGAAGACGGAAGCCAAAGCCGATTCGCTGGCATCGCATAGCCAGACACATGACCACATCCTCAGGCCAATTGGCCAGTTTTATATTGTCCTTGGGGCGCAGAGCCCCAAGGACAATATAAAACTGGCCAATCGGCCTGAGGATGTGGTCATGTGCCTGTGAAGAGATGACAAACCTGGTAGAAACCTATTAGTCTGGCGCCCTGCACAGTGCATGGCCACCCAGATGGTGCGAGCTGGGGGGGGGGGGGTCGCACCACAGGCTTGGGGGGCAGAGCCGATGCGCCTCTTGTGGACCGGCCGCCACTGCCATACATTTATAGTCCAGATATAAGTTTATTCCAATGTGAAATCAAATAAAAGGTGGTACACAAAGACAATGCATTTCTGATGCATCAGGCACGTTTTGCCATTTGCTGGGACTGGCACAATACTTTTTAGTAGCTGGTTGTAGTAGCCAAACCAGGCGCTGTTGAGTATTATTATACCAATCCAAACAAATAGTAAATATACCAAAATAATTCCACATAAATTGTACCCAATCTGATGAGGGGAGAAACATTTAGCCTCTGAAAGATGCTAGCTTCTGAATCATTTTCCTTCTAATTTTAAATTGGAATAAATGTGCATGTAGACCATAATATCATGATGTGGTGCCTCAATTCTAGATATATATTCAAGGTGTATGGAAGGTAATGTGATCCTGTTATATTATTTACACTGTAATGTTTTGTAAGGTGACACCGTAGATGATAAAACAAGGGGCAGATTTGTCTATATTCTTCTTCATGACACAAGAAAAAAATTGATCAATGGAAGTTGCACACCATCCTTAAGACCAGGCCTTCATTAGTGAAAACGCATTAAGGAGGGGCGGTCCCTGGGCAGGGGCAATATGGATACATGTGTACTACTTACAGCTGAAAAAATAGCTTTGGAGGAAAAATATCCTGGTGTGTGGCTTCCATTGATCAATATGCTTAGGTGACAAGTGGAGATGAGTTTTATGAGTCGGCACCATGGGAGTTCACAGAGAGTGAGGCACAGGTCTTGAGCAGTGCTACAATTTTGTCAGGTTTGAACTACAAGAGAAAAATTGTTTTCTTGACTTTGCTGATCTGGTCAGATGGTATTAGAAACATTATTCCAAAAGGCCAATAAAATGATAGATTTTATGCCCTTTAATACAATGTTTAGTGACACATAAAGAAGCCCTGTTTAATTGCCTTTCAATTAAAGACATCCTAAAATCTGTGCACACTCCAATGGCATGCATTGAGTATTTGACCCATAATGAGGGCAAATTTTGTCTGTGTTGCAGATGTCCTTGTCCTGACCCAAATCTGCCTTGTTATCCTCATATTTATAATAATGTTCCCCACAGTTAATGCGCTTAGCAATACAAAATGTGATCATCTTCTAGTAACAATAATCACCGAAAGCTTTAAAATATAATAACACTTATAATAATGTTCCTAGTAATGCACTTTTATAACTTAATATTACGTTTTAAACCAATCTGCTGCACCTTAACATTTCTCAGTTTCTTTTGTAATTTAATTTACTATTAATGTTTATTAATCTTTGATATCTTATGTCAGTGAAGAAAAAAGTGGAACTTGCATTGCTTCCCAGACGAAAAAATCTAAATCTACTTAGCATACAAAGTGTGGCAATTAAAGTCTACAGATATCCCCAGAAAGTAATTCATTCCGCCTGTAATATGCATTCTGTGAACTTTATATTCGTCTTACCTAAGATAATGCAATACATTTTCAGGAAGTCATGTTTGTAGAATTGCAATTATAAGTCTGAGAAGGAGTTTCAGATTGTGTGGAGTAGTTTGAGCCTGTTAGTAAAAGAAAATGAGGGGTAGAGGGAGAGAGAAAGGGGGAGATAGAGAAAGAAGGTTGTGAGAACAAAAGAAAGATTGAGAAGGGTTGATGTCATTCTAGTTAAGACTAATGCCCTGTACACATGATAGAACTTTCCGACAACAAATGTTGGATGTGAGCTTGTTGTCGGAAAGTCCGACCGTGTGTATGCTCCATAGAACATTTGTTGTCGGAATTTCCGCCAACAAATGTTTGAGAGCAGGTTCTCAAATTTTCCGACAACAAAACTTGTCGGAAATTCCGAGCGTGTGTACACAATTCCGAAGCACAAAGGTCCACGCATGCTCGGAATCAAGCAGAAGAGCCGCACTGGCTATTGAACTTCATTTTTCTCGGCTCATCGTAAGTGTTGTACGTCATCGCGTTCTTGACGTTTGGAATTTCCGACAACATTTGTGTGACCTTGTGTATGCAAGACAAGTTTGAGCCAACATCCTTTGGAAAAAAATTCACTGTTTTGTTGTCGGAAAATCCTATCGTGTGTACAGGGCATAATTCTTCATTAACAAGCAGGATTGCTGATAAAAGTTTAAAGATGTGTCTAAAATATTTTAGATTTTGGTTTCTGATGTCACATGGGTGATCTAAACACTGGCTACTAATCGCCAGCATCAGGATCACTAAAAGATTACATACCAGTCTCTGTAGAATTGCTCCCTTGCCAGACCAGGCCAGCGAGATGTCACATTGCTAGCAAGAGAGTTTGCAGCCTTTGGAGCTAGGGAATGTTTTGTAAAGTTTTTGGTGTTGTGTTAGATATTTGCAAAGAGAGATCACACAAATACTTACAATAACATTTATTAAAGATAATGACAGATACAGATAAAGTTAAAGAAAATATGAGAAGAATACTTACCTAAAGATGCTGTTTTGTCACAGAGTCCCCCCATAAAGGCGTGGCCAGGTAATCAGACTAGACATTTGTATGTTGCATGATGCATCGCTGGATGAGACTAAAACTGTATTCCAGTTTGGGTAGTGGTACAGTATTTAGACTTGTGTATAATGAATCGACAATCCCCAAGCCAGTAACTCCCTTTGCAATATGACAAATGACTTGGTTAGCTTACAGTCACACATTCCTTTCACATAACTTAACTAAAAGTAACTAAACTTTGTCCTGTATAATCCTAAATCAAGGCTTGGAGGCATTCTTAAATATTTATGAGACCACTAGACAACTTTAACTAATAGGTAATTAGCTATTTCCATATCAGGGACCCGGGAGGGAGCCATCCCATGGTTGTAAGTGAAAGGCTCACCTGTGTGACATCACGCTTGTGACATCAACTTTAAAGTGAAAGTTCAAGCTAACTTGTCTCACTGAATATTAACAGCCATATAACACATGTACCTGTCTACCTACAAAGATAACATGAGGGAGACTAAGTGATACCATGAGTCGTATAGTGTTGGAGATAATAGCCACCAGTTTCCAATGCTGATTGTTGGACAAATACAGAGAATTTAAACAGGGCGCTATACTGTACAATTATCAAAGTACGTATGTTGCTGTATACAGTATGTCTGTTTGATGTTCATTGAATCATTCTATGGTGAGCATCCGCTTTAAGCATTTTATGTTGAGGAAATGTTGGGACTACAGTAAGTGGCGGTTGATTAGAGATCACACTGCTCAATTGTTAGCATCTGACAAAAATCACATAACCATTCTATTCTTTATTTCTGTTTCATATTTTTTTAGGTTTCAGCATCCACCTTTTAAAGAATATCTAAAGCCAAAACTTGTTTATAGTTCTGCAAACAGTAGGGTATGATTAAAGCCCAATGTTAGCTGCTTGAGATTTCACATTACTCTTGTCCTGAGGACAAAACAGGAAGTGAGAGGACATCTTCAAATCTGAGGGGAGATCTCCCCTTAAGCTGGCCATTTAATAGCCAGCCGGCTGAATGAAAAAACTGAGCCAAATTTCCCTATTCATACATTTGCGGTAGATGGGAAAATCCTTCCTGCTGTGTCTTTGTGGTCTGACAGCAGGACTTTCCCGCTGGCAGAATACACTGATTGGCATTGCGGCCCATTGGCTGCATGCCTTGATCGAGTGGAGATTTTCCAACAAGCCCGTTTCATGTAATGTTGATTGATAGATTGTCTTCTCACGAACAGGAATCCATAAATGGATCAAAATGGGCAGCTTGGACTACTGGTGTCAGTGGAATTACTGTCACTGTGAGATTTGTTCTGCTGACAACTGTAAAACTTGGATTGCCCATCACTTTCCGTCCTGCTGACAATGATCACCAGGACAAATAGTGGGGCGAATCCCCCCAGTGGGGACACACACAGAAATTCAAATCTGACAGGGATTTTCTTCATTCCCTACTGTATTTAATAAAAAAAAAAAAAAAAAAAAAAGAAAGAAAGAAATGACAGTAGATACACTGACAGTTGGAAGTTAAAGTGCTATTAAACCCAAAACCAAAAATGTAATATATTGCAGTTTACCAATCATTAGCATGGTGGCTGCATCAGTTTTCTTTTATTTTCGGCTTTTTCCTAACCTGGTGATCTGGCCAGTAACACACCTCTTGTATTAAGAGTGCCTCCACTCTGGATGAAGGAGCACAGGGGCACCTTTTTGATATTAGCACTGTAAATTTGGGAGGAAGGACATGTTAGATGTACTAGCAGATTTAACTACACTAACAGATTAACGCTAAATTCCAGTTCACACTTTATAAGCAGTTATAGGTTTTTTCTCCCTTTTTTTTTCTTTTACATAAATATATAAAAGTTTCTCATTGTAGCCACTCCTGTCAGTAGTAAATGGTTTGTCTCAACCCCGTAACTGCTACATTTGCAGAACAGCTTGTTGGCCAGATCACCAGGTGAAAATAAAGAAAAGAAAACCTAAAAGAAAAAACGAAAGCAGCCATCACATCTAAGAATTGGTAAGCTGCAATATAATAAATGTTTTCTTTTGAGTTTAATACAAACCAACACGCTCAGCAATTGATATAAAAAACACAAAATAAAAGGATCTATTCTCTGCTTCTGATCTATTCTCTGCATTCCTTGCCACTATAGAACTGTGATTCACCATGAGGGATACACAAACTGCTGGCTGTGGATTTGGTACAGTACATTTTTTGATACATGTACATTCTTCTGTAGCACCCTCTACTTAAGTAGGTGCTATAGTTGAGATTTTTGTGCAGGTAAATTTAGGCAGGCAGGCCTAGCTGAAAGCTAGACCTGTTTGTTTTGATCTGTGGCCAGGAGTGGCTTAGAGTAGTCTGGAGACTCACAGCTAGTTTCATCTTTCGGTTACCTCCCTTCTGCTTCTAGAGGCTTCTAGAAGGAAGGTGGGGAATAGAGGTGGAGCTGTCCAGGGTGTTCTAAGGAGCCCTGACCAATCTCCAACCTGGATTGGCAGGGGGTAGGCCTACTTAAATACCTAGAGTCAGCCTAGCTGGGGGAAGAGCTGTTCGGGTGGAAGAACTGGAGATGGAGTATTAGGCTGTCAGGGCCTTGGAGGGAGCCCCCCAGTCTGGGGGGGGGGTGACATTGGGCCAGGGGCTCGGAACTGAACAGGAACCCCATACAACCCAAGGGGTGTCCTGAACAGGAGCAGAAGGGGACAGCGGGGAATACTGCCAGGCAAGTCTCCAGGAGGGATCCATCAGGTGTCGGTGAGGAGAGCTGGGATAGGCATGCCAGAGCAGACTGGGGTGCAGTCTGAGATGAATGTAGAGCCAGTGGGAGAGACTGTGATGTTACTGGCAGTGAAGCCAGGCCGCTGCAGCTGGGAGGGCTGTCAGGGTCTGCAAGGGGCTGACTGGGATCAGTAGTCCACCAAAGAGGGCAGCTAGCACCAAAACTTTCTTTTGCTGCACCATAGGGGTCTGCAGCCCCTGCCTGTAATAGGGAACTTTGCTAAGTCCTGCCTGAAACCAGAGTTAGGCCTAACCATGTCCTAGCTGCGCCTGAAGAATTGTGCTGGAGAGAGAAGGAGAGATAGTCTGCAGCAAGGGTTGTGCAGGAAGAGAATATCTGAAAGGTCCCAAACCATCCCAGTTTTAATCCCTCAATAAAATATAAAAACAAAGCTGATGGACTTGTTTATTGTCTTGGTGAATGCAGGGCTGGGCAGGGTGATAGGTGGGCCACATCAGTCAGCAACACCTACAGGGGTACCTCCACTTCATTTCTGGTGGTCTCTGGCTAAGATGGTGCACTGGCCAAACAGAAAAACTTTTTTGCGTCATTACAGGGAAACACGCATACGCAGATACACAACAAAATAACAAATCTATCTTATTATATAATATTAATGATATATGTTACACATGACAGTAAAATAGCATGCTGTTTGTACTGTACCAGTAAGACATGTGAATTTGCATAAATGAAGTAAGAACAATCAATATTTTTGCATGGATCAATATCTGCTTTCTCAGACAGAATTATACAGATATCCTGCCATCCAAACATCTATAATGAATTACTGGTGGTTAGGATGGAGTGCAATGTCCTATTCACAATGGGCCTCATTTATCTAAGTTAAAAAAAAACTACAAGTGTTGCTTCTATCCAACAATCATAATCTTCTATTCATTGATAGAGATATACTTTGTAAATAAGCAATCACATTAAAACTGTAATGGTTTTTTATGGGATACACTTCTAATTCTGGACACTTTAATAAAAAAATAAAAACATTTTCATACCTTCCTTTTCATTTTAAATATAATAGATGAGTGTTCTGAGCTCATTGGAGCAAACATCATTCAGGTGAGTTTCTCATGTATAAAGATTTGTTGTGGGTCTGCAAAAAGCACAGATTTACTACCAGAAATAAGCCACTCTCTAAAAGTCTTGCCTCTAAGTATAAGCTAGATTTTATAAGCACTTACTTCATTAGCCTAATTGCCAGTACTGTTACCTGGATTGCTACTTTTACCATACTAATAGAAACTGTTAGGAAATAACAGTCCAGTTGGGTTATAAAAGCTAGTTGAATTTTTTTCAAAGTGTAAATGTAAAGCCTTAAAGTGACAATAAATGATATCCGTATGTTCCAAGAATCCAGACACATCCACTATCTGTTCCTGTAATCTATTTTTCATGATATCTTTTCTTACTGTGTTTTTCTGCCTCCTTCTAACATCTTCCACAAGCTGCCAAACTATCAAAATTCAATGATTAGGATGCATCCAGCAACGCCTATGGACTTCGGAGGCAGAGATAAAGTTTCCACATGTATAAAAAATTGTAGAAATGTTATTAAGGACTTGAAGTAAAAAGGGAAACATACGGCAAAAAATATACAAATGTACATGTCTCCTGGCTGAATATACAAGAATACCCTTATAGACTATCTAATCCATCCATAGAGCCGTCTATGTGCAACTCTAGGTCAGCCTAGGAGAATTGTAGTGGTCAACCCAACATGTTTCAGACATATAGTCCTTCCTATATATGTATATGTCTGAAACATGTTGTGTTGACCACTACAATTCACCTAGGCTAACCTGAAGTTGCACATAGGCAGCTCTTTGGATGGATTTTTGGATGGATTTTTTTCCTTGTAGTTAAGAGGGCTGGGCTGGAAGGGAACATGTGTCTTTTAGACACATGCCCCATTCTATGACACTGCAGTGAGAGGACAGCCTCCACTGCAGCATTTTTATTGGACAGCTTGGGCCAATGGTACTTTACCATTGGTCCAAGACTTCAAGCTATGCATTGAGCTCAGTGCCTCTGACAAGAAGTGATGAGAGGCACTGTGAGCTCATCCTCTCAGTCTGGTGCAAACAGAGTGTGCCAGCTTGTATATAAACTGCCCGCTCTGTATGTAGCTTCTGACAGGCTACACACGAAGTCCTGTATCTCCGGAACCATAGGTGATAGGAGCCCCAAATTGACCAGTGGTGGGGTAGGACTTTAGCTACATAGCCCTTTAAAAAAAAAAAAAAAAAATGAATGCTCATGGCAATTGAGGCTCTGCCTCCTCTGACTGCATGTCCCTGTCCTCTAGACTGGATTGAAACAGAAAAAAAAGAGGAATCTGGTGGAATATAAGAGCAGTAGAAAGTACTTTTTTGAGTTAAGAATACACAATTGAATATCATTTTTTAACCACTTGCCGACCGGCTCACGCCGATATACATCGGCAAAGTGGCACTGGTGCGCAAAACGATGTACCCGTATGGTGCTGCGTCATCCGCGGCTAGTGCGTGCTCACTCCGCGCGGCATGGGAGCGTGCCCACGGGTCCCATGGACTCGATGTCTGCCGGTGGCCCGCGATCGTGGCACGGAGAGCCAGAACATGTAAACAAAGCATTTCCCTGTTCTGCCTAGCAACATGACAGGGATCTACTGCTCCCAGTCATCGGGAGCAGTGATCTCTGTCATGTTCTAGTGAGTCCACCCCCCCTACCGTTAGAACATGCTGAGGTAACACAGTTAACCCCTTGATCGCCCCTAGTGTTTAACCCCTTCCCTGCCAGTGACATTTACACAGTAATCAGTGCATTTTTATATCACTGATCCCTGTATATATGCCAGTGGTCCCAAAGAAGTGTCAAAAGTGTCCGATATGTCCGCCGCAATGTTGCAGTCATGATAAAAATCGCAGATCGCCCCATTACTAGTAAAAAAAAATTATAATAAAAATGACATAAATCTATCCCCTATTTTGTAGACACGATAACTTTTGCGCAAACCAATCAATATACTATTATTGTGATTTTTTTTTTTTACCAAAAATATGTGGAAGAATACATATTGGCCTAAACTGAGGAAGAAATTTGTTTTTTTATATATTTTTGGGGGATATTTGTTATAGCAAAAAGTAAAAAATATTGCTTTTTTTTCAAAATTTACGGTCTTTTTTTGTTTATAGCGAAAAAAAGAAAAACCACAGAGGTGATCAAATACCACCAAAAGAAAGCTCTATTTGATTGGGTACAACTTCGCATGACCGCGCAATTGTCAGTTAAAGCGACGCAGTGCCCAATCGCATAAAAGGGCTTGGTCAGGAAGGGGGTAAATCCTTCCAGTTAAAGCAAAGTTTAGCGTCCATTTAACAGCAAAAGCCTAACCCCTGTCAAAATGTTTAATTTTATTTTAGACAGAGCAGAGAAGGGTTAGGGGCTCTGCTAGTATTTGTTTGCCGTAGGTTTCCCTACTGTGGAGACTTCATCTCAGGAAAGGAGCTGACGGGAAATCTCTCCAACAGGGCCACAGACAAAACAAAGCATATTTTTAGTAGCTGCCCAGGAAGCGCCCATATAAGGACCTTCATTGCAGGATCACCTGGTATTATTTTACTGAAAGATGCAGATTTACACATTTTGAAATTTAAATGTTAAAGATTTAATGAGATTATGAGTTTGGATCCACTTTAAGGACTAAACCTGCATTGCTTGTGCATACCAGGCCCATGTTTTTGACAAACTGTGTGATATGTATCAGTAAGCAAATAAGGAACATCCTGCATATTGGCACTTACGTCTGACAATTACATGAATGATAGAATGCAGTGAGACCACAGTTATCTTCTGTTTCAGCACAAAGTTGTCACTAAGGGATTCATGAGATTTGGGGAGATATTGATATAGCTAAATCCAGAAATTAGCCTCATTTATTACCACGTCCTCCTAATGACAGATACTGTCTCTAGGCATTAAATCAGCAATCCTACGGAGGAAATTGAGAAACTGTGCAATCCTCATTTATTGACATTGTGTTTGACACCTCAGCCAAAGTTTGCCAACTCCCAGAGGCCTTGCAGATATGAAGCTCCATCTGAAAACTGATTGTACTACGAGGCAAATGGTGAAGATGATAGAGTGTGCAAATCCCAGTGTGTATAAACATAAAGCCAGTACCAAGGCCACTGAAATAGAGACAGAATCAATGATTGGTGTGTAGACAATTAATAAGCTCTAATAAATGTTTATTTTCAGAGATAGAGAAAGAAATGTAACAATATGTTACATGAACCTGCAAACAACAGAAGCCTAAAAACGACAGTATTAAAAATAGATGCACCCACAATGTATTTATTTCTGAAAAGAAGACTGCAAAGACTGGGGCCCCTTTCTTGAAAAGCTGTCCCTGCTTATCCTCTGCAAGTATTTGACTAGTCAGATATGTTAAATACTTGCTCCTCAAGTCTCTCTTTGTGGTTTCTCCTGCCAGCTGGTATATCATGGACATATAAGCCACCCAGAAACCACAGTGAGTGGAAAGGGGGGGTCACAAAACAGATGTGCACACACCCAGAAGTGTATGTATAGTTACAGTAGCCGGGACAGCAGAAAAGCAGGTATATTATAATATAAGATACTCTGTTATAACAGGGTCACTTTAAGGTATAGCAGCTATTCTCAACTAGGGTTCCTCCCAAAGCTGGTAGGGCAGAGGTGTCAAACTCAATTTCATTGCGGGGTGCATCAGCATTATGGTTGTCCTCAAAGGGCCAGTTGTATCTGTAAGACTCTGTAAGACTATGTAAGACTATGTATGCAGAGTTCATTCTTGCACTACATAGAGAGGACAGAGTTCAGGAGTATGCAGCGTTCAGAATGCAGGTTTTAGGGGTGCACTGCATACAGAGTGCAGGGCTCAGGAGTGCACTACGTACAGAGGGCAGACTTCAGGAGTATGCTAAGTATGACATGCAGAGTTCAGGGGTGCGTTGTGTACAGAGTACAGGGTAGAGGAGTGTGCTACATACAGAGTGCAGGGTTTAGGGGGTGTGCTATGCACAGAGTGCAGGGTTCAGCTTTCTTTCACAAGCTGTCCACGTCTCACTTCCACCTCTCCTCCTTGGCTATGATCTCTGCACCACTCTCCCCTATCCCCCACCTCTGCATACATCTCCCTCCACAGCCCTCATCTCTCCAACCCAGCCACACCCCCCCCCCAAAAGCTTACTCACTTCTTACCTACACAGCCCCGCTCTAGTACCTCCCGGGAGTGTAGGTGGCTCCACCTCTCTCTCTTGCAGGGAGATCATTGGTCGGCATCTGTCCCTGTCAAGAGTGCGTACAGGGCAGGTAGCAGTCTGTGAGAGCCCCCTAGAGGAAAGATGCACTTGTAAACACAGAAAGAGCAGAGGGCAAGAGCCAGAGGTGGTGGAACAAAGTACTGCCACGTTCCGGCTGAAAAAAAGTCCTGGGCATGAGAGCCACATGAAATGGCCTTTCAGCCGAATTCAGCCCATGGGCCTTGCATTTGATACATGGGTGCTAGGTGTTCCATGAGTTGTGGCTTATTGGCCTTCTATTTGACAGTGCTTGCATAGTTTACGTTCCAATGACGCTTGGCAGAGCCAGCAGCATGACATCAATTATCTTTTTAGCTGCCTGTAAGAGTGGCATTCTGACCACCACTGTAAGGTTTTTTTTTTCCTATTGATCCCCAATGATTTGGTGTTAGCAGAGGTTTCCCAAGACCTCAAAATAATTTTAAGTGTTCCTCTGGTGTAAAAAGGAGTAGGCGTTCTCTCTAGTGTTGGAGGGGCAATCAACTTCCTTGCTGAATGAAAGCATCAGTAGCTAGTGAACCTCCTAGACATTGAAATTGATTTATTAAAGGATCAGAGAATGTAGGGGTGTTAATTTTAACCATCTAGGGACACAGTCTGAACCTAATGGACATCAGTTTTTATCATTTATTATTATTATTATATCCTGTGTATAGCAAATCCTGTTTTATTTTCTATTTCTCTGCATAAGACGTATTGTTAACACTGCTTCACTTTTTAGTCAGGGACAGGGAGCATTCGTGACTTTAATTAATCAACCCCATTGTATCAGTTTTATGCGTGTGTTATAAGCCATTTACCTACATAATTAAAAATTATGAAAAATACTACATTTTAAAATTAATATTGAATTTTGATAAGATTATTTAAAGAAAAAAAGTATAAAAAAATAAATAAAATAAAAGCAAATGGCACAGAAATGTGTAAAAAAGTTAACTGGAATGCATAATAGTTTTTGGTTAAGTTGATTTGATTCTTTTTTCTCTTCATTATTCGTTTTAAATATAATTATAAAAAAAACAGACATTAAATGCAGGGTGCAACCACGATGCCTAATATGCAAAGCATTGAAAAAGAAAAACCAAAGACTTTTTACCTGATGTG
Organism: Lithobates sylvaticus; assembly: GCA_028564925.1. Lineage (NCBI taxonomy): Eukaryota > Metazoa > Chordata > Amphibia > Anura > Ranidae > Lithobates > Lithobates sylvaticus. Next base: position 128,900,767 of record CM053036.1, on the reverse strand, counting down.
TATAAATGACTATGGAGTTAAAGTGGTTGTAAAGCCTTAAGGTTTTTCACCTTAAGGCCCCTTTCACACTGGGGCGTTTTTCAGGAGCTACAGTGCTAAAAATAGCGCCTGTATAGCGCCTGAAAAAATCCGGCCCCTTTCACTCCAAAATCCGGAGGGCTTTCACACTGGAGCCGTGCGCTAGCAGGGCGGTCAAAAAAGACCTGCTAGCAGCATCTGTGGAGCGGTGAAGGAGCGGTGTATTCACCGCTCCTAAACCGCTCCTACCCATTGAAAGCTATACCGCCGGCAAAGTGGCGATGCATCAGTTTTAACCCCTTTTCGGCCTTTAACGGGGGTTAAAACCGCACCGCTAGCGGCCAAAAACCGCTGCTAAAATGACGCCGCTCCCGCCCCAGTGTGAAAGGGGCCTAATTTATTCTATGCCATTAGCCCGTGAGCTTGCACGGGTACCCCCTTGGAAAGCAGCTTTCCATGGGGGCACCCGATGAAGAGGAGGGGCCTGGAGCATCAGTGGGGGACCCAAGAAGAAGAGGATCAGGGCTGCTATGTGCAAAAGAGTCTGCCAGAGAATAGATAATAGAGAGTAAAAATATCTATGCACTCTCTGTTCAGCAGTCTTACTGCTTTTTGCAGCTCATTCATAAAGTGCAGGCTGCAGTACTAAGCCCGAGGGCCCTCACAAAGTTCCTTCATCATGGGTGCACTAGTGAGTGCTCCCATGATTTTAACAAGTCACATGATCAGGGTCTCCTCCTAGGTATTTTTTTTAAACTCTCATTCATTTTCATAGTGTTTAGTAAACTTTGGATCCTCTAACCCAGTAGAGCACAGTGTGCTTTTATAACGCTCATCACAAGCACAAGAGAGACAATATTTTGCTCTTGTACACTGATAAACACAGACAATAACACTTTTTTATTCATCACAAATGTGAGTAGGCCAATATTTTTATTGTTATGTGTAATTCTTATATGTTCATTACATTGCACCATTGCTGCTACTACTGCACAACGTAGAATCTCTGCTACATTAAAATGGAAAGACATGTATATATATATATATATATATATATATATATATATATATATATATGGATTCTAGAATATTACATCCTCCCTGAACATTTTGGTAGCGTGTCCTACTCTCTTTAGAATAAGTCAATTACCCAGGTTGGCACACAAACATTTTATAAGCATACAAATAAATATTATGCAGTGGTTGCCACTGGTTGTGTTTGACTGTGTCACTCTTCTCTACAGAAGCAGGCCATTCAAATCAACCATAAATCATGACAAGTGTTAACAAAAGTCTTTATATATTTCTTTTGTAGTAGGGTTGTTGTTGTTTTAGTTTTACTGTCAGGCATGTCAAGGTGACAAACACAGCAAAGAGTAAATGATACCTCACTACATTTGTCACCAGCCGTGACATGTCAGCCTGCCTAGATTTATCTAATTTTTCAGAAATGCTTTTTCTTTTTTTTTTTTGGCTGATAGTCTTCAGTCTCAAGTGTAAAATACTAACATTATTTTTTATCATCACCTGGCCATTTCAAGATGCCCTAGTGGTCACTGCTTATCATGTTGCCGAGGTTCAAAACTCTATGATTCATTGCTTTGCTGCAGAAAACTTTAAAAATAAAATAAGCGTTCATGTATATTGTTTTAAATCTTTATTATCATCATAATTAATCATCCTGTCTAGTCCTTGATACTGAAGCTGCCTATAGACAATAAAATTGGAATTTACACCAATGCCTTAACAAAACACATTTTCCTTATCATACTTAAATCTGTATGCATTCATAAATAATTGTTCAAATGAGGGAGAAATGTGCATAGCAACTCAACAAAAATGGCCAGTAGTAATAAAATGTACCAACATTAACAGTCACACCCAAAAACTGACTGGTTACCTTGTTGGTGGAACAGATTTTGGTTGGAGCAACCTTTTAAAATAAGACCTCATCACATGACCAGCACAATTGGAATCAGCACGCGATGACTAGAACCAGCACATGTTTCAAAAACCTGGAAGTCATGTCTGCGCTCTTGTACCACCTTAACGCGTTTCACCCATTCAGGCATCTTCAGGAAGCTTTCATCGATGTCACTTCCAGGTTCTAGGTCGCACGCTGGTTCCGATCATCAGAAGAGCAGCATTCTTCTGCTTTTACCAACCCCATGCTGCTGGAAATCATGAGTGCTGGGTTATCTGTGTGTTAAAGGAAGACTTTTTTAAATAAATGTAAAACACGATGAGTTCCTCTCTGTGGTCTCTCGTTATATATTATTACTCCATCTGGGCTGAGAGAGCTAGAGTGGAGCCAGGAGATCAGAATTGGTGGCACAGGAAGAACAAGGTGGCATATCCACATTCAAAGCGTTTTTTGACCAAAAATTGGTGGGTCATAGACGTCTGGTGAGTACATGGTGTGAAGGGGGTGTGAGTCATCATCACTTGTTTTTTTGGAGCACTGGAAGTTTGGTGGTTGCATTAGCACATGCACAAGAAGGACTTTGTCTTTAACATCAAAGTAAAGTGTTGGTGTTGTGACAGCAGGCAGGTAAAATCGCCTGGTTGCATCCAGGATAGCAGGTATGTGTGTCCTAGATTCAGGCTCTATGCGGATTTATTCCACTAGGGGGAAGTGCTGAGAGTCCTTCAGTGATGAGGTAATGAGCCCAGCTGAAGCAAGATGGCTCATTAGGGCCTCTAGAAAAGTTCCCAGCATGCTTAGGGAGTTGCTCCATCCTGGAACCAGTTTTGTGTCTGTGTAGACTGGGGAGCTAGATACCTGCGTATGTTGTGAGACAAATCTTATGTCCTGTGCAGTGAGACAAAGCCTGTGTGCCAAGCCTCCTAAACAGGGAGATAGGTGCTGGGGGCAGCACAAGGCTGCACCTAGTTCAGTGGTCCACAACCTGGGGTCGGGACCCCCTCGGGGGTCGAATGATGATTTGCCAGGGGTCACCGAATCCTGGGCTGTTCCTGTGCCAATGGCTCCTGCTGCTATCAGCCTGCCCTGTAAGGAGGGAAAGAAGAGAGAGACACTGCTCTCAGGCACAGCGCTGGATTGAGATGGGGCTCAGGTAAGTATAAGTGTTTTTTTTTTAGTTCAAATACTCTTTTAGAACTTTTCTTTTTTACACAACACATACATACAATTCATAAAACAAAACATGGGCCTCCAGTTATCTTGTTATCTTAATAGTTAGACATTCCATTAACATACAGTGAATACTGAACTATTTATACACACTAATCTACCCATAAATACATACACAGTACATACATACACACATACACATAGACACATATATACATACACACACACCAGTGGCGGCTGATGAAAAAAAATATTTTGTTTGGGGGGGGGGGGGGGCGGCAAACAGAATGACACACATTGGTTGGTCGGTCGCACTTACCCCATCACTGGTGGCTTCCCCTACTTGCCGGCCATCCGTTTTCCTGCTCTCCACAGCGGTGGCTTCTGTTTCCAAACTCCTCCTCGGTGGCCAATCGGGAGTCTTCTCGACCAATCGGAAAATGGGGTTCACACCCGCTTCTGATTGGCCGGATTGAGGATCAGTGTTTCAACAGTGAATATTAATTTGCTGTTATAACATTCCTGGGTATAACGCCTCCAGCTCTAATCAGGTGCTTCAAAAAAATCCCTTCCCGCTGTAATTCATGCGTCCAGTGCCCTGAAAGGGGCATGACGCATGAATAGGGGGGCGGCAACGGCGGCCGTGGATAGATTCATGCTATGCATTTGATATATTTAACATATATATATGACTCTCTAAATATCTGAGAGATTCTCCACAATTTCCCATATTCCATTTAGTGTTAAATAATTATTGAAACCGCCATTTGTTATATATCCTATTACCCCTTTTATATGTGTGATAAACTTACAAGCTTCCATCTATTGGTTTCCAGGGACTTTATTATTCCCCTCCAATTTCAAGAGAATGCATAAAGGTAAAAAAAATAAAAAAAATCCTTCTGCCTTTAGAAGCACTTTAAAAAAAAAAAAAAGAAAAAATTGTTTTAAAAATTATAAAGTTGATTTAAAAAAAATAAAAAATAAATAAAAGTTAATCTACTAAAGAGGTAGAGTGTTCACCTAGCCCAGTGAACTAGTGTTAACAAAACAAAAAAAATGACAAAAAAATTGTGTGTAGGAGAATTGGAAAATAAATATTAGGGATATCCCTTGCAGACAATTGGATGAAATGAACAGAACTTCACTGGTCTGAAAGAACATCATTCTCATTTACTAAATCTACCCTACATTGATACAAAGTTCATTGTGGGTGCAGCCAGGTTGAATTACTAACTGCATGACTCAGAGCAATGCCAGGAGCTCTGATTAACTGTAGCTACCATGTTGCTTTCGGCAAAAGCGTGGGAGAAATAAACAGCATCAAACTTTTTTTTTTTTTTTACTGCTAAACTTTTTTTTTAACCTGACAGGGTCACTTTAATCCCAGAAAAATGACCTTAATTTCATTTGATTTTCTTGAAAATAAATATGTACCTTTACTTGTTTTAATAATGTACATCAGTTTTACCTTAAACAGCCTTTCAGAGCAGCCAAGTCAGCATATGCATATTGTAATTTTTAATAAATTACATTTTTAATAGTATTTATTGATTTATTTGATAAAAAAATATATTATTTGTCTATCTGTGAAACTCAAAAAAATCTTAGCTCATGTATTTACTGTAAAGGTGAACATATAATATTCTAATGCTGGAATACAAAAGTTCATTTTTGTAACATATGAAAGAAAGGAATTATTACATGTAAGAATTTGCAAAAATATGGACAACAGTTTAATTGTGGCATTGACCTTTGCCTGGTCTACTGACTATTTCACCAATCTCTATTTATCATATTACATTGTATCAAAAAGCAGCAGACGCTCACTTATTTTTCTTCCTTTCATCCTAAAACAATCTACTTACACCATACTATCTCCTCTGTCTTCACGCTACAGTCAGCATAAATCTCTACTTATACCATCATATATCAAATTAGCCCTGGACAGAAGAATACGCTTTATTTTTCATCTACATATATATTATATATAGTGCATGAATTGTATTCTTGCGCCTGCAGCAAAATAAGATGGAGAGAAAAAGAAAATGGGAAAAAAAACATTTAGTGCTACTGAAAAAACAATTGAAGATGTATAACTGAAGAATTAGGAACTCAGAAAATCTAGGCAGGTGGTAAAACAAGAAAAATAATACAGGCATTTCTAGAAAATAGATATAAACTGATTGATTTACTAATGGAGTCGGGGATGCTCACATTGCCAAGTAAATTAAAGCATTACTACCCGCCCTCCCCAAAAAAAAAAATATATTACAGCTTACCAGTCCCTAAATGTGGTGGCTGCATTCGTTTTCACTTTTAAAAGGCTTTTTTTTTTTATTTTTATCTGATACTTGCACAAGGAACACACCTCCTGTGATAGGGTGACAAGACTGATTCATGATACTGTATCAGGACAACAGAAACAAGACATCTCCCTTCTGCTCTTCTTCATAACATAGAGGAGGGAAATTCTGTATAGTCCTTGGAGATATCTTGGAACAATGTAACGGGCCGAGGGCTTTCACACTGGAGCGGTCCGCTTGCAGGACGGTCAAAAAAGTTCTGAAAGCCACATGTTTGCAGCGCTGTAGGAGCAATGTATTCACCACTCCTAAATCGCCCCTTCCCATTGAAAACAATGGGGCAGTGCCGCAAAACCCTTTTAACCCTTTTTCGGCCGCTAGCGGGGGGTTAAATCCACACCGCTAGCAGCCGAATAGCGCCGCTAAAATAACGGTAAAGACTTTACCGCTGGCGGCCGCCTGCCCCAGTGTGAAAAGTAGCCACAAGGTGGCTGACTATCGCACGTGGCTTCTTTCTTGCTTTTAAATAAATGTACTTGTCAGTTAAGCTACTTTCACACTGATGCACTTTACAGGCGCCCTGCTAGCAGCCGAATTGGGGATGCTAAAACAACGGTAAAGCGCTGCTAAAAATAGCAACGTTTTACTGCCGACGTCCGCCCGCCTGCCCCAGTGTGAAAGTAGCCTAAGGCTACTTTGACACTGAGGTGCTTTACAGGTGCTACAGCGCTAAAAATAGCAACTGCATAGCGCCTGTAAAGAGCCTCTCCTGTCTCTCCAGTGTGAAAGCCTGCATCATCTTATGTGTGTGGCGAGCTGTAGTCAATTACTCATAAGGCCCCTTTCACACTGGGGTGATTTGCAGGTGCTGCAGCGATAAAAATAGCACCTGCAAAGCGCCCTGAAACAGCCGCTGCTGTCTCTCCAGTGTGAAAGCCTGAGGGACTTCACGGTCAAAAAAGTCCTGCAAGCCGCATCTTTGGAGCGCTGTAGGAGTGGTGTATTTACCGCTCCTAAAGCGCCACTTCCCATAGAAAACAATGGGGCAGCGCAGCAAACCAGCCAGCAAAGCGCTGCTGCAACGACACTTTGTGGGCGGTTTTAACCATTTTTCGGCCGCTGGCGGGGTTAAAACTGCCCGGCTAGCGACCGAATAGCACTGCTAAAAGTGTAGCAACTCCCCAGTATGAAAGTAGCTTAAGATTACTCATAAGACCCCTTTCACACTGGGGCGATTTTCGGGCGCTTTCACGCTAAAAAAAGCGCCTGAAAAGCTCACAAAAACCTATTTCCATTAAAATCAATGAATTCTTTCACACTGGGGCAGTGCGCTGGCAGGGTGGTGAAAAAACGCCCCTCTCCATTGAAATTAATGGAAATCGCTTCAAATGCGCCTGAAAAGCTCTTCAAAAGTGCTCAGTGTTTTACTGGCAATTTACAAGCGCCTCAGTGTGAAAGACGCTTTTGACTACTTTTGATTAGGTGGTCCATCTGTTGGGGTAAGGGTCAGTGGAAACTTTTCCTTCTGGTGACGGATCCTTCCCAGCACTTCTTTGTGTGGACCTGCACTCATTGGACTCTTTATATGAAGATGTTATAGGCTTTTTAATATTTGGACTATTTATACAATTTTTAGCACTGCACTTATGATTTATAATTACTCAGTCATGCAGCACTTTACCCATGTGAAATTTTTGTCCTTTTTTTTTACACAAATATAGCTTGTCGTTTGGTGGTATTTAATCACCACTGGGTTTTTATTTTTTGCGCTATAAATATAAAATAATCCAAAAATTGTGTAAAAAAAAAATGCATTTTATTTGCTTCTGTTATAAAATTTAGCAAATTAGTAATTTTTCTTTATAAATGTTGGCCAAAATTTATACTGCTACATATCTTTGGTAAAAATAACCCAAATCAGTGTATATTATTTGGTCTTTGTGAAGGTTATAGAGTCCACAAACTATGGTGCCAATCATTGAAAATTGATCACATCTGATGTACTGATGGCCTATCTTATTGAGACACTTAGGGCTCTTTCACATGGATGACGGATGTCAGAGGTGACATGTCCGCTGACATCCGACCCGCTCCGATCCGAAAAAGTGTGACGAAGTAAAAAGCTATTTTTCCATCCGTCTGCGGATCGGATCGGGTGACAACGGACTCTACGGTCCTTCTTCATCCGATCTCCCATAGGGGAGAGCGGCGCTCTGACAGGTCCGTCCCTGCACAGAGTGCAGAGACAGACCTGTCATCTTCCTGCACAGCGGGGAATCGACGGATCGATCCCCCGCTGTGCAGAGCGGGCTCCGTACACAGACACGTCCGTGTGAAAGAGCCCTAACTAGCCAGGACAGTAGAAATAGCTCTCAAATTACCCTTTTTTGGAAAGCAGACAGTCTAAGGTATTTGCAAGCATGGGATGCCATCATATGACAGCCTCCCAGAAATAGCCGGCCACACTTTAGCCGTCATTTGGCTATAGCGTGGTCGGCAAGTGGTTAAGAACTGTCAAACGGCGGTTAATTCGTCATTCGTAATTTTTAAAAAATTTTAAATAAAGAAATTGTCAAAAACTTTTTTTGGTGAATGGGTAGGGGTACAAAGCTCATTCACATAGGGAGGGGGCTGGGATCTGGGGGCCCCTTGTTAAAGGTGGCTTCCAGATTCTGATAGGCCCCTTGCCCGCAGACCCCCACAAACACAGCCCAGGATTGTCGGGAAAGGGTCCTTGGCTCCATCAACATGGAGACAAGGTGTTTTGAGCAGAGCCCCCCCCCCAGCCCCAAAGAACACCCCCATGTTGAGGGCATGTGGCCTGGTATGGTTCAGGAGCTTGCTTGTCCCCCCCTTTCCTGATCTGCCAAGCTGCATGCTCAGATAAGGGTCTGGTATAGATTTTGGGGGGGGGGCACATTGTTTTTATTTACATTTGTATTGTAGGCAATGGTATTGTATTGCTGGAAACTTAAATTTTTCTTTATAAATGTCAGTTTTGCTACAACAGATTTTATACATGGTACAGATGCGCCGCTTTACACGTAGACTAAGGGATTTTTTATTTTTACTGTTTCACCTTAAGCATCATTAAAATCACTGCTCCTGTAAAAACTCTTTTTTTTTTACATTTTTGCTTTGATACATGTCCCCTAGGGCAGTACCCGGGCCCCTATACCCTTTTTACGGCCAATAACTTGCTTATAAGCCTTCAAAATGGGGACTTTTGATTTTTCAAGTTCGGGTACCATAGACTTTAATAGGGTTTGGGGTTCGGGTCCGAACTTTTGCAGTGTTCGAGAGTTCTGGTGCAAACCGAACCGGGGGGTGTTTGGCCCAACTCTATCCAGCAGAGTGTCCTGAATACCTAGGCTGTATCATCTGTATGTTGTTTGATACAATTAACTTCTATTAAAAGTCAACTTGTGCAAAAAATAAATCTTATCAAGGGTAGATTTAGACATGCATCTAAATCTCCCTCGCCTTTAAAGCACAATCCTTGCATGGATCGCAATCCAGAGGCTACTGATAGGCAGTTAGGAAGTGATGTGATCAATACCAGCACAATGTTGTCCTGCGTCCAAGGCAAGGATCCAGAATTGCACCCCCTCCCCCACTAGTAATGCATGCCATAGAATGGGTGTACCACCCTACATCTATTCTTTGCCCCTGTGCTTCTCATGCGTCAAAGGCAGTTGACCTCCTGCCCACCTATTGTTCCTGCCCTGGATGCAACGCTTCCTGTTTTAACCCCATTTTGGCTGACAAATGCGCCGCGGGTCATTTGTGGCACTTCCTCGTTGACCTAAATGTGTAGCTACAAGTCAGGTCAGCTTCTCTATGGGTGCAAAGTGAAGCATCACAGTTATGGCATGTAAACACCCCTGTCCACTGTATATTGCAGCTTAAATTGGGGGGGTGCCTGGTGGGCAGCCAGAACACAGCTCATCCACGTATTTTTGCTGCCCTCCAACTGCAAGCCTAAATCATGCCTTAAAGAATGTCACTCATACTTGTTTGGGCTTCTGCTTTTTGCAGCTTTTGATGCTGTAAACAAAGCTGGTCATATACAGTATCACATAAAAGTGAGTACACCCCTCACATATTTGGAAACATTTTACTATATATTTTCATGTGACAACACTGAACAAATTACACTTTGCTACAATGTAAAGTAGTGAGTGTACAGCTTGTATAACAGTGTACATTTGCTGTCCCCTCAAAATAACTCAACTCACAGCCATTAATGTCTAAACTGCTAGCAACAAAAGTGAGTACACCCCTAAGTGAAAATGTCCAAATTGGGCCCAAAGTGTCAATATTTTTTATGGCCACCAGCACTGTCTTAAGTCCCCTTTCACTCCTCAATGATGACATCACATTGCTGGTAGATGTTAGAGACCTTGCGCTCCTCCACCTTCCATTTGAGGATGCCCCACAGATGCTCAATCGGGTTTAGGTCTGGAGAGGAGACATGCTTGGCCAGTCCATTATCTTTACCCCCATCTTCTTTATCAATGCAGTGGTCATCTAAGAGGTGTGTTTGGGGTCATTATCATGTTGGAATACTGCCCTGCGGCCCAGTCTCCGAAGGGAGGGGATCATGTTCTGCTTCAGAATGTCTCAGTACATGTTTGCATTCATGGTTCCCTCAATGAACTGTAGCTCCCCAGTACCGGCAGCATTCGTGCAGCACCAGAACAATGACACTCCCACCACCATGCTTGACTGTAGGCAAGATGCACTTGTCTTTGTACTCCTCACCTGGTTGCCGCCACACACGCTTGACACCATCTTAACCAAATACGTTTATCTTGGTCTCATCAGACCACAGGACATGGTTCCAGTAATCCCTATCCTTAGTCTGCTTGTCTTCAGCAAACTACAGGCTTTCTTGTGCATAATTTTTAGAAGAGACAGCCATGCAGACCAATTTGACGCAGTGTGCAGCGTATGGTATGAGCACTGACAGGCTGACCCCCGACACCTTCAACCTCTGTAGCAATGCTGGCAGCACTCATATGTCTATTTCCCAAAGGCAATCTCTGGATATGACGCTGAGCACATGCACTCAAATTCTTTGGTCGACCATGGCGAGGCCTGTTCTAAATGGAACCTGTCCTGTTAATCCACTGTATGGTCTTGGCCACCGTGCTGCAGCTCAGTTTTAAGGTCTTGGAAATCTTCTTATAGCCTAGGCCATCTTTATGTAGAGGAAAAATAGTTTTTTTCAGATCCTCAGAGAGCTCTTTGCCATGAGGTGCCATGTTGAACTTCCAGTGACCAGTATGGGAGAATGAGAGTGATAATACCAAATTTGATGCACCTGCTCCCCATTCACACCTGAGACCTTGTAACACTAATGAGCCGCAGGACACCGGGGAGGAAAAATGGCTAATTGGGCCCAATTTGGACATTTTTACTTAAGGGTGTATTCACTTTTGTTGCCAGCGGTTTAGACATTAATGGCTGTGTGTTGAGTTATTTTGAGGGGACAGCAAATTTACACTGTTATACTAGCTGTACACTCACTACTTTACATTGTAGCAAAGTGCAATTTCTTCAGTGTTGTCGCATGAAAAGATATAATAAAATATTTACCAAAATGTGAGGGGTGTACTCACTATTGTGAGATACTGTACATATACAGGTGTCATTTATTTGGTTGCGTAACAGTCTGTCTGAAATATGCAAGAGCATTTGTATCTTCAGGACTGTAGAACTAGGCTTTTGTCAGTTCTATAACCACACAATCATGTAAAAATTTCATATCTGACCATTACTGTGTGGTCTAACACTGAGGTGTCAAGATTTACTCTATAGTGACTTGTATGTCATATACTTTTCAATTATAAAAAAAGTTTGTAAAAAATATAATTTTTAAATGAGCAGTGATTTACTGATGTTTTAAGTGAAACAATAAAAATGAAAAATTCCTTTTAACATAGTGCCTGGGGGGTCCCCTTAGTCTGCCTGTAAAGTGGTGCATCTGTACCATGTATAGCACTGCTGCAGTAAAAATTACATTTATAAAGCTGAAAAAAAATTAATTTTCCCAGCAAGCTTTCTTTATTTTTTAAACAACAGCTTGGGGAGCCAGTCTGTATGAAGTGGCCACTATTTAGTGCACTCGGAATAAGATTCAAGATTTTTTTGGATAAATTCTGGTGTCTGTTTTGCAGTCTATGGATAGAAGTAAAAGGTGCAGAAAATTTGGGCTTTGGGTGTTGGTGGTGCCTTCACACCATAACTCTGTAGAGGTACTCTTGATAAAAGCAAGAATTGGCTTTGCTGTCAAAATTGAAATTATATGCACCTGTCAAACATGTGCGTAAAAACTGGTCCTTGGGTGTTAATTTGGCCCATGAAACCTATACCAAAATGTTTTTTATATATATATATATATACTATGTATGTATCAGGTGTGAATGTGTCTCAGTCCCCACATGTATGCTCAAATACAATCAAAAAGTGCCCACGGGACTTTAAGAGACACAAACCATATTTATTTACAAAAGAGTATAGTTTATTGTTCAAATACAAAACCTAAAAACATTTTTTAGACACATTAACCACTTCAGCCCCGGACCAATTGGCAGCCAAAGGACCAGGCCCCTTTTTGCGATTCGGCACTGCGTCGCTTTAACTGACAATTGCGCGGTCGTGCGACGTGGCTCCCAAACAAAATTGCCGTCCTTTTTTCCCACAAATAGAGCTTTCTTTTGGTGGTATTTGATCGCCCCTGCGGTTTTTATTTTTTGCGCTATAAACAAAAATAGAGCGACAATTTTGAAAAAAATTCAATATTTTTTACTTTTTGCTATAATAAATATCCCCCAAAAATATATAAAAAAACATTTTTTTTCCTCAGTTTAGGCCGATACGTATTCGTCTACATATTTTTGGTAAAAAAAATCGCAATTAGCGATTATTGATTGGTTTGCGCAAAAGTTATAGCGTTTACAAAATAGGGGATAGTTTTATAGCATTTTTATTAATATTTTTTTTTTTTACTAGTAATGGCGGCGATCAGCGATTTTTATTGTGACTGTGACATTATGGCGGACACATCGGACATTTTTGACACATTTTTAGGACCATTGTCATTTATACAGCAATCAGTGCGCGCGACCCACAGACAGGCAAATGCACGATCACGTACAGGTACATGCTTTTGCCTGCCCGTGCCATTCTGCTGACGTATATATGCAGTGGGCGGTCGGGAAGCGGTTAAAAAGTCTGAGGACATATTATCCACATCAATGATCATAACATAACCATAATTTCAGAAATCATGAAATGATTGGTGATCCAAGAAACAGGTGTCTAAAAAGAATCTCAATCCTTTTCACGAGAGAACACTCAATATATTGCAGATAAAGTGAACTAAAGCACTTCAATATATAGCAGTAAAAGTGCTCTGACGTACTTCAATATACTGCAGTAAAGTGCACTAATGCACTTCAATAAATAGCAGTAAAAGTGCCCCTGACACGCTTTAATATACTGCAGTAAAAGTGTAGTAACACACTTCAATATACTGCAGTAAAATTGCACTAATGCACTTCAATATACTGCAGTAAAAGTGCACTAACCCACTCCAATATATTGCAGTAAAAGTGCCCTGATGCATTTCAATATACTGCAGTAAAAGTGCACTAACGCACTTCAATATACTGCAGTTAAACTGCATTAACGCAATTAGATATACTGCAGTAAAAGTGCCCTGACACTACACTGACACTAAAGTAAAAATGAATGGTCTCACTACACTCACGCTGCACTATCACTATATTCACACTACACTGACACTCTACACTTACAATAGAATCACAGTAGCACACTATGCCACACTAACTTGGTAGTAGCAATAAACAGAGCCCTGTTCTATCTATCTCCACTCCAAAAGCACACTACAAATGGCTGCTCTAGGAAAGAACCTTTTATAGTGTGGGGTGGGTCTATGAGCAATGAGCCATGATTGGGCACAGTCATCATTACTTTCTCTAGTCATGGCTCTGACAATGTTCTGTGCCCTGATTAGGCAAAGCCTTAATTTCTTCAGCCAATTAGCCAATCAGGGCTTCCAATGCATTGTGGGGCGTTTGGTGGGCCCAACAAACGATCGAATGTTCCGACAATTTGGCCCAACACTAATAGTCAACACTTGTAGTGATAATGGGTAATGTCTAGGTATTACATGTGACCTCAGGTCATCTGTTTATTGGCCAAGGGATGTGTTCATAGGAAAAGTCAACTTTTTCTTTAGAGGACTTTTGAGTTTCCTCCTCCAAGCCATCTGACACCACACCCCAGGTTGGCCGTACATTTATGTTCCTAGGCACTGTGCTGTCAAAACCTGCAATGCTTCACTATGCTAATCCCTCTTCATCCCTGCGTAATCCCCAGGGCCCAAGATATTTGTGAGCACAATATTCTGTCTCGACCTTTGTCCTCTGTCCTCAGAACCAGGCTCATCTCCTAAATACTGATGGTTTTTCTTTTCCCTTTAGCTTCAACAAGAACCAATAAGCAAGTTTTTCTGTTATTTTGTATTGTAAAAATGTTATTTATTTTACCAAGTGTGGCTTGTGACGTCCATCAAGGCACAAAACCTTTCATCAAACATCTTTGGATTTATCAGTTTGAGACACTTCTGTGATCATTCAGAATTCACTGACAGGTACATTTGACCTGCAGTTGATCTCCTTCTGACCTGCATTCGACCTGCTTCAAGCGTTTTTTGCATTCCCATCAAATTTTATGGGAGTGCAAACCCATCTGACACAAAGAAAAGTAAAGATGGTATAAATAGTAAACGTTAGATCACTGAACCTTGATTTTCAGTACAATCCAAATTTAATGTAATTTTGTACTTAATGTCTATTTGGTATAGACATAATTTTAACCAATTATAATCTTAATAAAATATTTTTTTTAAATATTACGTTGTAAGATCTATTATTCCAGGAGAAGGTTTCAGCACCTTTAAAGTCCCAATATTTAGTTGTCTCTTGTGTAATCCCCTTTGGGATGTGGTGCTGATTGTTAACTGAACTACTTCATTGTTTTGATATACATTTCATGCCAGTTGCTGACATGTGATCTAAGTTTAAAGCGTCAGTAAGCCAAATTGTTACTTAACCACTTCCCGCCTGGCCTATAGCAAACTGACGGCCGGGCGGTGGTTCACTTATCAAGACTGGGCATCATATGGCGTCCTTCAGGATAGCAGCTGCCACACGCCCGCGGGGGAGCGCATCGCGACGACTGGTGGAGCGGTGTGTCCATCTGACACACCGCTACACAGATCTCGGACGGAGGCTCTTTACCACGTGATCAGCCATGTCCAATCATGGCTGATAAGGATGTAAACAGGAAAAGCCG